>VWZF01002690.1:1664054-2117687 GCA_013396755.1 Sclerurus mexicanus
GTCTTTTACATCCCTCTAGGGACGGTGACTCCACCACTGTTCTGGGCAGCCTGTTCCGATCCCCCTTTCAGGGAAGAAGCTCTTCCTAAAATCCAACTCGAATCCTCTGTAGTGTAACTTGAGCCCGTTCCCTCTGCTCCTGGAAATCACAACCCGCGCGGTTTTTCTCACTCCTCAGCTGTTTTCTCTCACTCCAACCCCTTCGCAAAACTCTGCATCCTCCCTCCCCAGCCTCTCAACCCCTAAAACTTTGGACCTGAAGCAAACCCGAACAAAACAGCATCACAAGGCAATTAAATCACCCTCCCCAAGCGCACCCGCCCCGTTTTTCGCCAGCCCCTCCCCGCGAACTCACGGGGGTCACTCCAATAGCTTTTTTTACCCTTCATTAAAATTTTCCAAGTGACTGAGCAATAGCTCGCACAAGCGCGCAGCCAATTTACACAGATTATCGCCGCGGCGCTTCATTACCATCAGATTAAGGCTCGGGAAACGCGAGTTTTAAGGAGTTTTAAGCAGGAGCATCTGGCGCCGCAGCTGCCGGCTCGGGAACATCCCCCCGGCATCCCGCGGGGTCTCAAGGCAAAACCTGGCGTGTTTGGGAGCGAAAGAGACACCCACCCACGCACCCATCATTATCCCAGCGGGCAGGGGGTGCCCCCCAGCCCCCCGGTACTCACGCATGAGGGTGCTGAAGGCGCAGAGAGCCAGCAGCGCCTGCAGCAGCACCCCGAAGCGCCCCAGCAGAGCGCCGCTGCCGCAGCCGTGCGCCGGGCGAGAGGCCATGGTACCGCGGCAGGGATGCGCTGGGATGCGCTGGACCGGGATGGGATGCAGAGGAGAGCGGAGCAACTTTCCCAGCCCGCCCCCGCCGCGCACAAAGCNAGCATGAGGATGAAGATGCAGCTGGAGATGGGGACGGAGTTGGAGATGGAGTTAGAGATGGGGACGAGGATGAGGATGGAGATGGGGATGGGGTGGTGATGGAGAGAGGAACGGGGATCAAGATGTTGATAAGGATGGATGAGGTGAAAGGAGCTGGAGATGTGGTGGGGACAGAGATGGAGACAGGCAGGGATGAAGTCGAGGATGAGGATGGAGATGAGGATAGAGATGGAAATGGGGGTGGAGATGGAGACAGGAACACAGTTGATGATGTGGATGTGGAAGGGATTGGAGATGGGGATGCAGTGGGGACAGATGAAGACAGATGGGGATGGGGATGCATATAGGGTGATGGGGATGGAGATGGAAACAGTGATGGGGATGTGGAAGGGAGTGGAGGTGGGGATGGGACAGATGAGGATGGGAATGGAAATAGATATGGAAACAGGGTGGGGATGGGGATGAGCATTGGGATAATGGTGTAGATGTGGATGTAGATGAGGTTGGGGATGGGGATGGAGATAAAGATTGGCACAGGGATGGAGGCAGATATGGGGACAGAGGTAGAGGTGGGGATGTAGATGAGAATGGGCATAGGGATGGAGGCAGAGGTAATGATAGAGATGGAGATGAGCATGGGTGGTCCTGGTGGGAGCTGGGCCATCAGATTGGAGAAGAGGAGACTGCAGTCTGCAACTTCCTCGGGAAGAGGAGGGGCAGGCAGTGATCTCTTCTCTGTGGTGACCAGTGACGACCTGCGGGAATGGCCTGAAGTTGTGTCAGGGAGGTTTAGGATGGAGATCAGGAAAAGGTTCTTCATCCAGAGGGTGGTTGGGCACTGAACAGGCTCCCCAGGCAGTGGTCACAGCACCAAGGCTGGCAAAGTTCATGAAGCTTTTGGATGATGCTCTGAGGTACATGGTGTGACTCTTGGAGATGGTCCTGTGCGGGGCCAGGAGTCGGACTTGGTGATCCTTGTGGGTCCTTCCAACCCAACATATTCTCTGACCCTGGTATTGTGCTGAGGTTTGGGATGCTGGGCTGGGGGAGTCCCTGAGGTGTTTGGGATTCCAGGATGGAGGGGTCCTGGCAGAGTTTGGATTGCCCTGGCTGGAGAGGTCCTGACAGTTTGGGATGCTTGGCTTGGGAGTGTTGATAGGGATCCTGTTTGAGAGTGGGGTGCCAGGTTGAGGGGTTCTGGCAAGGATGGGGGTGCTGAGTTTGGGAGGTCACAGTGGGTTTGGAGTACAGATGTCCTGGTGGGTTTGGGGGTACCAGACTGGAGAGGGTCCAAGCAGGGTTTAGAGTGCTGAGTTGGGGGGAGCCCTAGTGGGATTTTGGGTCTGCTGATGGGGTCGGGTTCTCAAACTGCCTCAACCTGTGTTTCTGCTACTCTGTCATTCTGCTCCCACCCCTCTTTACAACTTCCTCCCCAGGGAGCAGGTTTCTTTTTTTTTTCTCTCTTTTCATTGTACTTGAGGCCACCTTTAGGGAGCACTGAGGTCTCACACTGACGTTTCCCTCCCTGATTTTGACGGGTGGGAGCTTGTGTTTAGTTACAAAACCAGAGAGGCTGCAAATCTCATCATATCACACAA
The DNA here is from genome assembly GCA_013396755.1 of Sclerurus mexicanus. Taxonomy (NCBI): domain Eukaryota; kingdom Metazoa; phylum Chordata; class Aves; order Passeriformes; family Furnariidae; genus Sclerurus; species Sclerurus mexicanus. The sequence continues at coordinate 1,666,538 of VWZF01002690.1, forward strand.
CTCTGAGCAATGGCCTTAAAAACAGTGGTAAATGTTAGGAGACAAGAAAATCACGGGAGCTGGCCTGCTTCCCAAGTAGGTCTAGTTTACAACACAGGAGGGAGTTGGGAATCCCCCGTTCTGGGAATGTCATTAGTGCCAGGCAGTTTGGATTGAAGGCTTTTTCCTCAATTTGTTCCTGAATTTCCCCAGCCCCTCAACTGAGCCAAAACATCCCTTGGTACCAATGTGCCAACTCCACATCACTGAAATAACCCTCATAAAAAACAGTCCCTCCCTTTTTTTTCAAGTGTGAATTGAATTTTGGGTTGATAGGTGTTCATTTACCTCACTGACTTTAATCATGGTTTAATCACGAGTTCAGTCAGGAAGGTGGAAGTTTCATCTCACTAACTCATTTTCAGCTGATTTTGTTTGTGTAATTGTTAGTTTCATAAAAAGCTTCATTCCCCTGAGTTGGTAAATCTGATTGTGTTTTGCAGTCAGTTGCCTTTATATTAAATTCTAAATCAAATATTAAAGCTGATACTCTTACATAAGCCACTTGAACACACTGTACATGGAAGTATCTATTAAGCAAATACACATCTTAACACAGATTTACTAGGCTCTAACTTTTTGCATTTTCTCAGATTTCCTAGGCTGCTGCTAAAGCACCATTTTCAAGAATTGCTGGATGATAATTTTTCTCCTGGGAACTGCCTTGGACTCTATTTGCCCAGGAACAGCGCAGCAATTGGTGGAAATCAAGGAGGGAAAAAAGACACTTAAACAAGACTGATACTTCTTAAACAAAATTTCAGTTTCTATGAATAACTTGCAAATTATCTCTAAGAGATGGTATCTGTGATGCATCAGGAACTTGCCCAAAGGAACAGTTTTCCAAAGGCTCCCTCTGAGCCACTGCTGCCCCCTCCCCTTTCTTCTAGCCCAATTAATGGTGACTTCTCCCAGCTGCTTTATCAGCAGGACAAAGTTGTCTGAGGCCTTATTTCCAAGTGCTGATAGGTTTACAGAGCCTCACATGTGTGAAAACACTCAGGTTATAAGAGGGCAATAAACAGCACCCCCTTAATTTCACCTCCTTACAGGAAGAGGGAGATATCCTGCTCCACACTCCTCCGTGAAACCACAGCTTGGCTTTCTCAAAAGCATGATTTGCACTTCAAAATACTTGGATTTTCTGAACCCATGCAAGAGGTCCTTAAGGCTCAGCTGTATCCAAGGTGGAGTCTGGGGGCGCTGGCTACTAAATTCCTCTTTATTATTTTGGCAATAGTGATGCCCCACAACTGGCTCCCTGCTTTTTTTCCCCAGGGTTTTCCATCTCTTCTCAGGTGCACAGAGAGACATTGGATCCTGTTTATACCTGGTATCATTCAAAAAGTGGTTGGGAACAGAGCAAGCTGTAGCCACCAGGGCAGCTAAACCCACATCCTGCATCAGCGTCCCCAGCTGCCACAGCTCAGCCAGCTCTTTTCCTCAGAGAAATTTTCCTTTGGGGCTCTGGGTTTTAGCCTGAGTTCATGCAAAGCTGTTTTCCAAGCAGGAAAGTTCAGAGAGTGAATGTGCACCCTCATCTGTTCAGGGTAGGACCCTCCAAAGCTCTGTGATGGCAAGTTGTTCAGGCTGAAGAAGAGAAGGCTCTGGGGAGATCTTAGAGCCTTTCCAGTGCCTGAAGGGGCTCCAAGAGAGCTGGAGAGGGATTTCTGAGAACCACCTGGAGTGACAGGACAAGGGGCTTCAATCTGACAGAGGACAGGGTTAGACTGGATATTAGGAAGGAATTCTTCCCTGTAAGGGTGGGCAGGCACTGGCACAGGTTGCCCAGAGAAGCTGTGGCTGCCCCATCCCTGGAAGTGTCCAAGGCCAGGTTGGACAGGGCTTGGAGCAACCTGGGCTAGTGGAAGGTGTCCCTGCCCATGGAAGGAGGCTTGGGATTAGATGCTCTCCAAGGTACCTTCTAACCCAAACCATTCTATATTTCTATGATTTGAAGACCCCCCAGCAAAATAAGACAAACCAACTAAGCACTTATTCAAGAAGTAGAATTTAGTAAAGGAATCATTAGAGGAAAAAAAATACCTAAGAGAAATGAATGTAAAAATCAGAAAAGCCAAGATAGCAAATCAATTTCAAGTGATAACGGATGTAAAAACCAATCCAGGCCATTTATGAGAGCAAGAGAAAAATGAAGGATGGAATAAGTCCATGAATTTTCTATATGAATAACGTATTGTAATATAATATAATATTCCACCATCTAAAATAGAATGAGAAATCAAGTAATGGAAATCGCAGAATACCTACTTCTTTTTTTTCACCCTCCAGAAAAGGATTAGCAAGTGAAATTAACTTAAACAACCAGAGCAGAAATAGTGCAGGGCAAGAACAGGTTAAAAGGTGAGAAGAGTCAAGGCTGATGTAACCAGGGGTCTGAAGGAACCTAAGCAAGAGTAGCTGTGAAGTGGGCAGAGCAAAGCCTGGCTCCTCAGGAGCTATCACAGGAGGACTGGAGAGGGGCAAACTCTGTGTCTGGCTGTGAGAAGGAGGGGAATGGGAATGGGAATCAGAGACCCACCAGCTTAATTCCAGTAGCCAGGAAGATGCTGTTAGAAAGTGTCAAACAATCAATTTATAAGCACCTAGAGGATAATAAGGGAATAGAACCCAGTCGAAGTGGATTTGACAAGAATAAATCATGTCAAGTGAGTTTTATTTTCTACTCTGAGAGGACAAGTGGGTGTATCTTGACTTGGGGAGGGTTTGTCTTGCTGCCCCAGTAAATAACAAGGGGATATACAGCTCCTATGAGCTCTGCAGGAGCACCACCTCCAGAAAACCCCCCACCAGCCACTCCAAAAGATTTTTGCTGCTGCATTAAACATCAGTGTGGCTCTGAGGTGGGCATCTGTAATTAGCTAAGGTAAATTAACCCTTAGGGCATGGACAGGGATATCAAGATGGAAGAGTCTGCAAACATTCATGAGAATTGGAAATTCTTTCATTAACCAGAAGGGATGGTTTCAAAGGCAACAGAATGAAATGTAATGAGTGGTAGGGAAGAAAGAAGGCAGAAAGTGGTATAACTGGCTGGAAAGAGAATCAGATGTAAAAGGGCTGCAGGCAAAATGTGAGTTGATAGGAAAAACAGTGTTGCAATGAAGCACATCCTGTTCTGGGAGGTGATCTGGAATGTTTTATAGCAAATTTGGAGGAGTTGCTGGGCTCAGCCTGGTTTTGGTATCGCACAAAGATGCAGGAATACTTGAGTCTGGAGAAAGGCAAGAATGATGAGCATTTGAGAAAATAGGAATTAGAAACTAACTGGGATATGTTTTTCCCCCAGAAAAACGTACAGGAATAATAGGTGTCATTGGAGGAACAGCGTTTGTGGCAGAACTGTATAGTACAGTTATAAAATGTTATTAAAGTTACTAGAACTCTTCTGGTTTGAAAAGACAAAAAATAGAAGAATAAGAATAAAATAATAAAATAGTTCTGGAGCACTGGGAATTGTCCAGCCCATTGCAATGGCTCATGACAATTGTCTGCATGTCAGTCCTTTCCCATGTGCATCCAGCTGGGACGTCAGACATACAACACAGGTACCTGCTTACACCGAGCAGCCTGTGCTGTGGCTGGGCTCCGGTTTCCAAACACACCCCAGGGACAACACGTGTTTTCAAGGCTTCCTCACTTCAAGGGCACTTAGCTGTGAAAAGCTGCTGGCTTGGGATCAGCCAGGATACATGGCACAGGGCCAGGGGCTCCAGCTTGGTTCCATTTTCTGCTCCTGGCATGGACCTGAGAAGGAAATAAGAGTGCAGGAGAAGGTATTTCCCTCCATGACCAGAGCCCCACTAGTTTGGTGGTGTTTTTTTTTTTAAGCCTACTACTTTTTGTAATGTTGCCATGGCCTTGGATGACCTTAGTGCAGGCCTGGTACAGTCACAGGATGAAAAATCCAGTCCCAAGTTAATCTTGGCTGGGATCCACCTCACCTGGCTCTAGGTGTCCCCTTTTGAGATATTTCTTAGCTCCTCTCACAGCCAGTGTAGAGAAATATCCTCTTCCAGGACATCTTCCCCTGACCCATCATGGTCAGCTCTCAGATGAAGTAAGTCTGCTCCAGCTGCAGGAAGTTCAGCCACGGCCCCGTGTCAGAAAAAAAGTCACAAACACATGAACGTCCATTTTTTTTTATAGCAAACAACATTGTTTTCTGCAATTCACTTGCCCCGAAAGCACTCAGGTGTTTTGTGCCCCCAGAGCCCCCCAGCATGAATGGTGGGGACGAGGAGAGGGCAGTGGCAGGTCTGCACATGGTTGTTGAGGCAAGTTGGAGGGGGACACATGAAAATGCCCTCTCCAGGGTGGTGCTCATGTAAGTTATTCGTCTGGTTTTATTTCACATCTGATGAAGAAATTGCTTCTGAAATCAAGATCTCTTGAGAAAACTTCTTTAACTGATACTTGGAACAGGTTTTATTCATGCTGCCAGCAGCAATGATCCCTGCTGATTAAATAGTAGCTACACCTTATTCTTGCTGAATTACCCATTTTTTACAAGGTCTGGCACATTTAACAGTCAATTCCAGGTTACATTTATAAGCAAGAGGCCAACACCAATTTTTTTAGCAGCAAGGACTTTGTATTGCAGGATACTCCAAGGAGTAATTGTCAAGGTAATTCTTTTCTAGTTTCAGTAAGTGCTTTAGCTGTGTTGTTATGAGGTGTTCAATGTCTCATTCTGAATGAACGGGAATATTTTCCCACTTTACAGGGCCTGTGGCATTGTTGGCTGGCTGTGTTTGGCTTGGAGCTGAGGCTCAACCATCACTTGCCCCACTCACCCTGGCCATGTATGCCAGAGGGGCAGGGGACAGTGGCTTTCAGGTCTGTGCCCAGCTGTGTTGAAAGCAGAAAGAGGCAGGTTTCAGCTTCCCTCGAGCAGAAACCTCTCAGATGTGCAAACCAGCCCTTTGAACATGTCCCACTCACCCTGCATGGCCCTTCACCTGTGATTGGAGGCAAAAGTGGAAAGTCCTATAACAGCAGAGGGAAAACTCTCACAGGTCCCACCATCCCTATGGGATGATGTCCCTGCTTCAAAGTTGACTCTTTCTTGGTCATATACCACTCTACATCCCCACAGAGAGGATGGTATTCCTGCCCATGGCAGGGTTTTTAAGGTTGGCAGGGTTTAAGGGAGGTTGGAACGAGATCATCTTTAAGGTCTCTTCCAACCCAAACCCTTCTACAGTTCTATGATTCACATTTTGGGGACACCTTGTAGCCCATGGATCACAATTTATCCATCACGGCAGCAAGGGAGATGAGTTTACTCGAACCACCAGAGCAGATGCTTTGCTTTTGCCTGGTTTTCTCCTGTATTGCAGAGCTTGGAGCTGGCCCAGGGCGGCCAGGAGCCCTTCAGGCAATTGCCAACAGGATTTACCAACAAGATTTGGTGCCTTTTTAGCTCAGATCCTTTTGCCAATCTTGTGTGTAGAGCAACTCCTAAAAAAGTTTAAGCTGGCACAATTTATGAGGGTTCATAAATTCACAATGCAGTGCTGGGGACAGAGGCAGGGGCTTTTTAAACCAACTTTGCCATCAAAATGGAAGTATCCTCAATATCTGTGCTCCAACAGATGACAAGAGAAAGCCAAATGGGGTGTCTAACCAGAGTACAAGCACCTAAGCATACACAGAGGCATCTCTAGAACACCTGAGCAGTCTCATTTTGGTAGGACATTTAATTATTATTTGTAATAATCCAATGCCAGGAAGCATCATCTGAGATCAGAGTTCCCTCATGGGTGAGGTGCTAGAATTTTAGACCCAAAATGTAGACAAGATTATACTTAGGTTTGTGACTCTTCGGGTAGGAATAGAACTGCTTTAAAGGCTCAAAAATTGCTTTTCGGATCAATTTCTTGAAAATTAAATATTCTTCTCAAGCTGTAAAAGAAGAATTAGAGCACACTTTCAGCTTCTCTCTGTGTCTCCTGGCATGGGGATGAATTTTGGGAGCATACTGCCTTCAGATTCATGGCTGGGCCCCAGTTATTTTAGAATGGGATGGCCAGATACAAGTTCCTTCAAGCTTAAGACAGTGTTTGAATTTGAGTTGAGACTTGGGCAGAACCCCCTAGATCTGAACTGCAACAGAGGAGATTTAAGTTGGCATTAAGGACACCTTTTCCAGGACTAAGGTTAGTTAGATGCAAAAAGTTATTGAGAGCAGAGAAAGAAATTCTGCCACTGGAGGCTTTTAAGATCATCCATCCTTTAAGAATCATAGAATCCTTTAGGGTGGAAAAGACCTCTAAGATCATCAAGTCCAACTATTAATTGAGTCCAACCAATAGTCTTCTCTCAGGGACAGCTGTGTAATCCCTGCCTGAGGTGGGAGGATGGATGAGCTGATCTCTTAAGTTCTTCATGAACTGCATTTTCTGGCCTGCCATGCTTCTTTTTGCCAGCCTGTATCTCCAGCCTGTCCCTGTGATGCATCACTGATTATTGGACAGACAGATAGTGTCCTAATCCTATGCTTTTGAAGACCTTACTCCTCTGAATACCCTTCCACTTCAGGGGAATGAGACTCCTCCTCAGGAAAAAAAAACATGGTAAAGAGAAAAAATCCAATCAAATACGGTTTTGTTCTTTAGAGCTCTTCTGTCTCTCTGGCAGACCTGAGATTGCCTCAGGGAAAAGGAAGCCTTTTTCTCTGCAGGGCCATGGGTTTGGATGAATCCTTTCAGATCTTTAGCTGGATGTCAGAATCTGAAAGACTGGGTAACTGTTTATGTGAAAAGATCAATTAGAAAATGGAGACCTACCGAACTGGAGAAATGTTAAATATTCACAAAATTCATGTAGCACAAACCAGAGAGGACCTTGCTTATTTTCCCCTGAGTTCTATCACTCATGGAAAGCCTTGAAATAGAATGCTAATTTGCCAGGACCTGGCGAATATTCACTGCTCCCAAGCTTTTCTCCATTAGCACTTGAAAACGACAGGTTCCTTCACAAGCCATCCTTGATGTTTTATAAATGTTATAGCTAAGACATCACTTCTACTTCCTTTAATGCATTTTTTACAGCTGCACAGAGCTATTATTTTGATTCAGGCTGCAAACAGTCATCCAGTTACCTCTCTTGGGATGTTTCCAAAACAGCACATGCTACCTGACCTTCTAGAGGGCTCTGTTTCACATTTACTGGGCAGTCTCAGGTGCAGAACTACAGGTCAGGAGCATGATGTAACTTTACAGGTACCAAAAAGCTTTCAGAAAGGAACTTGATCCTTTGGGTGAGTTTCACTTGGATTAATGTGGGTATTTCCTTCCAGAAAAAACACCCAGGTGTGCAGGAAAAGGGGTGTTAATAGTGTTTGGATTAGAAAGGATGCAACAAGTACTGCAACAAACAAGCCTTCTTAAGATTCAGGAAGAAGCCTGGCTTCAGCCTAGAAACCTCAGTAAAATCTGTGCTACCTGCAGTATTTCTTCCCAGGGATTGCTAAAAAACCCCACCAACTGTCTTAAAACTGTGGGTTTTTTACTCTTCTAGTTGGTGTCTGATGAGAAACAGGCATACACTTCCTTCAGGATAAAAGTCAAGTGTGGAAACTGCCAAGTCATTGGTAGCTGTACAAGAAGCCCATAATGACTCTTTTAGATCTTAGATGGAGGAGGGATTAAAGCAATGACAGTTCTGTTACTTTCCTTGGCATCCTTAGGATCCTATCCAGGAAACCACACAGTGTGAGACCCAGCCCAGTTTTTAGGTTTAATCCCTTCTTAGTGAATTCATCTGTTTAAGCAAGAGTCAAAAGTCACAAAGGGTGGAATTGCCTATTTCTCCTGTGATGGGTAACTTCAAATCTGGTGGTGGTTAGCATAACACTTTGCTCTACAATCTGGTTTTTATTTAAAATAATAACTTTGCTGTTATTATTGTTTTATTCATTATGATACCCAGTGGTTTTTCAAAGCAATGAACATAGTGATGAGGTTACTTAGGTTAGTCCTGTGTTTTTGAATTCAAGGGGAATCTTTATCCTGGTTCCAGCTGGCATTAGATCAGATCTCTAAATCCCACCCTTAGATGAGATCTGACACAAAACAATCTCAGTTGAAAGAGTCCATTTACTGGAGATGTGTTTTCACATTTTAGTTCCCAAACACTGGATCCATGCCACAAATAGCCAACATACAACTTCTTTTTAAGCAGAAATATTGCAGCATAAATCTGTACACATGCTGAGCTCACCATTTCCTTCAGTTGTGGAGGGGAGGCTGTTGCTGCAGGGCCTTGGGTGAGGTCTGTAGCATTGCTTTTGGGCAGTTTAAGGTCTCTGAGATGTAGCCCTGCAGCCAAAACTGGCTTTCTAGGCTTTCTCAAATTGTGTCTCCTCACCCCATGTCTGAATTTAGCATCTGGAAGGATCCTTAAAGCTGTTTACAGGGGAGCCCCGGTGCCCAGATGAGCACAGCTCATAGACCAGGCTGTATTTCTGTCTCTGATGCCAAACCCAGCACTGTGTGGATGCAAAGCTGTATGGAATGCCTGGCAGCTGTATCCCAGAGAAGCTGTATCCCAGAGGAGTCAAGGCTCTTTACTGCATTTCCATCTTCACAAGGAAAAGAGAAAAACCTTTGAAGGAGCTGGACAGCAGCTGTTACAGATGATCATGCAAATCCATCCCACCCCATAGCTCTGGTCTTGCTTTCCATAACTGGAATGGGTGAGACACTGACAGGGGATTCGGATTAATCCTTGTCTAATCTAAATTACTCTCTTGGGCTTCCTCCAGTCAATGGGGAGCCTCTTCTGTGTACCAATTCATCACCCTCCTGACATTAGGGAGAGTGAGTGGCTTAGACAAAATGCCTCATCCAATCACAGAACCATGCAATGGTGTGGTTTGGAAGGGACCTTAAAGACCATCCACTTCTAAGCCACCTGCCTTCTACTAGACCAGGTTTCTTGGAGCTCCAGATAAGCTGATTCCTGGTCAGGCATTGGGACAGGCTGCCCAGGGAACCGGTGGAGTCACCATCCCTGGAAGTGTGTGACTGTGGCACTTGGGGATGTGGTTTAGTGCTGAACGTGGTGGTGCTTCGTTAATGGTTGGACTCAGTGATCTTGGAGGTCTTTTCCAACCTGAAGGATTCCATGATAACATAACATAGCAGAAAGTATTTTTGGGACAAAAACTGTTAGAAAATTGATTTACAGGGTGATTTACAAATGCCCAGTCACTGTATATGGCTGAAACACAATCTAATCCTAAAAAGTTTTTCTGACAGTGTTGCACCAGTGAAGGGATGAAGTTTTACAATCACCTTCCTCTGGTACATGTAGTTGAAAACAAGGTTTTAGCTGGCCTAAATTTTACTCATTGCTCCAGAATAGTAACTTCACAGGCTGGAAAACTAATTTTGGCAAGGAGGTCTGTGCCTAGTGACTTTTGCCATCTTTTCCCACACAAGTTCTGCTGAGATCTTAACTTTTGGCATAGTTCAAGGCAGGGGGCCCAAACCTGAGACTTTTCCTCTTTGCCTGGGAGGAATAGGTTTGTACCATTCAGTAAGAAATTATTTTTAGTTCAATGCTTATTTCAGACTCACCCTGGAGGTTGTTTCTACTTTCTTCTACTGTTTTTTTTTTCTATTTCCAGTCTTGCCCTAATAAAAATCTGCTGTTGTAGCAGGTGACCTGTTAGGTTAATGCTGATGTAGGACATAGGTTCTTGTCTTCCTCATCTCTTCACTTCTGGACGTTACAGGTGAAACACAAACCTCTGAATGCCCAGGGATTTCCGAAGGCCAGAAGACATCTGCTTGCCATCACAAGTTAACACAGGGGTGAAATAACATTAGTCAGAGAGGTTCAGAACTGATTGAAATTTCTGAAATTAGACATAAATGGTGCTTTGCTGAAGAATTAAGCAAGGATGAAGAAACTGAAACACAGGGAATAGTAAGATAACAGTTGCCAAATGGTTCTCCACCATTCAGCCTGGAGTGAAGACAGCCAAACCAGCCGGGTTGCAGCACTCAGTCTTGCTGTAGCAGGAAGAAATGCCCATGTGGGCTCATTTTCCTCTGTTTCCAACAGGGAACATATTACAGGAGCTTTATGGTTTCTGGATAGATATGTCTGCAGCAGGATTCAAGGCCAGGCTGGACAGGGCTTGGAGCAACCTGCTGTAGTGGAAGATGACCCTTTCCATGTCAGGTGGTTGGAACTGGATGGTCTTTAAGGTCCCTTCCAACTCAAACCATCCTGTGAGTCTGTGGAGGCAAACATGAATTCAGAACCCCTACCAAACCAAAGGGGTGAAGTGGAGAGTGGTGGATCAGGATCATAATGCATGAAAAAGGGAGATGTGCCAGCAGAGACAGTCCCACACGTACATCTGGGTGGCACAAGTGTCACCCTTCCTGGGGAAGCCAGCACAGTCACCTCCAAGAAAGATGCAAAGTGAGTTTGTATCTCCAATAAAACTGGTATTTTCACTCTCCATGAATAGAGTGTGCTGTTCCCTCGCTGTGTCTATACTGATCTCCACAAGAAAACATCCCAATTTTTTTCAGCAGGATCCTATTGGCTAAGGCAAAAATAATTCCAGAAATCATTTAGTTCTTCAGAAAGTGTGGGAGTGCTTGTCCCTGCTGCTGTCACTTCCCATCCATCCTTTTTATCAAAGCACTCTCTTTCCAGTGAGATCTGCTCAACGGCACACAATAAAATTGATTCATTACTCATTTTCTTCTTATTATCTTTGAATTGCTCCAGCTCTTGATACCACTTAAAGTGGACATTAGCTCTTCGTAACCAGTGTGTGAATGCTTTTTCTCCAAGCTTTCATTACATATATTTTCATTTAGTCTCATTATAGCATGTGTCTTTCTCATGAACTTCTTATTATGCCTTTATACAAGTTTGTATATATTATACGAGTAGACTACCGTGGTAAGGAGTGAGAACACAAATGGATTTCTTGGAAAAGCTGGCCCAGGTGCTCTGTGGGTGTAAATGAGAAGTATTTAGTGCTAGAAAGTGATTCTATTTACAGGACCTGGCTCTCAAGCTCTCCAGGATAAAAAAAGGCTGAAATCACTAAGAGTGAAACTCAAGTTTAGTGCTTGTCTTTGGCATGAAAGCAAAATGGATTAAACTCCAGGAGGAGCAAGATTTTCTGTTTATAATCAGCCTTGAAAAATGGAGGTGGGAGTTGAGAGCTTTGCTTTGGGGTAGGATGATTTGAACTTCTGCATGCTTTGGGAAGGATTACAGTCACAGTGATTTTCAGGTAGTTTTGCACACTCTGATTTGTCTTCTGGGAGGAAAACTCTTCCCAGTTACCACCCTCATTTAGGATTTAATTCGAAGAAGTTCAAAGCAGTGTTTGTCCAGTGCAGCAAAACTCATAAGTACCTGCTTAATTTTGTCATGTGAGTAGTGATCCCGTGGGCAATGTCTGCTCCTTACTGGAATCTGTGGGACCAGGGTTTCCTCTGGGATTTGGGACCGTTCTCACCTGAAGCCCTAGACTAAGGAGCTGCACAGGCTTCTTCACAGGCTGCTTCAGTCCTGGGAGACATTTTTCTTTCCACTCAGACAGGGCACAACTGGAGTGAACACTCATACATGGGAGTTAGGAAGCCCCAAGCACAGGCAAAATATTTGCTACTCTACCCTGGAGGGAGACGAGTGTCTTATCCAGGTCCCTGCAGGGATTTTCTCCCCTAATTACAAAGGGGATTAATGCTTCAGATGCAGTTATCTCCATATATCCTAGCTCAGCCAGATGAACACAACCTTAAACATTTTATGGCATCAGATTTCTTTTTAATTAAAGGAGCCCTTTGTTTCACTGTAGCTTTAAAAAGTCTTATTTATCATTAAATTCTTTAGAAGTATCTCAGGAAAGTAATTTCCTGCTCCTGGTTTTGCTCAGTCTTTGGATCTCCTATCTCTTGTCACCTGTAACAAAGTGCTCTAGGAAGGAGCTGTGCTGTATTGCTTTCATGTTCTCCATCAGCTCTGATATGGATGGTTGTTATAAAGCTTCATACATAATATATGCCATGTCTTAAAGCAGGCCTGTAAACGACTGTACAGCTGTAAAGGTTTCTTAACTCAACTTGCCTCGAGCTACCAGCTATAAAAAGGCATTTAAGCAGATTAGCATTAAAACTACCTGGTGAGATGAAAAATGGGGAGGCAGAATGGCCTAATGATGGATCCTTGGGCTGTGACCAGTCACGTGGGAAAGTCATCTTTCTGTGCCTCCAACCTGCAAGCGCTAGTGAGAATCATTTTTGGGACATTATTCTGTAGTCACATGGTTTGCCCTCACAAGGGCCACCTCTCTGAGCTCACACAGGGAGGATTTTCCAAGCAGTCCAAAGGAAATCTTGACCCTTTCCCACTGGGTCTGAGTTTTCTCTGGTTCCTTTGAACATGCTGTCTTCGCTGTGCGAATGCCTTTGAATGACTTTGCATGCTGAGTGTTCTTTTTTCTGTAGCAAAGCTGGAGAAAAGCCTTTGGAGCCTGTTCCACCAGGAAGTTCAGTCCCATCCATGCCGGGAAAGCTACTTCCAGTGGCTTGAATTTTTGAAAATGTGAAATGAAAGTCAAGTGCATTTTGAAGCTTTTCATGAGGAAAATTAAATTTCTTTCCTACCCCGACACCTGTTGTTACTCAGCAGAGGAGGAATGTGTATCCTCTGCCTTGTGCTGGCACACTGATCAAGTCCATGGTCATGGATCACTGTTCCCATCTTATCACTGGGCTGGGCACAAATCATAATATAGGAATTGAAGAACATAAAAGTTATAGAGTCACAGAATGGTTTGAAGTGGAAGGGACCTTAAAGATCATCTAGTTCCATTGCCTCTGCCATGGGCAGGTTCACCTTCCACTAAACCAGGTTGCTCAGAGATCCATCAAACATGGCCTTGAACAGTCCCAGGGATGGAGCATGGAAATTACGGAAATTTCCCCAAAATACTGACATTTCCCCAGAAAAGAATCCAAATTCCTGCCTCTGGGATGCAGTCTTGAGTACCCCAGAAGCTCTCAAAGGTGTTATTGAGTTGCCTAAGGAATGAGATTAATCTGAAGAATCAATTTGAGGTGTCTTCATATAACCTGGCTGCCTGAGCTCCCACTATACCTGGTAGATACCTGCTCAGTGCAGCCAGTCAAGTACCAAGAGCAGCTCAACTCCTCAGTGTGGTATCTGCATTTGCTCAGCTGTGTTGTTGTCCAGATCCCACCAACCATCTGGCTGCTGGATCTCCATTGACTTTGAACTTGAATACCTGGGGTGGGATTTGGTGACTTGAATTAGAAGACTTTCCAGGAGATATGGCAGAAGACACATCAGGTGTCCAACTCCTTCAGAGCAGTAGCTGGAGAACAGGTTGGACACCCTAAGACAAATCAAATGGCACTGCACATCTCCATTTCGACATTTGAATCCATCTCCTGACCCACGTGGAGATGCCTACATTGGTGAAACATCGATTCATGTGTTCTGATCTTGAGCTGTGTTTCAGGCACCTCATCAGGTTAATTGTTCAGGTCAGTCAGTGGGTGCAGTCAGGCAGTGCAGAATGGCCCCTCCACAGGCAGCATCTCCTCCTCTCCCTCACTGTCTGCTCTGCCTTGCTCTCCACATTTTCTTTGGCCAGTTGGGGCTGGTCATGCTAAGGGAAAAAACCTTTTTGGCATGTTATAAATATGGGAAGCTTGGTTGCTGCCTGTCACAGAATTATGCCTTGTTAAAAGGCACCACTGGAGACATTGCAGGGTTTGCAGGTGTATTTCTTGTAAAGCCGAGAAGGAGTCAAGAGCACTGGCTGTAAAACCTGTGTTGTACTGATGGAGGGAGGTGAACCCACCTAAAAACACCTTTCAGGAACATCCATTGACGTGTCCCAATTATGTGACAGTGACACTGTACTTGCCAGTTTAAGAAGGCATTGTCACAAGAGCTTTCATCCCTGACACTGCTTTTCAAACAGACAATATTTTCCCTTTCTTGGCACCTCTTCCAAAGTCCCCCTTTGCCACAGCTCCTAGTTTTCACTCTTTGTTCATGCTAATAGCTAATGAGTTGCCTTTTGTGGATCCTGGATAAATAGAATATTTCACAGACAGGAACATAATCAATTAATTGACTGTAATCATGATTTATTTACCTAAATAGTACTTTAAATCCAGTGCTTGTCAGCAAAGCAGTTCCTCTTGACAGGACTGTGCAACATCCTTTTATTTGTAAGGAGGCAAATTAAAGGACATTGACGTGAGGGCTGAGAAGATTGGTCAGGGTAAAACCTTCTCTCATTTTACATTATGAAATTGTAGATATGAACGAAAAAGCAAAAGTTGTTTGCACTGACCAAACAAAAATGTGGTTTGTCCTGTGTAAAGAGCTGTGTTCCTTTAGATAAAACTTTTGTCAGAGCGCCAAAATCTAGTCTCTTCTCAAAGCACCATGTCAAGAAGGTGGATCCCTCTCATGGGATCCTGGCAGAATCTCCTACGGGTTCTTGAGGTTGAGCTTGCTGGGATAGAGTTGGAGAATCATGTAGGACTGAGGGAGCAAATTCATCCTCAGTCACACTGCATACAAAGGGAAATCCTTCAGGTGACCCCAGAACGCACCCAGTTTTCATCCCACAGGGAACAGCTCGGCTCAATCCTAAAGAAAATCTGGGAGACGATATTTATGGTGCGTAGCTGGTCAATATTTATGGCAGGAACAAGCTGGGAAAGTTTTTTTCGCATTATAGTTGAACTCACAGAAAAGTAGGGCTAACATGAATGTCAGAGGATGCTACTGCCCTGCTCCCTTGGCTTCGAGGCACAATTTAGATGCCTGGATGTGCCCACTGGAAAATACCTGGAAAACAGCCTTGTCCAGAGGTCCCACTGTAAAACCTGGCCTCCAGCAGTGCCAATTTACACAATCAAAAGGGAAGTGGCAATGAGGTTGAATTGAATAAAATCTCTGTCTTACTAAATGTCATCAGCTCTCGCTGACCACATCCCTTGGCCTGTTTTAGGGTATCAGATCAGTGCCACCATCTAAATTGGAGTGGTTAACTCGGATGACACAGCTGGGTGTCTGTTCTTCTTCTGGCACTGTGGGCTTTGTCTGAGCATGTCTGCACACAGTGAAAATCCAGCTTTTTTTTCAAATATTATCCTTCCAGGGTCTACATGTGGATTATGTAAGAGTACAGCCTTTATTGTGTCCACTGGGATCCAGCAAAACCCAAGGCACTGTTCACTGAGGGAATACTCAGGAAAAAATCCTGTGTTTTGGGGCTGAAGTTTTGTCTCATCCCCTTTACAGGAATTTGTGAGCAACCAGGCTGGGTATTGTGGATTTTCACCCTTTCTACATGTGGCAGAAGCTACAATTTTTTTCAAGCTTGAATTTTTTGGGGGGTTTGGCTGCAACTCTGTGACAGATGTAGGAGCTGAATCTCTGCAAGATTTCAGGGCGGGTGTGAATTTCAAACAGACCAGGTGTTGCTGTGGGGCCAAATCTTACTAAGGCTCCATACAAGCCTTAGGGTGCCTGGATGTAACCAGACATGTCCTGGGCAGCCTTGCTGAGAGTCCAAAAGTGGAGAAAAGGCTATCAATGTAATAATAAAACTAAGGACTTTGAGGAACCACCTTGAACAAATATTCTTTCCTAGAACATGAAATCCTGGGGCCACATCCACATCTGGTTGCAACATTTTGGGTTTCTTAAAAGTGCTCCTACATTCCTAAAACCTGTTGTTCGCAACAGAAAATTAAAGAAGAATTTAAGTTATTAAATACGTTTGTGGACTTGGCTTTTAATTCACCCAGATTTCAGTTTCCCACCTGTAGGAATATTGTACCAGGGCAGGATTTTGGGGGAGGCAAAGGTTATTCATTCGTCTGTGTCCAGTGGAACCAAACAGCGGCAGAACAGAATCAGGCTTTTGCTGCAAGTATCTTTTTCTGTATTTGTCTAAATTCCTGTAGTTTGATTCCCAAACATCCCATCAAGAGCTCCAGAGCATGATGAAAGGGAAGTCCCAAACTGGTGACTGTGTGCAGAGACCCACAATGGGTGTCACCCATTCTGCTGTATGTCCTTGAGCTTCAGATTAGAGTGAGAAAATATTTAAGAGGGATGTAGAATCACAGAATCATGGAATCATTAAGGTTGGAAAGGACCTCTAAGAACATCAATTCCAACCATAAACTCAGTATTTTCTTTAAAAAAAATAAATAAATCCATCTATGGGACTAAAAGCTGATGTGGGACATCTTAACTGCTACATCCCTCATCCTCGATGATCTCCACACCTTGCACACCTCAAAGAATGGCCCAGCAGCCAGTCTTTGCAGAAGAGGAAAACCAGGAGAGCAGAAATCATTGTGTTCCAGCTGAGGATTATCTCTGCATGGAATGTTAGTTTTCAAAATATTTCTTTTCAGGAAACTATTTTTAAGGCTTGTGTGTTGTCCAAGGTGCAGGTAAGACCTATGAGCACGTGATGTTACAAAAAAAAGGTGGGGCTTTAGGAATATTTCAGAGATTTTTGCATTATCTTGGGAGGGAGTGGATCCTGCATATTTGCACCTCTGGAGTGTGAAGATGAGGGATGTAATGAGAGAGGGATGACAGGATTTGCTTTTGAATAAGAGACTCGCTGGGTTGACAAGACAATTGTAAGGTACAGAAAACTTACAAGGTACAGAATACTCATAAGGTACAGAATATGGCTTTTTCAGCAGTGAATTCTTCAAGGCAGAGTGTCATTCCTCTCTCAATTTCAGAGATGGGGAAACTGAGGCAAAGGACCTGTCACTATGTCAGACGTCAGCCAGCCTAGAGTGAAACCATGGTCACCTTGCAGGCAGGACATGAACTACCAAGGAGACCAGAAAATTCACTTCATGAAAAAAACCCTCTATTTCCTTCTTTATTTATTAGCCCACAGCCATGTCTTGCTAAGCAGAGTTCTAGTAAGGAGAGTATTTATACACCTTCCCTCTTGATCCCTGGACTAAGATACTTAGTCCTGAGCTCATTATGACCTAAAATATGTTACCTATTACCTTTAATGGCATATTGTAGACTCTTCCACTCATATGCATCTTTATTAAATGTGCTTAGCAACCTGGCAAGGAAGAAGTAGAGTGTCAGCCTCTTCAAATTAAAATAAAAAATCAATTATGCTCTTAGGGGCAGATGGAGATTAAGCTGAATACAATGTACATTTACTCTGTTGTAGAAGCTGGGGCCTTTATGTGCAATTAGTGGCATTTCATTCTTAATCTTCCTCCTTAATACAGAAGGAGCCATTAAAAGAGCAAAAGCCATCCACAAGCCTGTTTCATACTCAGTTTCAGAGAGATGCTTCCAAATGCATGATTTTCATCTTGGTATTGTACAAAAACCCAAATTACTCATATGACCTTTTAAGTCTTCACTGTTATGTTGGGCATAATGGTGAATGGGGCTGGAAGGAGGGAGGAGGTCAAATGGGCAATTGCAAGATTAGGTTTTTTTGCAAGGGGCGATGTTTGCCAGAGAAGCTTGAGCACAAAACATGTTGTGGAAGGGTTTTGGGGCTGTTGTGGGAATGTGCTGAGGCATTTCTGCCACAACTGACCAGCTCATACATCCAGTTCAGTACCAAAACTGTGGAAGTGCCCAGACTGGCTTTAGAGCCTGCAATGCAGGCAGGGCACATGGAGAGACAGAACAACTCAGTGTTTTGCATACTCTGGTACAGAATTCATTTCATGTGCAGCAAATGCTCTGATCCCCCTTCAGGATGCTGCAACAATGATGTGAAATGCAGGTGTAATGCATAATTGACTTTTTTTTAATAAGACGTGAGCTCCTGGTCATACCCTGTCACTCCGAGGTTCTTGTTCTGTCATTACAGAGACTCCTGTATTAAAGGGAAGGGAAATTGAGAATTTACTTGTTTAGCATCACAGAGCTGGGCAGAAACACCACTGCTAAGTGAAAGCCATAACCACTGTGCTATGTCTGAGCTCTACATCCATTTCCATTGCCACAGCCTTTCCCTGGGACTGCACTTCCATGTGTGAGATCTCAGCTCAGCTCCTCCTGCCTCAGTTTCCCCAGCCTCTCTTCCCAACACCAGCTCACAGAGGCTAAACGAACCAGGAGACATTGTCCTGCCAAGGGAAAGCCTGCAAATATTTGAAATAAATCAGGAGGCTGTTAGTAAGTGGTAGAAGTGAGCAAGTTCTTGATATCAGAGTGGATCTTTTCCATAGTGCTGGCATGATCAATAAGGCTCATAGCTACGAGCCTCAGTATTGAACCTCAGTGCTGTGATTTATTGGATATAACATGTGCTTCCTTTTCATTTACTGCTGAGGTGGAAGAGCTATTGTTTAGCACGGAGACCATGCTTTCTGGGCATTTTTGAGCTGCAGGCATGAGGCATCAGCTTGGCTTTTCCATTTAATGTTAAAGCCTGTTATTGCCCCTCTGCTGCATAGTCACAACCCTTATGCAACTGATCAACAGGCAGTAAAAATAAGTAAAATCTGATAATTAAACTGCTTTGTGTTGTGGAATTATGTGTGGGTCTTCACATGGTGTCTGTGTGCAGGGCAGGGGTCTGCAGGGCAGCTGCTGTGGGGATGCCTTGCCCTGAGTCCTCCCATCTGAGAGCTGATGATCCTTTTGCCCTGGTATTCCTTGAGCTGCTGCAGGAGAAGGGGTAGAGCAAGGGACCTCTTTTTATCTCTGCCATCACTGCACACAAGGCTGGTGCTGCCAAGAGATGCAAAGCCGTGTGAGGCTATAACTCAAGGAGTGTTTTATGAATCCCAAGTCAGCAATCTCCGTTGCTGCTCACAGCATTTGAGAAGCAGGAGTTTTACTGTGAAGCATAAAGAGGGAGTTTAAATTTTGGATTAACTTCACTTCTGCTAATCTCTTCTTTAGATCCTGCCTTAAACACCTGCCTTCAAAGTGCCGCTGCATTGGACAAAAAAAGGGTGTCTTCGAAATGGAGCCTAAATATATTCTCCAGGAGATGGCACTGTGAAACTAGTCTTTCAGAGTCCTAATAACAGGTTCCAGAAACCAACTTCTCTCTGAATTAGGGCTGATGGATAAAACGAGGACAAAGGTGTAAGTAAGTGATAGCTCTGGCCCAGAGACTGTCATGAATTAAGGACTTGATGGTGTCTTTATCTCCTGTAAAGACTGCGATAAGGTGGGTTAAAACTGTTACACTTAAAAGCTGAAGGTCACAGTTCACTGAGTGGAGGGGGGAAAGGCAGAGTAGCTTCACTATGAACTCAAGAGCAGTCCCAGAGTTCTGTCTGTGACAGAGGAACTCATAGGAGCTGCACTTGGCCAGGGAGGTGGCCCCAGATGATGTCCTGTTAGTCTCCTCTCTGACACCAAGCTTCTGTTAGACACTCTCCATCCTTCAGCCCACTCAGGTTGAACTCCTCTAACCAACCCCAAACAATTCACCAGTGTCAGCTGCACAGCCTTGCCCTTTTTTCATTGCTTTGCAACTCCATGTCAGCATCCCAAGAGCAGGCAAATATCTCCCGAAGTGGAGATAACCATATCCTTTGGGTATAAACCCGGCTGCCACCAAATAGCTTCTGTCCAGACTGATAGTGTTTGTCATGAATGAAGCTCCAGAACCCATAGGAAAGTTGGCTCAGATGGCACCATTTGCACTCTCTGCAAGGCTAATGCCATTGACTCATGTTTATGAACACAGACCTCATCTCAGCACCATGTTAAGTCTGTGGGATGCTCCGAGTCCTTCAGGCACGTGGTTAAATTTGGGCCAGAAATGGATACCCAAAATGCACAACCATCTACAAATCCCATAAAGCCCCACAGGGCATTTATCTTCCCAAGCCACGAGAAAAGAGAGAAATTAAGTGTTAATGCCATAATGTCTGTGTGTGTGTGTTTGCCTCTTCATGTAAGGGATCTTTTCACACCCTCATCTGTCCTCCAAAAACCTGAACCTGCTGAAGGCAACAGCCTGGAAAATGGGAGATATTTTGTGTCCTGGTAACCTTATCCTGGAGATCAGGAACTGCTGGTATCTGATTTAAAGTTATGAGGCTGTCCAAGTTTCACTGCGTTGGACATGTTTCTCAGGTTCAGCTGTGGAAAACATGGGATGTGAACAGTTATATCCTGTGGAGGTGATCATCAAGGCAAGGGCAGATGGATGATCATCCCAACTTGGGTACTTGGTGCTCATGTAAATCTCCTTTTTCTATCAGTGCTATTTGCATGAAAGTGCTTTAGTTTAAAAAACAAACAAACAAAATTTAGATGTGAAAATTCTGTTCCCAACTTGAAATACAAATTCAGGAGTCACGTGGTTGCCAACAGGTGTGGCACCAAGGAGCATGGACAGCAGTGATCTTAATGTATTTGCTTCAGATTGGTTGAAGATAACCCCTAAATGTCACTGAGGCTGAAACTGGAGCCAACCCCAATGTGGTTTTTCTGCGAGGGCTTAAATCTGTTTTATATCTTGGGATGCTACAGTGGGACAATTCAGTATTTCTCAAGGTGCGTTGTTTTTTCCCAGTGATGCTCTAAAAGGTAGTATTAAAATGAGATCTCTCAGCTATTACTGCAGTTCCTGTCTACTAAACCAATTTGTATTCTCAGCTACAAGCAATAGACAAAGTCTTTGCTGCCAACAGGAGCTGTTAGAGATGTCTTCAGACCAAACCTGATATAAATCTGCACTTTTCATTGATATCTGAAAGTTTTATTATAGCAGCCACTTAGAAAACTTCCAAAGGAATTTTGTTCCTTAATTACTATTTTTTTTTCAATCCACCTCTTTGGACACCACCCACAGAGCTAATTTAGATCCCAAGGAGACATGAAGACAAGAACGGTTTCTTCTACATCTCTGCCTACAGAGCACTGTCAGTGCTTCAGAAATAGTCCCTAAACAAAAGCAAAAGAGGGCAGAACAGAGAAAACCAAGCCCAAGAAGGAAAAAGAAGCTCCAGAGAAGAGAGAGGAACCAGAACTCCTGCTAAGAGCACTTAGGCTTGAATGGAAATAAAGCACAAAAGCATCTGGTGTTAATGAAAATGAGGTGGAGGAAACACCTGAAATGCTGTGAGAGCCACTGTGGCTGTGTCCCTAAGCTGGATGATGGTGGTGTCACCTGCCACCAGCTTTAGATGAAAATAGGCTCTGGTGAAAGGAGTCTCAGTGTACCCTAATTCAGAGCAGGTTAAAAGGAGCGAGATCACAGACGTGTTTGCAGAGCATCTTCCTCTTGGAAGTGTGTTGAAAATTTGAAATGTCACCATGCTGAAAAATGTCACCCACTTCCACAATCATCTGGAGAAACAGGACTTCAATGCTTTCCTGGCATCTGTTGGGTTTTTGGTCTTAGTTTGAAGTCCTAACAGTGTTCTCTTGCTGCTTTGAAATCTCATCCACCTCAAAGTCTGAAAAATATGAACTGCTTGATTTGTATATTTTGCAGGAAATCTGCTGGAACAAGAGAGGCTGAACCCATATCCACAGCCTCTCAGAGACAGAGTGTGAATGGCAAGAACACGGATTGTGGTGAAGAAACACTGTCTGCAATAGTTGCTCTTTTTCTCCAGTCTTCAGTATCTTCTCCTCAAATTTATCCCAGAATCAAATCACATCTTTCTTCATCTTTATTCCACTCCTCACTTGTCTTCTTGCGCAAAGTCCCTGTGGTGTGCTAGGGTGTCTGTGAGAGGCTAGTGGAAGAGAAAGGGGCTGGGGAGGTTCAGTGATGAATCCCCAGCCAGAACCAGTGAAAAGGGTTCTGGTGTTTGCAAAAGGGCAGAGAAGAGCTGTGGTCACAGTGGGAAATCAGTGCCGCCTCCCTTCCATGTCCCAGTGCATGAGAACACTCTCCTCTGCTCCTGCAAAAAGGGACGCTCATGAAATCAACCTGGAAACTTCAAAACGCAGCTCAGAAGTGACCAGAGAAACGCAGGTGGAGACAGCCACTTGCATCTGAGCCCGGGGGAGGGTGACATGTAAATTTGGGGCAGCCCCGGCGTGAGGACAGACACAGAGTTTGGGGCTAATTCCGCGATGGAAAAGACAAAGCCCAGGACTGGTTGATGCCTTGCAACAGGGATGTGCCTTCCCTCCGATCTCCTCCAGACCTGTTGAATGTGTGTGCCCTGCACCAGCCCGCACCCCGGAGGATGCTCCAAAAGCACCCGCTCTCATCCTCAATCCTACCAGGGGTGCGGGGAGACGGCAGCTGGGGCTTCAAAAATCCCCATCAAGACGCATCACTCACCCTCTGAGCAGAGCTGCGAGAGAGCAAAAACCCTGCAAAATACACCCCCGGCTCCGCTGGTGAGCAGAGCGGGGTAGGGGATGCTCCGGGACCTGCCGGGTACCGCCGGTCGCAGCATCCCGAGTAACCCCGGCTGCACCGGGCGCTTTATCCCCATCCCTCCCACCCCTGGGGATTTTTCTGGCACCCACCGTGGCGGGAGGCATGGGCAATGTTGTCTGGCATGATCTCCCAGCCCCTGCAGCGGGGCTGATTTTCTCGGAAGGGGGGGGGGGGGAAATAAATAAATTATAAATAACCAGAAAAATCCCGCAGTGTGCGCCTACGTGCGAACACCCCCACAGCGGCACAGCCGCGCACACCGACGTGCAGCGCGGTTCTGCAGCCGCCGAAGACAGAGAAAAACCCATCAAAATACCCCGAAAGAATTATCCATCCAATAACCCGAGGAGCAAAGGAGGGAAAGTTGTGCGTGTCCCCGCGCTCCGGGAGGGCGCAGGGTGCCCACCAGTTGATTTTACATCCTTCCTCATGCCTTCTCCTGCTTTTCTTTACACATTTTGTTTTCTGCAACAAGGGAATAAACAGGTAATGCGGGAGCCCGGCGGAGCGCGGGGAGCGGGCGGGTTTTGGGATGCGGAGCATCTTCCCTTCCCCACTTTCCCCATCTCTTTTTCCCCCTCATCTCCCTCCCTGGAAGTTTCTTCGCGGCGCGAAATAAGGAGGAAAAGCGGAATAAAAGCTTGCGGGCAGCGGCGGGGAGGGGGATGCTCGGGGGGCATTAAAGGTTTTTATGGCATTTTATGGCATTTTATGGCATTTCATGGCATTTCATGGCATTTCATGGCATTTAAGGCGCGGGCGGCCAGCCCGTGGTACCCACACCGCAGCATCAATTCCACGCGCGGCGTTCGCCCATCTCACGCGTGGGTTTCACCCCTCCCAAGCCTAATTGATCCAGCTTTTTTTTGGGGTGTGTGTGGGGGGGTGATGATGGTTGGGATGCGCGGATGATGCTTTTCACGCGTTTGGGTTTTTTTTTTTTGAAACTGCCGAAAAAGAAAAAAAAAAAAAAAAAGGTTTTACTCCAGAGAGCTGCCTTCAAAAAACAGCAATGAACANGGAGGAGTTGGCTGCTAAATATATTAAAAAAAAAAAAAAAAGCCCTAAAAAGAGCGGCAGGCATGCGCACTGCGCGGATGCCATATTGGAAGGAGCGAGCCGCGGGTGCGGGCGCCGCTCCGCGCATCGCTCCGCGCCGGGGCGGCAAAAAACGGGGCAAAACACCCCCAAAATCGCCCAAACTCGCACAGGTAAGGCATTGCTATCTGCAGCTCCCCCCCCTCAACCCCTCCTCCCAAATCCCTTCCCGCCTGGCGCTTCCCTTTTATTTTATTTATCGGGTTTTTTGGCGCTGGGGTGGGGAGTCGCTCTCCCCCCTCGCCTCTTAAGGTGCATTAAAAATATTTTTTTTTATTTACTATTTTTCTTTTTTAGCAGTGAGAGGCGGGTGCGGGGGTTTGGGGTTTTTTTCCCCTCTCTTTTTGCTTTTCCTCCCCCCACCTTTTCCAAAGGGGAGAGCCGCGGTGGAGTTTTTGGGAAGCGCTGGCGGGACCGGCGCTCGGAGCCGCTCCCGGGGCTGGGCAGGGGCTGCGATGCCCGTGATGCTCATCACCAGAGTGCGGGGGGTTTCTTTTCACCTCCTCGGATCGCTTTCTAGATGCTCTCATTCCCTTTTTTTCTTTTTTTCCTTTTCCCCTTTCTTTTTTCCCCCCTCTTCTCCCTTTCCCCCTTTTTTTTTTCCCCCCCCTGTTTTATCTCTTTTAATTTTTTTTTTTAAAGTAATGCCCGTCGTTTCTCTTCTCTCCTTGCACGACCTCCTTTCAGGTTTGCAAGGCTCACGCACATCGTGGCAAAGAGTTATTCTGGATGTGCGGGTGGGTTTGTTCGGAATATGCGGGGGGAAAAGGGACCAAAAAAAAAACCCCAAAACCACACACCAAAAAAGCTGCTGCAAGAGAAAAAAAGAAAAAGAAAAGAGACGAAAGCAATGAGCTGTGCCAAAATGTGCAGCCCTGATCTAGACGCGTTTTCCCGTAGCGCTCCCGAACTGCGGTAAATGAATATTTATAAATCTTGCTCAACGAAGCGGGTTAAGGTGTGATTAAAAAACTGAAAATAAACATTTTGGGGAGGAGAAAAAAGGGGAAAGGCGAGGCTGCACTCATTTGGTTCGGCTCCCTTTTGTTGCCCGGAGAGGTGCGCCGGGGGATGGATGCGGAGGGATGAGGGATGAGGATGCGATCCATCCTGGTCCTCCCCACGCAGGACCCGGTGGTGGGAAAAGTACTGGGAATTTATGCTGGGAGGGGACCTGCGGAGTTGGGAGCGCGGCCGATTTGCCCCTGAATGCCGAAATCGCAGGCGTGCCACGAGAAGAAAAAAATTAAATAAATAAAAATAAAATGCCGGGAGGCAGAGCGGTGATTTATTTTGCATTAAGAGTAGACGTGCGGTGGGATGAGAAGTCCTGCTGGAGATGTCAGCAAGCCAGCCCGGGATGTCTGGGGTGGGATTTTAGGTGCTGTTTAGCAGGAACACTCCGGACTTGATCCGCACGGGAATCTGGGCTGCGAAGAAGAGGCTTTGGCAGCGCAGCCGGCATCCCTTTTGGGAGAGGATGCCCATCATCCTAAAACGCATCGCAGCTTTTGCAAGGCAAGAGAACGAGTTTGCGAGTTCTCAGGGAGTTGTCTGTACCTTTCCTGGCTGCCTTTTCCAAATGTGTATTCCAGAGGGAGTGGAGGAGCGAGGCTGCCTCAGGGGATGGAGGAAACTTCCCCTGTTCCCGTTGCTGTTGTTCTGGAGTTGTTTTCGCCGTGGTTTTGGGGTGCTGACTTCGGAGCATCAGTGCTTTGTGGCGTGGGAGGCGATGGGATGCTCCGGCATCTCGGGCTGTCAGTGTCCCGGTGGGGATGGAGGAGCCAGGGAAGATCCAGGAGCTGGGGAAGAGCTGATCTGCCAGCTCAGTTCCCTGTGCCTCTTGTTCCCCCACCATGATTTTATTTAGCAGGAGTAGTTGGAGGTGCAGTTTGCACACCTTGTCGTGCAGAGTGAGGTTTCCCGTTCCAAAAGGGCTCTGATCCATCCTCCCACCCATTTTCCCCCTCCTTTCTCCATCCCTTGCCAGGACCAAACTCACATTGCAGGATATGGTGGTGGGAAGGGGGCAGAGGAGAAGACCTGGGGGAAACTGTGATTTCTCATCAAAATAGCAGAAAAAAGCATTTATTATAAGCAAAGTGGCTTGGAAGGCAGCTGTCAAACTGTGATGGGATT
The DNA here is from genome assembly GCA_013396755.1 of Sclerurus mexicanus. Lineage (NCBI taxonomy): Eukaryota > Metazoa > Chordata > Aves > Passeriformes > Furnariidae > Sclerurus > Sclerurus mexicanus. The sequence continues at coordinate 1,692,261 of VWZF01002690.1, forward strand.
TGGGTGGCAAAATCCCAGAGCTCCAGAGGAGTGATGTCAGCTTGTGGGGTTTTGTGTGGGGTGAGAGGGGATGGAGCTATTGCTAAATGGGAAGGTATCTCCCTGCTCTGCCCCCCAAACATTTCTCCATTCCCTGATTTGCTGCCCCCTGGACAGGACGGCTTTGCTTTTAAAATCAATCTGTGCCCCTGGTGCTCTGGGGAAGAATGTGTAGCAGTGACCTGGTGTCCGAGCAGAGAAGCAGCTTCAGCTGGTTACATGATGGAGATGTGGGGTTTGAGAGGGGTTACAAAGGTATCTGGAGATCCCCCTGTACCTGGGGTCTCACCCCTCTTCCCTCAATTTACCTTTTGTCCCGTTGCTTTGGAGGGACCTACTTAAATATGGAAAAAGCAGCCTAGAATGGCTTTTCCCTTGCAATCTGCCCTCTGTGATGGGAACACCTGGCTTTGTGTCAGCACTGCCTGTTTCAGCTCTGCAGCTGACATCCCACCCCAGGTGGGGTGACCCCTGTCCCCTGCTCTTGTCCTTTGCCATGGGACAGCCACGCCAGCCCAGGGGACTGTATTGATGGGACCGCTTTGCTCCTATTTCCCTCAAGGAGAAGGGGTCTTGTTGCTGCATGGACCCCATGCACACACCAAGGTGCATTAGGACAAGATCTTGTACCAGCAAACCTCCTGCAAGGAGTTTCTTGCTGCAGTGACAGAAGGGTGCTGACCAGGATTTAGTGCAGTTACTTTTTCCTCCTTAGAAGCCTTTAGGTAAAAACAAATTTGGTTGCCTTTTCCGGTGGCAGAGGAAAAGGGGGGGAGGCAGGTTTTCTCTCTGAGGTTGGGACTGTTGCCTGGGTGAGCAGGGATGCAAATGGCTTTCCCCACCCCCTCTTTTTTTCCCCACTCTCTCTTTTTTCCAACAGATTATTTATGAAAGGGAAGAAAATATTCTCACAAGTCTAATAAATTCAGTGCTTATAAAGGATTAGGTCCTAATAACTCCTGTGATAAGATGGAGGCTCGGTGTAATCTGTTACTAAGTGAAAATCTAAAAGCAATTTAAATAGATACAGCAAAGAGCTATCAAGAGACCAGTACACTGTAAACAGCGAGAAAATACTTTTAAAATGATTTAGGTGGTGCACAGGTTAGTGGGACAGTAAATACATTATAAGAAAGACAGTATCATTTCATTTATATAGTGAGAAAACATTTACAAATATTCAACAGATGTTGCATGTGGCAGAGGTGGAGAGTATGTTTTGCACAGATGTAAGAACATCTGTAGAAGACAGTATATAGTTATATAGCTGTGATTATGAGTGATAATTGACTGACTGGACAGGCAGTTGATGTTTTAATGAAGCATTTATTAAAACTTTATGGCAGTGTTACTTGAAATAAAACAACCACCATGAGCGTCAACTCTTTAGGCTGGGGATGTTTTTCCCCCACCCTTGGCTTGTGCTGAGCTGAGCTGCTGGCCCATGAAACATACACATTTATTTTGGGTTTCTGGCCTTTTACAGCCATGGGTGCTGGCCTGATATGAGAACATCAGCCAGGGGATGTGACCTTACTTTGCTGAAAGAGAAGACATGGTAGAGAAGGTGCTGTGTTGTTTCTTCATCAGATATTAGGAATAATTTCTTGACTGTGAGTGTGGTAGGGCCCTGGCACAGGTTGCTCAGAGAAGCTGTGGATTCCCCATCCCTGCAATGTTCAAGACCAGGTTGGATGGGGCTTGGAGCAACCTGGTCTTGTTGGAGGTGTCCTGTGGCAGGGGGATGGAACAATATGATCTTTAAGGTCCTTTCCAACCCAGACTGTTTGTGATTCTTCAAGGGCTTCTTGCTGGCTGCATTCATGTTGGTGTGGGGTGAGGACATGGAGAGCTCTGAGGAGCTTTACAAAGGTATTGGTGGTTGAGGGAGGTGGCTGATCCCTGGTTGTGTCCAAGTGACAAAGCAAAGGAGTTGTGGAAAGCTCCAGAACTTGGGACAGGTAGCCAAAACTTGAAACAGAGGTGAGTTTCTGAGGGTTCATGGAGAAAAAATTAATGTGGTGACCACAGGGCTCACGTTTTAGATGACCTGAAGGTGTCAGAAGTATTTTATTACTGTGACTATTGACACATAGCCTATCATCTGGAGGAACAGGGTCCTCAGTGCTGAAAATGAAATGCTGTTGGTAATAGTGATGCCACTTGCAAATACGAGTTTGTTCTATCATTGTAACATCTGGTCTCTGAGAGCAAGGGGTTTTTTTTTAGGATTAGAGTAGCCAGTGGAACCTTGTCAATATTTGAAACTCATTATGTGAAACTGTTGATCTTTGCACAGACATCCCTGATGAAACCAGTCAAATCCATCATGTGGTTTTTTGTTTTTTTTTTTTTTGCTGAGAGATTTCTCTGTCTTGGCTATGACTCCTACAGTGATTAAAAATGTTTGAGTTGAAAAATAGGAGAATACAGAAATAAGAGCTAAGACTCCGTCACTGACATTTAAAAAACTCCTGAAAAAAATTATTTTGAGCTTGGCCTTTTGCAAGACCTAAACAAAGCATTCTTGGGAAGGCTGATTTGGAAAATGTGTTCACAGTTACTCCCATTTTTATGAATCAGAAGCTTTGCTCTAAAATTAAAGAGTAATAAAAAGAAAGAAAAAAAAAAACCACCCCAAGCAGTTCTTGACAGCTGACCGAGGGATCACTTCTGAGTAGGTGTGAGCCTTAAAAAAAGGTACGTGCAGAATCCTTGCTATTTTTAGTCTCACTCATGACTCTTGCTTTTATGATTAATACTCTTAGCATCACTGGGTGACTGGTGCAAGGGAGTCCTATTTTACTGGGTAAAGTCCTGAGACCCAATTTGAATGTAAGTTATTAGAAAGTCTTGCATATATTGGCTTGGCCAGGAAGATGAATTCCTTCCACTGAAGTCCAGGAGGTGACATTATCCTTGCCCCTGCAGTGTGGGAGCTCAGACAAGACAACCATGGACTGAGGATTCTTTAAAGTCTGAGGGGCTGTAAATCCCTTCTGGAAACTTTTGGGTGGAAAGGAATAGCTTTCCTGAGTGCATCAAAATATCCCTTTAAAGAAAGGACAAGGAGAAATAATAATTAACTGTTTCTTGGAAGATGTTTTGAGCAAGGTCCAAGGTGGGAGCTCTGTGCAGGTGTAAGACCAGACTCCAAAATGCTTTGTTGGATGGGTGGTGGGGAAGCATTAAACCTGGATGTCCTGGAGCAGTTCACATGAAAGGGAATCCAAGTTGCTTTTCCGTAGAGAAGTTGGGTGGAATTAGCCCTGTAAATGTAGGACTCTTGAGTTAAATGTCTTGTGGGATTTGGTTGTGCATAGACCTTGGCAGGGGTCTGTGGGCTGCCCTCACATGTGCTTGGCAAAGGGAAGGGTCCTCCTCTTCTTGCTGTTGTACCAAGGGGTGGCTGGAGATGGCTGTGAGAGCTGGATTTCTCTTTTTTTGGCAGATCCTTTCAGTCAGTGAAGCTGCTTCTGGATTTAAAGCACTGACAGAGATGTAAGTGCATGTAGGACTAAGCCCAAGTGCTGATCAGCTGTGCTGTTTAAATGAAGCAGACAGTGCCAAGGCCTAAAATGTCATTTTTCCTAAAAGGTGTTGGAATCAGATGGCAGATGTTTCCTGGATTCTGGTTTGCATCTTATATTTTTTTTTTTTTGGAAATGGCTCTGAGTGCTGCAAAGACATGGAAGGCAGAATTGATTGCCCTGGACAATGGGAATTTTGACTGATGAGGGACTTCTGAATTGGGCTCTAAATTAAGTCTATGAAAACAGTGTTTTGTGTTTCCTGCTGAGTGACTTCTACTGTTTGGCTGATTGGTCCCACTCAGGGGGTCTGACTGATTTGTTTGGTCCATGTGGCTGGTGTTTTGAGGTGATAAGTATCAAACGGGATTTGGAACTAAATGATCTTTAAAGTCCCTTCCAACCCAAACCATTCCATGCTTCTGAGACCTTACCTAACAAGGTGAGATGTCTCAGGGTGAAGAGCACCTGTTTGTCTTCAAGTTACCCTTCTAAAAGGCTTTCTGGTTTCAGCTCAGTTTCAAACAAAGAGGTGGGAGAAAGAGCAGGTGTTGTAGATGGTTGATGTTGTTGCTGTGAGTCTTTCTTTTTCCTACTGTGAAGAGCACTGGGGACGTTGACCCAGCCTTCTTCATGTCCCTGATTCAGCTGAGAGCCTTAGAAGATGCCCAATCTTAAATATGCCTTATTCCCAAGTAGTTTGTGTATATTGGAAAGAAGTGCTTTACCAAAGTGGGGGGCAACCTCATGGAAATTGCCTATTGAGTCATGGAGGAGGTGACAGCCACCTAGTAGGTGACAGAACAGCTCGAAACAAGAAGGATCAGTATGTGATGACCTCCCTTTCCTTGGCATGTATGCTTCATGGAATGCTGAAGGTGGGGACATCAGGAGTTCACAGGGAAGATGGCAGGATACAGGTGGGGCAGCAGAGCCTTCTTGCCCTTGCTTATAAGGCATCCAGCTCTCTCATGAGAAGGAAAATTTAATGATAAAGTGCCTTTAATTGTAATCTTTGATCTGGTCCTCAGTGTGGCAGGTTTTTGTGTTAAGTCCATCTCTAGGGCCTGAAGTTATATTTATGCGTAGAACAGCTAATAGTGGGATGTATACCCAAGCCTGTGTGTCATCTCTCCTATTTTTTTCCTTAATACTGCAGGGCTTTTTTCTGTAAACAAGTTAGGAGTCTCTAATTAGGTTTATTTTACTTTCTGTTATCTTACTACCGTTTATGTGTATCCTGGACTCTGGAGCGTGCCAGGTAAGGAGGATGAGAAAATTGCTTTGTGAAACAGATTTATCTCTGTTGGCATAAAAAGTATGAGGCGTTTGGCACCAGTGCAAGAAGAGAGGAGAGCAAGGACCAGCTGATTTATCAGGGCTGTCACCACCTTGAATAATCCCTCGTCCACCATGTGTCTTCACTGCTCTGGTGGTTCCCTAAATTTCTGTTTCTGCATGTTTTCCCCCCAGGCTTAGTCACTTATTTCCTGTGCTGCTGCACAAATGTTGACTTCAAGAGCAGAAAGATGAGCCCTGTCGAGTGGCTGGAGCTGGAGGACTGGAAGGCACCTCCATGGCTGGTACAGACCATCTCCTACCCCAGGGCAGGATTAAGTGTACCAAGATCTGTTTCTGGACAGATCAGCACCCTAACCCCTCCAAAACGCAAGGCTCTGTGCCCTTCCCACAGTCTATCCCCCTTCTTCACCAGATTAATTGTTAGTGATTTCTTCTTCATGCCCAAATCACATGTCCCATCCCCCTGCAGTTTAAACCCAAGCTGTCTTCTTCGATCTACCAAGAACATGGAAAACAGATTATACTCTTTCCCTATTCAGCTGTTTTTTATATATTTGAATATTGTGAACATTCCTAGTTCTTCAGATTACATGGGATTTGTTTCTTCCACCACAGAGCTGTTCAAAGCAGTAAATTTCCCTTAATAAAATCCTGTGGGGTCTTCAATATGAAAGAGAAATTGTCACTTGATATAATTGAAAACATTTGGCAAGGGATGCTCTCAAATAAATAATTAAAAAACCCTCCAGGAATTTGAAAGAAATGGTCCTTAAAAGGTTTCCAACTGGTACTTTGTCTGAGAGGAGAGACAGGCCCTTTTACTAGGAGGTAAAACTTAGTTGATGTGTTCAATAGCCCTTTTGAATGAGCCTCCATTGCATTGTGCAGATGCTCAGGGGTGTAAATGTTGTGGCAGGCTGCCACCAGCAAGGCATGCTAGATTGTGTCCCCTAGGGATGAGTCCCCCTCACGCTGCTCCACATACAGGACCAGTACCACGTGGCATCTGAGCATCCCACTTATCCCAGTCTAGTGGAAGATGCCCCTGCCTGTGGCAGAGGATTGGAACAAGATGAATCTTTAAGGTCCCTTCCAACCCAAACCACTCTATGACACTAAGATTCAGCTTGTTTGCTGGGAAGTTTGGATATTTGAAATCTTAGCAGGTGCTGAGCAAGATCAGGAACCCCCTGAGGATTGTTGATCTTATCTGAATTTCAGGTGTCTGACTTGGACCACTCAGGTTGTCCTTTGGAGATGCTTTCTCTTGGCTAGTTGCTAATGATTGTCTAGGGGAGACAAATCCCCTCTGAGGTGGGTAGGATTGGTGGGTTTCATTGCTTGTAGTGCTGTTTCATTGGGGTTTTCTGGAGAATCCCCAAGGTGAAGTCAATGATGGAGGCAGGACCTGGTCCAGCATCACCTGTATCCTACCTTGGCATTTGCCTCATCTGCTCCAGGCCTCCCCATTTCACTACTTGGCCAGGTGGGTGACATTAAAAAAAGATGCGTTCTGAAAGCAGGATGGAAGAGGGGACAGCTGGATTCCTTGGTCGCTTTGCAGTGGCATTTTCACTCATGGTCCTGCAGAATCTTGAAGATAGTAAAGGCTTTACGAAATTGCCCGTGGTAGTGCCTGGCTTTGAGGGGACTGGGTGAAATCAGCAGATGCATTCAACAGCAAAGTCTACTGGGGCCACCCCATGTTCAGCTTCCCTCCATCTGGGCTGGAAAAATCCCAATATCTACCCAGGGTTGACCTCCAGAAATGCAGTGAGCCCTGGAGCTGCCCATGGACCCACCCTCCCACCAGCCACATACCTGGTAGGGGCTTTTCACCAGGGACATGGGGTCATGCTGGCAGCCCTTACTGTCCCCTTACTTCCAAGGGAACACTGTAAATCTGTGTCATGGCGGGTTTAGGGTGGATATTAGGAAAAAGTTCCTTACACAGAGAGTGATTGAGCACTGGAACAGGCACCCCAGGGAAATGGTCGTGGCCCCAAGCCTGACAGAGTTCAAGAAGTGTTTGGACAGCACTCCCCAGGCACTTGGTATGATTTTTGGGGTTGTCCTGTGCGGGGCCAGGAGCTGGACTTGATGATCCTTGTGGATCCCTTCCAACCCAAACCATTCTATGATTCTACAGCACTGCGCTCATCAAGTGGCTCCTTCCTGAGAGCTGGGACCATCTCAAGTTAATGAATGTTACTAAATTTTGGAGGGGACGGATTGCTGGAGAAGCAGTGGAATTTCTGTTTCTCCACTGTTCAGGACCCAGCATTACATTGGCACACCTGGTGGAACTATCCAGGCAGGGGGTTTCAAAGGTGCAGAATCTTTTTGTGCATCCTCTGTTCCAGCAGCCTGCCCTTTGTATGTCAGTCCCAATTAACCAAGCATATGTTAGAGGGAGAAATAAGTCTCAGGAATAACTCTAAGGAAGGATTTGTATGTAGGTACGGGACCTCTCCATACCTTTCCTTCCTGCAAAGGAAGGAAAATCAGGATGGAGCCGACAGGAGATGAGAAATGTAAAATGGTGTGAGGAAGCCAGAGCTGGCTCTGGTACAAAGAGCCAATACTGATACAATGACAAGGCAGCGCATTGGAGATAAAGGCATGGCTGAGACTGACAGCCGTGGGAAGAAGGAAATAAAAGAGATTCTTTATTATATTGCCTGGCTTTTTCTGCCTCTGACTTAAGAGCCTGGATCTGAATTAAATGCCAGGGGAATGGGAGCTGCGTGGGGGAAGCATCGGATCAGTTTGAACCACCACTGTGCAGAAACAATGAACAAGGGGTCTGAAACCAAGGATTTCCCCCCCTCCCTGCCCTTTCAAATGCATTTTTTAGTATTTTGCTTTGTGCTCCTGCCTTGCTGTAATGTCACCTTGAGCCTGTTTTGGCGTTGTTTCCCATCCCCTGGCTTACAGGCTTGGAAATGTGGCTTGTGGTCCTTAGTTTGGTTTCCAGTGGACACCTTGGTTTTCCAGTGGACAGAGGAATTGGAGTTCAGCGGCGTGTGCTGCTTTTGTAATGTTGATGATTGCGGGCCAGCCAGTGTGCTACTGTTAACAATATGGCTGGGGACTCTGTTTGAAGTGTTAATTAGCAGCAATTAATAAGAAGTGAAAAATTAACACCCTATGTCAGCTTTCTTTGGTAGTTAGTTATATCAACACCAAAGCTCAGAGCTGTTTTGAAGCTTGTGTTTGCTGGAAAGATACTGAACTGCTCTCCTACCAAACTAATTATTCCCAAAATAAGAAGCCAGGCTATAGGCTCTGAAAGATCCAGTTTTCTTGGGATGTGGATGCTCTCAACATGATGTTTGAAAGCCAGTAAGTTGTCCATAGCGTAAGCAAAAAGTACATGAAAATAAACTTTAAAAAACCCAAAAAATGTTGATGATGTTGCTGAATCTGCCTGGGAGATTCTGCATTTCCCCCTTTTAGTTGAACTGGGCTCAAACCCAGCCCTACTTGGCCCCACCAAGGGTGGATCCCAGTCATTTTGCCACCACCTTGCAGACGTTCCTGCTCGTTTTCCCATCAGTTTTCCATTTCTGCTGGGAAATTCCATGATCCAGTGGAATGAGCCCCTCTCGTGGGTCTGATGGCAGATTTGGGGCTTGACTGCATAAGAAAAAGCAAATACTATTGTTGTCTGATTGGACACCTTCAGCTTTTTATTAGCTTGTAACTTTGTTTTATCAGCATCGTAGGAGCATCACAAGATTTAACTACAATACCAAGAGGTTTATGTTTCTTCTTGGTATTTATAGTGTTACCCCTGAGTTCTCTTTAAGATGATGGATTTGTTGTGTTTAAATTGATCTCTCTGTTGCTGTTCTCTGAATTTTTTTAGTAGACCCAGGTTACCTTCTGTCATTGTCTGTTCCTAGGCAAAAATGAAAATAGCTGAGTCCACCCAAGCTTTAGCTCAAGCTGACACCTCCCCTCCTCTCACATTTAACAAGCTTGATGTAAAATCCTGATACTTAACTAATTTATTATTAATGATATTTACAGAAGTATTCTCTACCAAAGAAGTGTTGGGTTTTTTTTGACTTTCAGTAAACTGATTGCTGCTAGTTTCATAGTTAATTGAAACTTAATATGCACTGGGGATGAGTGATGTGTATGTTCTGAGGTTAGCTGCACTCAGAAAACTCCTGGTATGTAATACAATTAACTCATTAGCAAGTCTCATGTCAACAAAGAGGAGGGATGGAGTGCTGTGGGGGCCATTGCAGTGGAGAAGGGATCTTTGTTATTTGTGCAGCGTTCAAAGTGTAGTGAGATCAGCACCCATAATGCTCCGAACTGATTTATGATCTCAATTTTTATTTTTTATTTTTTTACCTTTTTTGACTTTCATTAGCAGGTTCCTTTGAAGTGAGGAACACAGATTACTGATGGGGGTCTGACTTTGGGGATTGTGTCACCTGCCTTGGTAATTTGTGAAGCTTTATGAAACATCCATGGTTCAATTCCACTTGTGGTTGCTCCAGCAGACAGTCCCACCATGGTGCAGTTAATGATACCAGTCTTAGACTTGACATGCCTCTCATCTCTTTCATTCCTCCTGCAGCTACTCGCACATCTCCGTTTCTTCTTTAAAATTGTCATTGGCATGGCCTTAAAAACCGGGAATGAAAAATCTCCGACAGAACACTCTCTGTTTTATAACCACCATATCCAGCCTTCTAGAATATGCCTCCAGAGTAGTAAAAGTTGAAAAAATCCCGTAATATTTTTACAATCTTATTACATCCTGCTTTGCCTGGCCTCTAGCAGTAATCTCTTTTCCTACTTTTAGTCACACTTCTTGCAGAGCACTTGGTGTTGGTGCTGCCAGCACGGTCCTGTCTGTCATGCAGATCTTGGAGGCATCCCTTAATAAGCAGGACCAGTCCTCCACATTGGATATTCTGGACACACACCTTCCCTACTGTCTGCCTTTGCTTTAGCATATCTTGTGTGAATAGCTGGTTCCCTCTGTGCCCATAACCCCAGCCCCTGGTTTCTCTTTTTCAGTCCTCTTCTGACACCTCGTAATTCATCACCATCTCGGAGAGTTTCACTGAGAAGCTCACTTTGGAGTTCTTTTTAATCTGCTTCTGAAGGTGTATCTTGGGGTGTTGCTTGTCTGGTGGCTTACTGCAGCTAGAAATATAGTTCTCATTTAGTCTGCTGTCTGATGGAAGATCTGATCAGCCTGTGTGCCCTTTCCCATGTAATTTTTCATTGCTGTGTGTTTTTATTCCACTTTGTATTTACTACAGTCATTCCTTCTAGAAGAATCTCCTGTGCCAACATAACCCAGTTTAAAGTGAGTTAATATTTGCTCCTCTGCATGTTACTAACTGGTACAGTTACCTTAGGTCAGTCTTCATTCAATAAACAGTTGGAGCCAGCACTGTTTCCTGAGGGTATCTGCATTTTACCTGCTGAATTTTATTTTCTAGTTATTCCAGTCGCTCACAAGTATTTTCCCTCCAGTGTTTCCTCTGTGTCATCATCACAAATCTCCCCCTTTGGAAGTTTGAATATTTGTGAAGTGAGGTATATCTCACACAGTGTTAGCCATCAAAATGTTAGGAGTCAAGGGCTGAACTTTCTGGAGAAGGATTGAGTTGACATTTCCTGCCTTCTTTTTTTTTGTCAAGGGTTGTTCCACCCTGTGGGCTGGTCCTTCTCCGGTGGTAGTACTGGGAGCTGGAATGAACTTTGGGATGTGAAGCCTGTGGATGCTATTTATTACCTTATTATCTTCTCCGTTATTATTGCTGTTATTGCTGTTAATGATATTATTGGCACTAAGGTCCTTTGTTGTGGTTCTTCATCCACCTCTACCTTCTGTTTGGAGATGAGAGCAGCAGTCAAAGGGTTACAGTCAGAGAATCATGGAATTGTTTAGGTTGGAAAAGACCTCTAAGATCATGAAGTCCAACCGTATCAAGATGGAATAACATGAAAACCATTATGAAAGGCTGAGGGAAGTGGGTTGGTGTAGGTAGAACAAACCACTCATTGTTTTTTCCTTTTTTCTTTCAGCTTGTCCTCTAGGCACTCCCTGCTGCAGGATGAATTAGGAAGGCAAAGCCTCTTCCTCTGAACCATGGAGACAAGGGCATCTTTCATTGCCACCATGAGAGAGACCCAGCATCTCTCCCTGGAGAAGGGTCAGAGCCCGGCCAATGGCAACAGGGAGCAGTTTGATTCAGGTGAGCTCCCCTTCATCCCCGTGGGTTGTCACTTTTACAGCCCTCCAGCTGATCTCAGGTGCAGGTGGGGACAGCTGTGCTTCCAGGGTGGCATTGGGAATGGTTGTACAGCTCCAAGGCCTTTTTGGAGGCTAATGGATTGGACTGTGTCCCGTGATGGATGCGATCTTCTTCTGGATCTCTTCTACAGTACGTGTCAGCTATTCAAAATTTAAACAAAAAGCAATGGAATACCTTTCCCAGGACATCGTATTGTGTACTCGCTGTTTCCCCACCCTTTTTTATTGTGTTCAAGTTTTATGGTTAAAGAGAGCAGAGGAACATGCAGAAATTACATCATTTCTCTTCTTTGTTTTGACCTTCACCCTTATTTCCTTCCCAATGTTTTTTTGAGTGCTTCAGGTGAGAGGGCTTCACAAACATTAGACCAGCCAGAGGAGAGCTGGGCACGTGTCCTTGTGCTCGTGGGAATGGCTGGGTGCTTTATAATGCTCTGGGATGGGCAGCTAAAGGTGATGATTTGCTGCACTAAATTTAGGCATCATTGTGGTAGATACAGAAAAGCAGATGCTACATTCTAGTGATTTCTGCCGGAACACGAGGAGACATTATGTCTAGACCTAATCTTCTTTCTTACTCGTGTCAAAAAGAGAGATCTCTTGTTGTACCCGCTTTTTACTGCTTCTCTTTCAGCATGTCAGAAGTGTGGTCATCCAGCCTTTAGTTTTTTCACTTCTTGTAGTGGCTCAGTGATTTTCCCATTTCGTTGGACACCACCCATTGGAAAGCTGTGACTGACCTTTCAGTCTTTGCCACGTTCACTAATGAGCTGGGGGAGAATACCAGTGAGGATGGGCTGTTTTGCATAGCCCTGTGTTCAGTACAACCACGCTCTACAACTTTTGCTGTGAAAATAGTAATAAATGCAGGTGGACTTTCAAGAGGTTGCAGAGATGGGGGAAAATGAGAGTGATATCCTATAAAGAATACCAGCTGGCTGTGTTGCTGTGATAAGGTATTTGAGATGGGGGGTAGTCCAAGTGGTCTTGACATAATATTTGTAGGTTCAACTGGGCTCTTGAGCTCTGTGTGTTTGGTGGGACACAGAGGGGTGGAGACTTTCCAGTGCTGGGGTTGTTAGCCCACTGTGGTTTTGGGTTTTCCCGATGGTGTATGCAGTGGTTCTGGTTCTTTCAAGTGGCTTCAAAGGAAAGTTGGACATGCCTGTGGAAGAAAGTTGCCATGTCCTAACTGTTTAGAAACCGTGTTTGTCTCAAGGAAACCACTAAGCCAGAAGTAAATGCATGATAGGAACTTACCTGGAGGGAAGCATCACACGTGGTTCCCTCATCTAATGGATGGATGTCTGTGGGCATCCAGGAGGCAAAGCACTCAGGGAAAGTGCACTGGCTCTGTGAAGAGGAGGATGTTTAGGGATGGAGGGGTTGTGATGGGAAACCTGGATTCATCCCACCTAAAGGAAGCAGGACACTTGTGTTACCTTAGGGAAGAACATAAATATGGGTTCTCCCATAGACTTAAAAGAGAAGAGCCTCCCTCTTACAGTGTGATTCATAAAACTGACTGTGAGAGTCCTCTAAACATCTGAATCAGGAGCTGAGGTGTTTTAAGACACCTGATGCTGCCTGTATCCCCAGTGAAGAGAAAGGTACAGCTCCAGAAAGCGAGTCATCCCATTTTAACACAGGTGCTGTGTTGCCTTTGGGTTGAGTTGCCATTTGGAGCTTCCTGTCTGTCCCCACTGAGGATGAAGAGGATATGGAGCAGAGGGGAACATCTCAATCCTCATTGCTCATGTGATGCAGACTCCTCTCTTGAGGTGGGATTCATGTCCTGCAGCCTGATCTAGTCACTGTTTATATCCATGGGAGAGAGGTAGGAGTCTCTGGGATGAGATTCAGTTGGCCAGCAGTAGACATTGGTTTTGGAATGAGAAGAACTGGCCTGTGATACCTGAATTTCTTTGAGAATATGGATCTTGATGATTCTTCCATGGCCATGGTGGAGGTCTGTGATTGATAGGTGTCTGTGTGTCTCCTCCTCCCCACACTTGGTGTGTTAACAACTAAAGCATTTCAGTTCTGTGTTCACTCAAAGAGTCATGAATGTATCTTTGTGCTATAAATAAGGTGTCTAAGCAATTTGCCACAAACACCTTCTCCTTCAGTGAAGCCTGGGAAAAATCTTTGTTTCTGGAGCCATAGGTTTTGTGCCTTTTATCCTCTTTATTTCCCATAGCCAAACATTCTGGGAAGCTGGTAACAGCTGGAACAGTTGCATTTTTATAGTGTCAATGCATGAGCACTTTAAAGCCATTGAGAGGCTCACAGATAATGACTTGTTGATTTTTATTTGCCGTCCTGGGCTTGTTTATACATCACTGTATTGTGAGCCAGCCAGCCTTGACTCTTTCATTAAGAAAAAGCTCTGGACCTAAGTACCAGTAATTGGAAAAGGAGCTGATATGTAAAATAAGTATAATGCCAAATTTTTCACCTTTCAGGGTGTCCTCTGCTCCTCATCAGTCAGGCTCTTCTGATAGGTGAGGAGATTTGTGTGCAGTCCCCTTACATGTGTGGGTGGTGCTGGGTCCTTTGGGCTGGTCTCATCCCTGTGCCAGGCTCTCTCTCCTCTGGATCACCCCCTGCCAGATTTCTGTCAGAGAATAAAGTCCATTAAAAAACATTTTGGAAACGTACAGTCCCTTCAAAATTCTTTGTGGTGAAATGAAGCAAAATAAACCACTGATGCTGTGATGAATGAGTGCTCTGACATTATTTTTACAGACCTTGTAAAAGTAATTTCCTGATAAAGTCTGCAGATAAAACATGGTAGAGGAGCCAGACTGGTGATGTGTCAGAGAGAAATGAACCCACAGGGAGAGAGGGCTACAGCTCTCATTCTGCCTCCCCTCTGGGTCTTGAAGCCTCTTTGGGCTTAAAAAAGAGAAATTTGGGTGGTATTTTTTTAAACAGGTGCTGTTGTGAGTTTTGGTGGACTGCCTGGGGATGTTGGTGGGGCTGTGGGAACAGTGGGGCCAGTGAGCCTCTTTCTTTTGACATGTGGCACAGTAGGTCAGGGCTAATAAGGTTGTGAAGTACAGGAGGACTTGATTCATCCAAAAATAGAATCTTTATGATAACATTATTAAAAAGCTATTGCTGAATTCTGGAGAAGACTTTGACCCCCTTGGAGACACCGCTCCTTGTAAGGGTTGGAGATTATATATTGAACTGAGTAATAATCTCTGCTCTCACTGCTCTGTGGAATGGCTTCCTCCCGTAAGACTACTGAGGAAGGCTGGAGAAAAGGAGACACTTGCCTTGATTCCCCCAGCAGCTTGGAGCAAAAACAGAAATAGAAACTGAGACTGTACAGAGAGCATCATGGGCTGAGGGAAATGGCTCATGCTCTGAAATGGAAGTATCTGAGCAGAAGAGAAGAGAGCCCAGGGATGACCTGGAAGTCACAACATCACAGAATTATTTAGGTTGGAAAAGACCTCTAAGATCATCAAGTCCAACCATGAACCCAGCACTGCCAAGCCTACCACTAAACCATATCCCCAGGTGCCACATATGCGTGTCTTTTAAGTCCCTCCAGGGGTGGTGACTCCATCACTGCCCTGGGCAGCCTGTTCCAAATGTTGTGTCCCTGTCAGATGTCCTTGGGGCTGTTGAGTGGCCCATCCCACCACCACATACACAGATGGATGCAGAAGCAGGGAGCAGCCAGGCAGAGGGCATGATGTACTTCTAGCTTTTCATGTCAAATGCTTTTGACTTTTAGTGGGGTGGGAATTGGTTGTGCTCAGGGTGAAAAGTTGCTTAATCAATTTAAGCCTGGGATGGATAAGCATATCTGCACATCTACTCAGGGACTAACACACTTTATTTTAGAGGCTCAGCCTTTGAAATCTCTGCACCCAGCTCTTCTCTGTAACATTAACTCCATAGGGCTGCAGGCTGAAAAATATCCCTGTTCATCTAAATTGCCTGTCTGCATGATACAGGATTTTTGCACCAAGCTCCTACCTTGTGGTTAAGTTGTGGCTTATTGTTCAGTCAAGGCTGAACAAACCCCTCATTTTGGGTCAAATATCTCAAGTAGAGCCAGCTTCTGTGCCTGAAGGTTTTTGCAATGATTGCAAAAAAAAATTAAAGCGCAGTCTTTATTCTGTGTTGCATTTGTCTGTTTTTGAGTTGCAGTCATAGGGTGGGTTAGTTCTTGTCCTGCTGAGTTGAGGAGTTGTCTGGTAGCCCCTTTATCACTGGACAGCAGTAAAGTGTTGATTTACATCTTCGTATTTAAGCAGGTTATTTGAGTTTGATGCAGCAGCGTGCAAGTGTTTGACAGCGTTGACAGCTCAGCTCTCTGCTTTCAACACCCAGACTCTTTACCCTCCACCAAGTCTATCTCAAAAAACTCTCCTGATCCCCCTTTCCCCCTCACCCCTGTGCCTGGCACCATAGGCAGCGAATAAAAACCTATGTCTTCCCCTTTTAATAAAGAGAGATTCCCCTTGCACAACATAATTTTCTGGTCCTGAAAACTGGAGACCTGTAGCAATAAATGCAATAAATTAACCCTGCCGTTTTCTTCATAAAACTGTCTGGAGAGGGTTCTTAATTCAGTTTGTCATGAGTCACTTTAATTACATCATGACCACACTGATGAATGTTTGGGCAGGTAAAGGGTCTCACAGAGTTTGCCTGATAAATGCTTATTGCAAAGAGCTCATTGCTAGACTGTAAATATTTTTGCTGTGGGGATGAAACTGGGCTTGTGAGATTGCTTGGGAACAAAATGAAAACAATCAGATTTGGCTGATTTTCTGTAAGTGAAAGAAGATTTATTTTTAATTATTGCCCCGTGTGTGTTTCAGCAATAGTTTGGGGCCTTGGCTCTGCTCAGTGTGGTTATAAAGAAAGAAATAAAGAGTAGTCATGTCAAGCCCTGTCCTGTGGGCAGGGACTGTGTGGGGCAGTGGTGTGGATGGGGGAACGTGGTGCAGAGCCCCGGTTCTGGAACGGGGCAAGGACAAGCACAGGGAGCAGGAAGGCAGTAGTGGACTAGTGGGGGGTGCTGAGGGATTTGGGGTAAAGCAGCTGGGGGAAGAGGGAGACATGGGGGCCTTGTGTGAGGTTTATGGATGGAGGGATGCTGAGGAACGAGAGAAAGGGTGACAGAACTGGGCTGAGGTGATTGCTCTGCACACTGCTTGGCCAAGAGAAGCAACTTCTGATAGTATCACCAGGGCACTGCTGTAGTTAACAGTGCTGGGTGACCCACTTTTGAGGCACAAGCAAGGCTGCTGCACCCTTGTGATAATGGGCAGGCAGCCACCTCCCTTGCAGCAAGAGAGTCATCAAATACGAAATAAAAGAGCACAAGTGCCTGTTGCAGTGTATGACAGTGTTGTTCCTCCACTGTCATGAAAGCAGAGTCATTTCTGGTCTCAGTGTTGGCTGCTAAAGTCCCAAAGTCTGCTGAAAGCATAGTAAGAGCTGGTCAAATCACAGATCTTTAAGGCAAGCTTTCTGTTTTCCCTTCTGTTGGTGTTTATACTGGTTGCTATTCTCACCCTGAACTCTTTGACACAACTTTTGCCTTCTTTGGCTGTGTTTTAGGCTGCTTTTCTTACTTCCTTTTTTTTTTTTTTTGCTTCTGAACAGATGAGGGCTCCAGCATTGAGGACGCAGATTTCAACTGGGATGAGTTCCTGGAGGAAACAGGAGCCAGTGCTGCTCCCCATACCTCCTTCAAACACGTACGTGCTTTGTCCATGCGTTCCCTCCTCTGGTTTTCAGGGGGTCCCTGGAGAGCTGAAGTGGGGTCTGACCATTTTGGGGAGAAATGATCCCTCCATGTGCATGACAGCCTGCATGGGAATAGCCCCCCAGCTGGTGTTAGGTGACCTTGGTGTGTTTGCAGTCGCAGCTTGAAGCTCTGTGTCTGTGCTCCTTCCTTATCACCTGCCTTTTGTTGAAATGTTCCATTTTTTAATTGTATTACTCTGATTTTGCTAGTAATGCACTCATTTTTTAGTCATCATCTCTTTTTCCATCTGCATTTGTTTTTGTCCATTCCAACCAGTAGAGTTACGTCTTACAAGAATGTAATTTCTCCAAAGTTCCTTTTAATGCATGATTTGCTGACTAGCAGGGTCATTCAGCACTAGAGTACAGCATGGCCTGAAGAAAGCCATCTCTCAGCCTCCTGCCTGGAGATTCTGTCTCAGAAGTGTGAGAACCAGGTACTTGGGCAGGTGATGCTTTTCCTGGGTGAACATGGATCAGCCATGGTAGTTTTCAGTGTGGTCTGTGGCTCTGGTCTGTGTTAGCACAAGCAGAATATGAAGTCTCTGAAGTATTTACTGATGAAGAGTATCAGTGGATGCTTTGAAGAAAGGATTCTGTCTCCAAGCAGAGCCTGTCAAGGATCTTGTTGTATGGGACCAGTTTCTCCATCCACCACCGGTTGTTTAACCTCTTCTATTTCATGTGTGTGACATCATGTCACATGAGGACATGGGACATAAATTCTGCTGATTCTTGAGCTCTCCATCACAACCAAGGGTGTGCACATATGGCCAAACTGATAGATTTTCCAGGACATCTTCATCATTAAACTACAAGACCATGCTGTCGGAGGTGTTGGGGTCTACTGGGAAGGTGTTGTGGTGCCTTCAGTTGAGTGGAGCCATGACAAATCCTGGTGGTTCTCTGTCCTGAGCTTCAAATCCCATGAAGATGGTGCTGCTCATCCTCCTGCCTGACCCATCAGATGTAGGAAGCAGCCTTAGGAGTGTCTCCTGGCTGGCAGAGATGTCACATGGGAACAGCATAGTTGTGCTGCAGTGAGATGGAAACTTCCTGAGGGACTTGTTGCTGTACCCTGAATTATTTATGAGGACCCTGAGCATCTCAAGAGCCAAGATCCAGTCTTACCACTAAGTAAAGCAGTAAATGTCACAGTGTTAAATGATCTCCAAAGGTCCCTTTCAACTGTTCTGTGACTCCAGGTATCGATGGTGCTGGAAGTGCACACAGAAGTAAAGGCACATGGAGTGCTGCTAACTGCAGATGATGGATGGGTTTGGCTGGGCAGCCCTTGGGGCAGAAGCTGGAGTGGGATAAGTGAAGGATTGCTGCTCACATGCCAGAGGAGTGTTTTTTCCAGCAGCTTGGAATGCCCAGGTCTGTGAAATCCTCAGCTCACGAAGTAAAACCATTTTATATTTATCTTTGTGAGTAAAAGAGTGGTCTAGATCTGTCATTTAAATGACATCTAAACAAGAGACATATTTACCCAGATTCACAATCTCTCTGATTTCAGTATCAGATAAAGTTCTAAGAAACCTGTAAGAAGCTGTCCTTAAACATCTTACAGGGAGTGACAGGCTACATTTTGGATGAAGACAAGGCTGGCACCTGAACTGATGAACTGACATTCACCTCTGCTTTATCAACAACAGCTAAAGACATCCCACTGGCCCTTGAACATAAGTTATGCCGTGCCTACAGCAGGCCCTGCAGTGTCCCAAAAGAGATGCACTGGCATCTCCAGTGTCCTAAGGCAAGCTACATGTGACCTGTCACTGCTGAGATAAATGGAAGTGACATCTTCATCAGATGGCAGGGCAGTGACCCACACAATTTACTTCTTTCAGTGATGGGTCGTTTACCAGGGTGCTGGGAGGGTGAATTGGTTGAGGCTTGAGCTGCTGGGGATGGGTTCAGTGGGAACACTTTACTTGGTCTGCCTGGTACAGCCCTTGATGCTCAGGCCTCAAGAGGTGCTTCAGTGTTGCTGTAGGACTAATTGTTGTAGTTGGGCTTAACTCCTAGAGGTGCTTTGTACCTGCCTTACTACCTTGCGTGTGTCCAGTGATTTGCCTGATGGAGCTGTGCAGTGGGAAATGAAACTTGAATTGAGTTATATCACCTTTCTCTCAGGCATTAGTGAGATTTAGGAAGTGAAGGTGGGTACCAGTCCCCTCTTAGGTGTAGTGCACCTGGAGTGACTCTTTGGAGCATGTGGGACTTTGCATGATGGGTACGTGGCAGTGAAGTAGGAATGGAACCTCTCAGACAGATTGTGAAAGAGGTGGCTGGATTAAGAAGCACAATCAACTCATGTCCTATCCCAGAGCTGCTCTTTAAGGGCAGCATTACTGGGGAGGGGGGGTCTCCCTGCAAAGAAGAAAAGGTAACACCATGCCTTTCTCATTTTGCAAGGTTGAAATCAGCCTTCAAAGCAGCTTCCAGCCAGGGATGAAATTGGAAGTGGCCAACAAGAGCAATCCAGACACGTACTGGGTGGCTACGATCATCACAACGTGTGGACAGCTCTTGCTGCTTCGTTACTGTGGCTACGGTGACGACCGCAGGGCAGACTTCTGGTGTGACGTGATGACAGCAGATCTGCACCCCGTGGGCTGGTGTACACAGAATAACAAGGTCCTGATGCCTCCAGATGGTGAGTTCTGGCTGTTTGGGTAGGGCTGGGCTCTAGTATTGAGCTGTGGGTTAGTCTCCGGGTTTCCACTTGGTCTGGAATAGGTATTTCAGATCCTCAGCTGGGGTTGGGTGGTGCAGTCAGGGTCAGTGGGTGATTGAGTTTTCCAGTCAGCCTCTAGCAAAGGCATTTTTGCCCTAGTTGGTGACAACAGAAGGCGCTTCTATAGGAAGCTGTCTTAACAAGGAAACTTACTGCTGAACTGTAAAGCTGTGATTTTCACTTAGGGGAGAAAACTGTCCTGTTCTTGTAGCAAGGAGGGATGAAATTCAGAGTGAGAACAAACTAAAGTAGTCAAGATCAGCTTGGGTGTAACCAAAATCAGAAGTTGACTGTTCACTCAAGTGTTTTCGCCCTGAAAGTTTAAAACCTTCCATTGCCAGCACTGCCAGATTCTGGCAGCTTTTAATTCCAGTGGTGGATACACGTGATTAAAGAGAGCAAAATTTGGTCTTTATAGTTTAGGGCATGTCCTGAGTGTCAGCTCTTAGGTGCACAAAAGCTGAATGCAAGAGCTTTAGGTTACTGAGTGGCCCATGTGGAGCAGTTTGTTAATAATACAATTTGATCCCCAGTGTGTAAGAATATATATATATATATACTATGTACATCACCAGAGCAGCTGTGTATCCTTACTGCTACATAGCTCCAAGCAGAGGCATATTGCCAGTGTTACTTGTAAGTATTCCTGCCATATATCCCATTTATTCTGGATCAAGGGAAGAAGAGATGAGTATTTAGCCTCCAGCTTGTGCATACATTTAAGAAAAGTCTCATTTAAGGATTCTGCTACTGAAGTCACCCTTTTTCTTTCTGTTACATGTGAGCATTGAAAACAGTGCATGTGCCAGTTGTGTGCCATGTGGGATTTCTCCTGGAGTAAGTGTTGCCTGACTTTCCACTGAAGTGAGCTGTAGACACAGTCTTTGAATCAGAGCCGACATTCCTGCCTTGTGTATGCCCACCTGTCAGCTAAACTTACCTTTTTATTCTGGTCTGTGTATTTTGAATAAACACAAGTTTTTTTTTTTATTTAAAAAAAGTCCTGAAGATAAATATGGCATAAAATTCTGTTGGCTTAGCACTAGTAAATCAGGCTGATGTGAGAGGGGTGAGGTGTTTTATTTTATGGGTCTCTTAAAACTACATTTTATTGTGTGGATTATAATCAACGTTACCAGAAAGGTGTACAGTGCTACAAAGTTAATCTCAAAATGTGAGGGTCAAGGGGGTAAGAGATCTTATCGAATGTCATACTAGAAAATAACAATTGCCTTATAACCAGAAGCCAGTGCTTTTCATGGATATGTTGGAATTTGCCCTTTGGGTCGTGGCTACTTTGTGTGAATTGTCTTGCTTCAATGACTGCAAGTGTGTAATACATCCCTTCTCTGGCCGGGTGATGTAACTGTACACCAGGGGCTTGAATTTGGGCAACTGCCCAGTTGTTTTTGGTTTGTTTGTTTTCCCCCCACTTCCATTCTCAGTGAATAAACTCTGTTGATTATGTCTTAATATAGTTTTCAAGAAGGAAAAATTAAATGCACAGGTTAGTATTTGAAAAGAGATTTAAGCGTTTAAGAACTAAGTTCATACTTTGTAATGAGGCATCTAAAGATGATTTAAGCCTTCAGGACAGAGAATCATGGGATCTGTGCTCTGGTAAAAGAAACTGATATTCTCTAAGAACTCTGTGAAGATTTTTAACCTTTTCAGCATTGCACACTATTTTGTTGTTAGACTTTTGGGAGAAACAAAAACCAGCTTTGAATTGCATGGGCCCATTTCCAAAGGGACCGATTCTGAACATCTTGATTACAGTGAGGGTGTCTTCTTGGCAGGGCCATGCGAGCTGTATGGCCAGGGCTGGTTATCTGTCACTGGGGTTTGCTTTTAGCCAGGAGCTGAAGGCTTTGGTTAAGAACCAGATCTGGCAGGAAGGACTTGTTTAATGGCCTAAATGACAGCACTGGGACAACACTCTGTTTCTGCTTACGAACCACGTTGGTGTGGTCTGTGCTCGACTCACAAATATGATGCCAGACAAGAATGGCAGAATGATGGGACGAAGAATTTCATTAGATGGGAGAGAGATACGAGAAAATGGGCTGGCTCAGTTTAGCAAATCAATAGAACTTGATTTAATGTCGAGCACACACAGAGCTTCTAAGGGGCAGCTGCCAAATAATTATTGTTTATGATCCCAATAGAAAGAAGTGGTTTAATCTGCAGACTGTTACATGATTATTAATTGGGTGACATCAGTGTTGCATCATGGTGCCCGTGGCCTGTGAGAAGAATGTCACATCACGTCGTGTCCTCCCATGACTCGATGGTGCAGGGCACCAGGTCAGGACTGCTCAAGCCAAACACTTGAGTTGGCAATAAAAGGTATTGGCTTATGGAAGGACGGTGTGTGAGTGCATGTGTGCCTCAGAGCTTCAGCCTCCACCCCCTCCTCCTCCTCCACAGGAAGTCAAAGGAGTGAAATCGTAGTTACTTCGAGCTTTGCCATTAATTATATTTTTCTCATTACAAATCGGTGTGTAATTTGAATTGCAAACTCGACTATCCTGGCAGAATAGATCTGTTTACCATTCAAAGCAAAATGAAAATTATTTAAATTAGTTAATATAGAACTCATTTGAATGAATTGGATGTTTATTCATGAACTAGCTGAGGCAAGTGTGAAGCTGTCCTTATGGTCTGTAGCTTTGGCACTGATCAGCTCTAATGTCACGTCCTGGGACAGAGATTTCTTTTTTATTGCATATTAACTGGTGTAAGCAGTGGGTAACTACTGCCTGATGTAGCTGAGTGTGAAATTTTCATCCTTTCTGACAAGGCCCTTCAGCAACTGCAGTTTATATGAGGAAGGACGACCTGCCTCAGAGTTCACTGACAGTGGCAAGGCTGTGGTGGTAAAGTAGGATTTGTTTTCTGCACTGTCGGGGTGTGGGATGTAATACACGTTTTCCTTCAGTTAGTTAAAATTCCCCCATTATATCAGCCTGCGTGGAAGCAGAGGCTGCTTTTATCCCCTCTTATGTCTTACCCAAACACCGCCTTCCTCCTCAGCACAGAGCTGATCTGGTTGTTTGTCAACATCCTTCATCCCTTGGGATGCTTTACCCATTGAGCATTAAAAATTTAAGCCTAACTAAACTTTCCCTGACTAGCAATTCCTTTAACCGTGAAAGGAAAAGAGGTCTCTTGCCTCCTTTAGCCTGTTATTTCCACGTGCTGTTTTCCTTTGTTGATGACAGTTGAGTTCATGAACACATTTACCATCGGCTGCTCGAGCAGCGTGGAGAACCTGACAAGCGTAGTAGTTAAATTATGCATCGTGAACCACGCGGAGAACAGGAACGTCTTGTGATTGACACGTGGGTGTTTTTGTACAGATTGCAGACTTACAGCTGAGCCAACAGAGCCCAGTCTCTCCTGGCACCGTCTTAATGCATTCTGGGACGTGCTACAGACACCGGACGGCGAGATTATTGTGTACACTTGTAATTGCCGTGGTGGTTCTGCTTTAATGTTATTGACAGATGGAAATTCAAATAGGGCATTTCTGTGTGCAGACCCACGTGGCGGGCTGGAGTCTGCTCGCCGTGTAAACCAGGAGACGGAGGAGGCTGGAGATGGTTCTCTCCCTGCTGTACTTCCCTCCAGGTCTGTGTTTTGATTTTACAGTGAACTGGTACAGGTAGGAAAAAACCTCTGAACGCCAGCTGTGCGTGGATTTGGGGATCGAGATGATCAATCATACCATGGCTCTATGTAGGAAAGCAACTTTTACCTCTCTGTTTCACCAGTATAAGGGGAATTAAAGCTCAAAAGCCTGGTCCTGGGGTGAAACTAGTACCTCTTGCATGGTGCTGAGCCTTCTTAAGTTTAATTATCAACTGTGCCATTAAGAGTGGTAAACATAAAGTATTTTGCCTGCCCAGGCTTTCTGTGAAAGGAAACATTATTTGGTCCCTGTTTGAATAGGTTGTCATGTGTCTCTATCAACTTCTACCCTAGATCCAGGCCAAAGGAGGGAAATTTCACTCAGATTTCAAGTGCTGGGTCAGATTCTGGGCAGTGTATGGGTGAAGAAGAAGATAAAACTTGTGCCATAGCAAACTTGAGTTGCCTTCAAGTGACACTTGAGTTGCCTTCAGCTGACAGCTTGTTGGCTTTTTTTGTTTTGTTTTTATATATTTTCATGTGAATTGATCAGAGAGCAAAATCCTGTGCTTTTGAGATCACTGGTGTAAAGCAGAGGGGAGAAGTGGGTCTGGTTGGCCATGTCAGAACTTCTGGCATGAGGACTCAATGGATTCTGTATAGTCGGAAGGTGGTTTGCTGTGTTGCCAGTGTGGATTTGGTGTCATTCAAGACTCCTTGGGTGCATGGAAGGCTTTTTTGATGGTCACAGCTTAGGCTGGTGGATATTTGGCCTTTCAGCATCATTCTTGGAGGTCCCTTGTGTCCACAGAGCTTGTCTACAGGTCTTTCAGAGAGACACACACAGATAATATTTCTGACAATGGATGAAGGTCTCCAGAGCCTCCAGAGTTTGTTTTTTTAAACTGAAGCCAACTTTCCCCTGTTAAGCTTGTCCCAGAGGAAATAAAAATTAAATTATGCCTGCAGGTCCATGATTAGAGTGCAGGTAGAGGAATCAGATGGGCAGGGTGGACTTCTCCTTTTATATTTGTGAGGAGTTGGCTCATCTCCATTAACTTACCTGAGATGAGTTTGCTTTTCTACTGGTATAATTGAGAGCAGACCTGGCCCTGGTTTAGCTCTTACACTGAAGGCTCACCTGAAATATTACTTCCTAGGAGCTTGAGGCTGGAGAAAATGAGTAGGCATTCAATGAGCTTATGGTGTTTTACATCAGCTAAGAACTGGGCCCTCGAGCGAAGTAAAATGAAACTCGGAAATCTTCTTTGGCAGGTTGCACTGTCAAAGGCTGTGGATGTTTCTAAAGTAGTATACAGGGCTGTTTTTTAAAGCCTTCTCTGCCCGGTCTCTATCCTCTTATTCCATCAAAACCAAGTTTAGACTAACCTAATGTAAATAGATGGCAGGATTTCTTTATTTTAAATGCTGCAAATGACTTCTAGTACAGTGTTTTATGTGTGCTTTTCAAGCCGACTTTAGCACACTATTAATTATGCAGGGGTGACGTTAGCATAAATAACTAGTCAGCAAATAAATGTCAATTAAATATTCTATTAGCATAGTAGGCAGCTTTATGCATTGGCATAGAACATTTAGCAGATTATACTTAAGGAGCATGTAAAAAATAAGCATTTTTTTTTCTTTGCTCTCCTAGTAATGGCAAAGGAGAGGAGAGGAGGTAAAAATAATGCTGGCTTTGACTGAAGATCCAGGGGGTTTGGGACTGAAATCTGCCCTGGTAGGAGTCATGTCAGTTGACTCTGGTGTCTCTTGGGCATTTACAGCAGCTGGAAATCACTGGATCATGTTATGGCTTGGCATTTCATCCCCAGCCCCACAAAGCCCCTAGTAGACTTGCTTCCGAGGAAAACATATTTTTATTACAGCACGCACAGTAGTTCTTCCTTCCCTTCCGTGACGTGGCTCAGATCCCTCCATCTGGGATGTGAAAATTCAAGAGTTAGCCCATTGCTCCTGTGGCATCGGCATAGTGCTGTCCTGATAAGGGAAAATGGTCTTTTCACCGTTGTGTGAGACTCCAAATCTTTTGCATGCGCTGCTGGCTTTAGTTACTTTCAAAAGACTTAATATTGCCAAGTGAGGCCTTTCTGGGGTAAACTGAGTGTAACGGGCCCCCATGTGTCTTTTGGGAATGTAATTAATAGTGGAACTACTGTGTAAATGTGGCACAGCCTGGCCAGTGGGTCAGGCTTTGCAAGAAGTTTGAGTTGTATACGTTATTAAATGCAGGGATTTTTGATCATCTCCAAATCTGCTGGACTTGAGGTCAACCTTTTCTGTTTTGATTTTCCTTCTAATGTAATTTTCCGAGTCTAGAGGCATTGTTGCAGAGAACCTTGCAGGGATGAGATGCTGGGAGCTTTCTAAGGTGGACTCAAGAGTAAATGATTTATCCTGATGTTCCAGTTGTGAAACTCGGACAAAGAATTGCTGCCTGAGTGGGAAATGTGAGGTGTGCTCTGCTCTGGCTTTAGCTGGGACTGCTGTGAGTGATGGAGGCAATCGAGGGGGAAAATCAGTGTTTGGTTAAACACAGTTCCTTTTGTTTCAAGTTTTTTGGGAGGGCAGTAGATGTGGTCCTCAGGGAACATACCTACCACGAGACTGCCAGCCATGGCTCTGCAGCGACCCTGTGGTTTAGCTGCATGGCCATGGGGTACTCTTGGGCTCTCTGCTAAGAGGAAAGATTGCCCTGAGACGAAGCTTCATCAGCTGGGGTCGCTCTTGGTGCTTCTCTGTTGAGTTTTTGGTGGAAATGGCTTAGAGAAGGTGCTTTTCCACTTCACAAAGTCATAAAGACAGAGCCCCTGCTTTGTTCTCATCAGTATTTTCCTTTGGGAAAAAATTTGTAGTTTTTCCCCTCAGAAATGTCAAGATGATTGTCTTGGGGTGTAAACACCCAAAATCTTGTCTTGAGTCACAGCAGGCTGAGGACCACAGATTTGGGTGATGGTCCTTCCTTTCCCTGTTGTCTGGGTTAGACTTTCTCTCCTGAACATCTGGCCTGTCCTTAGGAGTCACCCTCAGGTGTCTTCTCCTTGATGCCCCTGCGGATGCTCTCCTGTCTGGGGAACCCAGCCCGTGCCGAGGATCAGGCATTTGAGAGACCAAAACAGTGCAAGATGGTTTAGGTTTCCAGTAAAAAAAAAGCCCAAAGCTTGCACATGAAGCAGGCTCTGCTTATTAAAAGCAAGAAAAGAACACGCTTTAATCAAAACCTAATTTTCCAGTAAGAAGCCGTTTGAGCAGAAACACACCCAGCAAGCCTGGTTTCCAGCAACAACGACATCTGCTTATGCTCTGTTTATATTTATTTATTCTCACAAACAAATGGAGGAAGGGAAACAGGAGCAGGCCTGACCAGACAGTCTGTGGTCCAGTGGGACAGGGATGCAGTGACTGTGGGCACCAAAATTGCCTGGGGACCCTGCAGTGCACCTGAAGTGCCTGTTCAGCATCTGGTTTTGGGTGCCTTTTTTATAATAGAGTGGTCTGGGTCAGAAGAGACCTTAAATATCATCCAGTCCCAACACCCTGCCACGGGCAGGGACACCTTCCACTAGCCCAGGTTGCTCAAAGCAATCCTTTGAACACTTCCAGGGGAGGGGGATCCACAGCTTCTCTGAGGCTGATGGTGCCTCACTGCCCTCACAGTGAAGGATTTCTTCCTGGTAGCTAATCTAAATCTGCTCTCTTACAGTTAAAAGCCCTTCCCCCTTGTTCTGTCACTCCCTGCTCTTGTCTGAAGTCTCTCTCCATCTTTCCTGTGGGCTCCCTTTGGGTACTGGAAGGCCACTATTAGGTCATCCTGAAGCCTTCTCTTCTCCAGGCTGAATGATCCCAATTCTCTCCGCCTTTCCCAATAGGAGAGGTGATCCATCCCTCTCATCATCTTTGTGGCCCTCCTCTGGACTTCCTCCAACAGATCCATGCCCTTTCTGTGCTGGAGACCCCAGAGCTGGATGCAGTACTCCAGGTGAGGGTCTCACAAGAGCAGAGTAGAGCATTGCTAAGGATAATTTGGGAAAATTAGATTTTGCATGAACCTAGATGAGAGATCAGTGCAACTCCTTAGGGAGTTGGCAGTTTCATTGATGCATTTGTCCCCTAATGCAAATCCTGGATTTTTGCACACTAGGGGGAGGAAAGTGCTTTCATCTCTAACTATAACCTGTCCTCATTCCTGTGCTGGCCTGAGCTATGTAGTCAGCAAACCTTGTAAAACAATATTACATAGTTTTACAGCAAACATTGAGGATAATAGAGCACTGTTTACACAAGTGTGTTATTAACCCAACTCGGAGCATGGGTTTAATCTGGAGGTTGGCTGGCAGCCAGGGGAGGGTTCAAGAAGTGGTTCACCAGTGGGATGAGGTTTGAGAGCCAGTGACTCAGACATGCCCCTACTGAAATTTTTGCCTGCTTTTCCCTTGATTGGATGGACTTTCTATCCTGGCTTTTATTTCCACGTACTGCAGCCTTCCCCCATAATGAATGGTGCTGCCATTCCCATGGCAGGAATGCTGTAAAGCAGCAGAACGGTTTGCAGCACCATAAGGGTCCCTTTTGAGTGGTGCAGGGAAGGCAGAACTATGAATCCTTTTATGATTAAGGAAGCAGCACCTTGTGTACAAGCAACAGCGGAGCTGAGGATCAGGGATATTGCAATGAAAACTGAAAGCCTAATCCTTTTATAAACAGTCTGGAGGGGGATAGAGGTGGGGGAAAGAAAAGCAGTGATTTTCGGGGGCTTTGACAAGTTATAAATATATCTTGAGTGAAACCAATAGTGTGGAGCTTTATGAAAGATTTAATGAATAAATATTTCATGCCCACATGGTGCTTCTTCTGTAACGTGTGCTGTCGGTAGAAAGCAATAAACAAAGAACCTCCTTCAGGGTTTGTTTGGGCTTTTAAATTAAACTAATTTAATCAACTTTTTCAGTCAAGCTTGATATTAGTTCATTTCTGTACACAGCACTGTACTCGGTTCTGTTTGTTTTCTCCTGATACCTGTTCCGCTGTTTGGAAGATGCTTGAATATCAGAGAGTGATACATTCCATCCTGCCCTCGTGCTGTGCAGCTGGGTTTGCAAGGCAGACAGCACAGTCTGACTTTTTCCTTTTCCTACAGCCTGAGCCATCCTCTGCCATCACAGCTGTAGGTGTTACGGGACCCCAGCTGAGGTCATTATCCAGCAGGGGGATCACTTGAACGTGTTGGTCGTTCCTGACTATAAGCAGGTAGGATTTTTTGGGGGGTTTTGGAAGCCTTCAGCACCCGATTTACTGCTGGAAGGACTGGAACTAGCCTGAAGTGCTCTGGAGGCTGACCCTGCATGGCCAGTGAGGCTTGGACACTTCTGCATTGGATTTCAGGGATTTATGTGGAGAGATTGAAATTCTCCTCAAGCTCATGCTCTTGGCAAGGTTGGGACTTGGGTGTGCTAGTGATGTTTCTTTATGCTTGGCTGTAATGACAGATGGCCAGGAGAAGATCAGGATAGGTATTAGCTGTGTTTTATGTCTTTTGCAATAATTTTTATAAAATCTGT
The DNA here is from genome assembly GCA_013396755.1 of Sclerurus mexicanus. Taxonomy (NCBI): domain Eukaryota; kingdom Metazoa; phylum Chordata; class Aves; order Passeriformes; family Furnariidae; genus Sclerurus; species Sclerurus mexicanus. The sequence goes on from VWZF01002690.1 coordinate 1,721,160, forward strand.
AGGCACCTGAATTTTCCTTGGGAACAACAGGGCTGGAGCCAGCTGTTGCTTTCAGGGCTGGACCATGCAAGTGAAAAGCAAGTAAGACAGTAAGGAGATAAAAGCAAGGGGGATCAGAGGGGTAGAGCTGACTTTGGGAAGGCATCAGCATGAGCTGAGGATCTGCTCCAACTTGGACACTGATTCACTTTGTGTGGAGTGGTGAGGTTGGAGACAGGTGGATGGAATAAGGCATTTCTCAGCTTCCTTTGCCAAAGAAACTGAGCAGCTTCCCCTCTTCCTGGTTCTCCTCCCCCACCCCCCCATGAAACCACTTGTTTTTGAAGTGGGTAGCTTTGGGAACTGAAATTTATCCCTCCGGCTGGATGGAGTTGCAGCCCCATGAGGTTTCTGCTGCATTATAAGCAGGGCCTTGTATTAGAAGAAGGGTTGTATTAAAAATTGAGGAAGTTTTGCTTGTCTAAACTTATACAGGTCTCGGTCTCATTTACTTTTTAGTGTTATTAGGCCATGTGTTAGATTATGTCTGTGGAGAGCAGAGCTCAATCCTGCTGCACAGCAAAAGAGTTAAACTTTGACAAAGATTGATGCTACAAAACTCCTTGCTGTGGGGCTGAGCTGCAGTAGTTGACCTATCCAGCCCAAAATGTTGGCAGGACCAATTTCTGCTGCATCTCCTGACCTCCTGCAAGGAAGACACGTTTCAGTGGGACTCAAGCTCTGTTCAGGATGCTTGGAGTACTTAGGATGAGCACTTGAGACCCCACGGCTTCACCTTCTGCTGCTTAGGATTCTGATCACAGTGCACAGGATAACACTGCAGCCACTGTGACTAAACCATTGGTTTTGGACCTGACATTTAGTACGAGTTGTGCTGGAGGAACAAAGATATGGGAGGAAAAGAGTAATTGCAGCATGAGGCAGAGACTGTGAATGAGAAGCTGTATTTCCAAGGGAATACCTCAGGAAAAAGATATGAGGAGTCATCAGGCTTTTCTGTGAGTAGAGATTTCCTGAGATTTTCTTATTCTTTAGCACCAGGTGGAACAGCGTAGATTTTTGACTGGTACCTTTGAGACCAGTTCAAGTAACATCTCCCTTTGCTGATGCAAAAACCCCTTCCATCCTTTGCACAAAATCCTCCTCCCAGGAAATCTAAGTGCCGAGATGTAAATTATTTATAATCAGTCTCAGTGAGGCTCCTAAAAATGTGGTTGAGGAGACAGTAAGTTTTAGAAGTAGTGGCTCTGTTACTCTGTGTTGAACCACCATTTGACATGACCCAATTCTTTGGTTTAGACCACGTGAATGCAGAACAAAATGCAGAACAGTTGAGTATCTGTTCACTGGTGAAGAATTACAGCTGCACTTGCAGGCTTGGTGTGTTGTCACTGAGGAAACTCCGGTGTCATCACTATTGAAGTGAATACCACTGATGTGTGCATCTCACTCGTGATCTCCACACCTTGAATATCCAACAGTAAATATCCAGAGTTCTTCCCCACTCCTGTCACCTTGCAGGGTTTGCTCTCTGAAGCTGTGGAGCTAGAAAACCCAGAAACCACAGAAAAATGGGAGGACTGACTCTGAAAGTGTAACAGTGGGTGCAACTTCATTTTGTCATTGTCAGTTTAACTAGTGTCTAGCCCAATGCCTTTTTAATAGAATATTCTTTAAAAATTATTAGCTTGAGAGATTTTAAATAGTCATTCTTGGTAATTGCATTTAATTTCCCTCCCCCAGCCTCTTGTAATTTTCCCCAGAGGAGTTCTGGAATGTAAATGCCACCTCAGCTGTAAGACTAGGCCTATGTAGTTAATGATATAATAGGTAAAACATGGTCAAACTTAATTAATCATCATTGGAGACATCTGTGGAGACTTTAAAAAAAAAAAAGCCCTGACATTTATGGTGTAAGTCAGACATAGTTTTGGGTCCTTACATGAGAGAAGGAGGTGCTTTTTGGTGCATTGGAGAAGAACTGAGACAGGTAAGGGATTTGATCCAGAGCATGCCAAATCTGATGTGTGTGTTTCTACAGTGGACCTCTTTTGGCCAGTTTGAAGATTGAATAATGCCTATTAGACCTGAGCTGAGAGAGGGTTTTCTGAGCTCTTTTAGGCCAAGGACAAACCATGCCCAGTGTCACGTCTTCAGCAGAGCATTCCTTCAGATGCGCCTGAGGGCACCTCGGATTTTGCTGGTGAGGAGCATAAATATAGTGAATTTGGGAAGTTGTAGTGGCAGATGCAAGCACCAGCATGATCCCAAGCCAGCTGTGACTTGCACTTGATTTTTTCTTCGTTAGGCATGATAATGTGGACTCCCAGTCACCGTGGAAGGGGTTTGTTTCCTGAAGCAGCCCATATGCTCCTGGAGCCCGTGGAGGTGGTATTGCACAGTGTAGGGAATTTAGCATTGCTTCTATAAAGCATTTTCCTGATGACAACAAAAAAATCAGTTCTTCTAACCCAGATTCCACGTTCTGGGTCGGTTCTGGCCCTTTTGCATGGCATTGGAAGGCTTTTGCTCTGATTTCCCAGATAATTTGTGTCTGTGTGTGCTCTTGTTTTTGTTTGACTTTGGTCACGAAAGAAAAAACATAAATAGGCTTAAGGATGTGATGAAACCCATCCTGACTGATGGTTTATTTTGGGTTTATGGGGCAGAGCATCCACCTCCTGCATTAGTAGCTAAAAAAAGCCTTTTTCCCCACTGTCCCTTGGGAATGGATGAAGAAACAAGGGGAAAGTCAGCATTTTCGGGTTGTGCTGTAAAACTGCAGGAGTTGAGCTAGAAAATACACTCAGGGAGAACTTTGCCAGATTCAGGAAATCATCCTGCTATGTATTGTACCAGTTTTACTGAAAAGGCTCTGCCATGATGAGTATAGAGCCTAAAGAGGGGAAAATCCTGCAATTCCCCCATGCCAAGCAATCCTGGGAATGTTTCTGAGGAATTCCCAGCAATGTGAGGCATCTCTTCCATAGAGTCTTGCTTCGCTTTGAGTCTTTCTGCTGTTCTTGAACTTGTCAGCCTGGACATCAGTGGGTGGATCTATTTGGAAGGTCTCATCCTGTAGAAAATCTACAGAGCTTTATGTAGAAAGAAAGAAGCAAAAAAAAAACCTTAGAGGAAACGTGTGATGAAGATGAGAACAAGGGCTCACAAAGCACTTGAAGGAACCATGACTCTGCACTAATATCTAATTTAGCAGTTAAAGCATTTTGGTTCATTGGAGCATCATCATCTCCAGTTAAAATATCCCAGACTGATGGAGAAACTAAAGTTTGAGCATTCAAAGGAAATTTGGAGCGCTGTGGAAAAGCTGCTCGTGTTTCACGTCCTGTAAGACATCGATGTTCTCATTTCAGATGATGCCTTGCATAATGCTCCACGTTGATCTCTCATTCAGATTTAAACTCATCAAAGTTTGGGGGGTGTTTCTGATCCTGCGATTTATAGTTCAAGCCCTTATTCTAGTTTCAAGTGAGGAAAACACATGTTTAGCAAGAACAAAATGAGCCCTGGTGGAGTATTTCTTTGATGGTGTTGTGATGATGATTATGAATTTACATCTTGTGCATAGGATGTGAAGCACCTCATGGGGCCTGGCTGTGCTCAGACTGTACCATTAATTTCGGGAAGGATGTGTGATGAATGTTCATAAGGCCCTTTAGGTTCTGATTTGTGGTGCTCACATCACACAGCCGAGAGGCTCCAGAGTGATTAAACGGGATTCAGTCATTAGGACCTGGCAATACAAATGTGATTAATTACAGAACACACTGTAAATTGCAAAAGGAGTTTGATGATTTTTTTTTTTTTGAAAACACATGTTTCCACTTCATGGGGTGTCGGGAGTTGAAGTCGCAGAGAGTGAGGCTTGTTTGCTGTTTCCATGATAATTTTGGATTGTGCTGGCTCACTCTTGGGCCATGGGGGTGGTTGGGTTTCCACTGTTGTCCTACATTCTCTGCGTGTGAGCGGTGAGGTTTGGGGAGAACCAGGGGCAAATCCTTAAATTAGACCTGCAGAGTCCTGTTTTGCTGTTTGTACCTCACCAGCTCAAGCACTGTGGCATCAGCCTCCCCTCCTGAGCCCTGCCAGTGTTTTCTCACAAGATGCCACTCTGCCTCTTGCTTCTGAGATGCATCTTTGTGTTGGGGGTCCAGGTTGAAACTTTTCATGGCTTGTTTTTTTTTGTTTCACATCACTGTTTGGGGGGAAAAAAGTGATAGGAGGCAATTTGGAATACGTTGCCCAGAGAAGCTGTGGTTGCCCCATCCCTGGAAGTGTTAATGGCCAGGTTGGATGGGGACCCGAGCAACCTGGTCTAGGGGAAGGGGCTCATAACGGGGTTGTTGGAATCAGAGGATCTTTAAGGTCCCCTCCAATCTCCAAATCATTCTGTGATTCTAAAAGAAAACACTTTTAAGCATTAACCAGAACTTCCATCCCTTTTTTTTAATTTATGTTTCTTCTGTAGTGTATTAAACAATATAATGCATACAATAAACTCCAAGCGTCATTCCCACTCATTCCCTTCTTTCTGTACAACGCAGAAAATGGGGAAAAACCCCCAAAAACAAAACAACCAAAACACAGTATGGATTTCTTGGACATCACATCCTTCTATTTGTCTTCTGTGTTTTGATGCTTTTATTTGTAGTGGATATTTGCTGCAGACTGTTGGCACTGCCAGGGAAAAAAAGGTAATTGTGCAGTGAACTGGTTTATGCTCTATGTAAGAACATTGTGCTGCTGTAAATTTGTTGCATTTTACAGGGCTGTCTCCAAAGAATATCCTTCAAAAAGCGACCGCGGGGTGCAGAAGTGAGAAAAAGGCACTTAGTATGTGAGATAATTGGATAGAGTGTGGAGGTGTGAGGTCAGAGCCCTGGGCATGATATTTATACTGCAATGACGTCCCTGGACAGAATGGGCCATAACTTCTAGGTGTTGTTATGCCACAGAATCCATTTGGGGCTGCTCTGTGAGATCCCAGGGCATGGAGGCGCCCCTTGTGTCCATTGCCAAAGCAAAGGGAGAGTGTTTGGCATTTGAAACAGGATCAGGAAACCTCCAGACCTCCTTTCTTCCACTGGCTCCATTTTCTGGCATCAGAGACACCTGGTGCAATGCAATTTTGTGTGAAAGATCCCCATACTGATTCATAGATACTATTCATAGCCACATAGACTTACTGATTCAAGGTCTGAACCAAGCTGGTGGATTGCAATAGTTCTGGCTGTGGTTATGGATGCTAACTGGGATGGGGATTTACCCAGGAATCACAGAATTTGCTTTGTACACTTATTTTTTCCCCTCTTTCTACATTTGTCATCTGGAACTAGTACACAAGGAGCTATGAAGTGCTGCGTACCAGGGTGATGTTGTCCAGGCAGCACACAGACATCCTCCCCAGTGGCTTTGGAAACCTTTAAATCAGGATTTTACCAATTTTTTTTTATGTTTCTTTTTACAAGATGTCAGTGCATTTCTCTCTACATGCAGCAGCAAATCTCTGTGCCTGCAAACATGACTAAATGCTTTCTTGGTTTTCACCCAGAAGGGCTAAAATTTGGGAGGAAATAATGGTGCAGCTGCCTGCTATGTGCAGTTCTGTGCAGGGAATCTTGTGGAGGTATCTGTGTCTCATACAGGTGCACTCACAGCTCTTGTCCTGCAGTCACACTCTGAGCTCTGTGGATGCGGTTTGCTTCTGAGCACTTCGGTTAAGGTGCTGATTTCACCTGGATAACAGAGCTCTTACAATTTTATTATTATTATTTATCTCTGTAGGGTAAAAATGGATTTGGTAATGACAGTCACGGTACCAGGTTCCCCACCCCTCCACCCCACCCTTTCCCTGAGCTGTTGATTTGACAAGGGGTTCATTAAGACTGCTGGGTCTGAAGATTGGGAGTTGGAGCTCTCATTGCACATGATCCATCTCCTCTGTGCACGGAGCACGGCCCTTAATGCACACGGAGGGGAAAAAATAATCAAGGAACGTACGTGGAGGCTTGGGGTTAAGTGGTGAGAGCTGCAGAGTTTGGCTGCTCATTTTCACAGTGAGCCATCACCCTAATGGACATTGATACTAATGATGGAGGAACCCCTATGGTTTGTGCAGAGCTTTCAAAATCTGGGCATTGCCTCGCTTCCAGAAATGCCTTTCAGGAACTCCGTGTGTGTGCGTACATGTCCAGGATCATTTAAGTCAGCCATTCCTCATTCATTTCTAAGACTGTTGTTGATAAGGGTGAAATCTGGTTACCTTGTACCTAGAATTGAATTGGGCAGAGAACAATGTTATTGCTGTGTTTAAAGGGTGTACAATTTCTGTTTAGGTAAGGAATTTTTGAGAAGCAGAAACCACTTGCTCTGAGTGAAGCACTGTGACCTTTGTACTTATGCATCAGTTTTTCTCCTAATTTATCACAGAGGTAACCGAGAATAAAGTTGGCCCTTTTTTACCATGTTGGACGCAAAATGAGAATAATCAACCTTCCTTCATGCCTGCAGATGCAAGAGAACAGATAAATGACCCACTTAGAAGTGTTTGTGTCCAACGGGTATTTTGCATTCCCTTCCCAGTTCATGGTGCTGTTAATGGGGGTGTTTCTGTTTTTTGGTACCTGGTCTGGATGACAAGGCTGTGGAATTGCATTCCAGGTGAAAAATTAATGTAAAAACACCTTAAAAATAAATAATCATAAAATCATTCAGGCTGAAAATGACCTCAAAGCTCATGAAGTCCAACCACTAACCTAGGTTATAAATGGTCAATGCTCTGAAAAGTTGAATGCTTCACCCTTGACTTCCACCCTGTTGAGGCTGGATGGCTGCAGGTGACTTTTGGTTATGCTGAGGGACTGGGTGAATGAATTGGTTGCATCCCTGCAGGGATAAGGGTGGGAAGAGATTGACCTCTTGCCATTTTCCATCTCCATCTCTCTGCCCCATTCCCGTATCCCAGGGGAGAGCAGAGCTGTGTCCCAGTGGTCCCTGGCTCTGTGGTGCTCATTACAGTTTTGTGAAGTCTCGTGGTGACAGGACATGACAAGTGCAAATGGAGCTGATAAATTTGTTTCTGCTCTTTATTTACACAATCTGATTGGAATTGAAAGGTAATGCCACCTAGACAGAGCAGAGTCTCTTCCCATTATCCACACACCTCTCCTTTTTTATTCCCTTCTTTAAAAATCTTAAATAACCCAGTGCAAGCTAAGTATTGACTTTAACTGAAGGGAAGTAATTAATCACAGTACTTATGAGGGCATCATTTACTGCTGGATGGGTACCTGAGGCACTCAGGGCAGGCTGATGGGGGTCCCTGGCACATGGGGTCCCTGTGCTGGTGGCATCTGCCAAGCTGTTGGAATTTATTGGGCTGTTGGGGTCTATTAGGCAAATTTTTCCCCTGATCTTGGGCAGTTTGACTTGTGAGCAGAAAGCCAAAGATGTGGGACCTCGGGAAGAGTGTGTGTATGTTCCCACAATGCTGTATTTGGGATAAAGACAGCCAGACCTACTGCCTGAAAGTGCCTCAGCAGTTCACATGACCCTCCTGGCCAGTTATTTCTTGCTGGGCAAAGTGTCTTGCTCGGCTTCCTTGGGCTGCAGTGAGTTCACGGAGAGTTTCTGCAAGATTTTGCACCGCTCAAAAAAACCCCACTCCAGTATAATCGCAGCCACCCCGTGTGCACACACTGATTGTTTTCTCCCACAGCATCCCACTCCTCCTTCCACCTGGAGCTCCCGCAGCTGCCTTGGAGTCGTAGCAGGGGCCAGCGCAGGCTTCGAGAAATGAAAAGCGACTCCCAAACCACCTGCTGCTTTTTTTTTCCTTTTTTTAATTGTTAAAAAGCTAGCAGTTAATTAAAGACTAGAGAAACCCGAGGGGGATAGTGTGCACATCTGTGAAGGATGTTAGGAAGCAAAGTCTCCTGTGGACAGGGAGATAGTTTTTTTGCACAGGAACTTGCTTAGTTTTGACCAAGAGGATATAGAGGGGTCGTTTCTGGAAACCTTGAATAGCAGCAGGAAGGATAATAATCGCATTGTATTGAAATTCAGTGTAACTGAACAGAAAAAAATACAAGGCAATTGTTCAGGTGAGAACCTAAAGCACGTGTTCTTGCCTTTCTCTGTTTTTTCTCTCTACTTTTTCTAAGCAAAGAGTGCTCTTGCATGCAGGGTTGTGTATGCAAGGATTACATTCTGTATGTTGGCCCTTTTCTGGGTCAAGACCGCAAAAAGTGCAGCATAATGCTCTCTTAGAAAAGGGATCAGGATGCTTTGGGCAGGCTGACAAACCAGAGTGCACCAAATATTTTGAAGACAATTAAAAAAGAGTGCAGAATATTCTTCTTGTATTAAGTAGCTCCCGTGGGCTAAACATTAATTTGAAGTTAGCACTTGTTCAGTTTTATTTAAAAAAAAAAAGGATAATTAAGAGCTATAAGAGCTAGTAGATCAATCAATAGCTTGAAGGAGCATCTTCTAGCAGGATAAAAGGGCTATGCATTTTCCTGCAGATATCACCCTTCCTTCTAACATCTGTTGTATTCAGATGTTTTTAGCCTGTTGTATATTCATATGAATGGGACCACGGAGTGCTGCTGCGTCCAGGAGTGTCTTTTGAGCACTTGTATGCTTTGATGGACAATTGCTTATAACTTCTGGCTTTCATGAAAATCCTCTCCATGCAAGATTTGCCTTGAACACTTTCCGTATGTAAGGCAGGTGCATAGATGGTGATGCCTGAGCTCTGAAGTTGGTGTATCTTGATATTTGTGGCTGCACCATTAGGAAATCAGATCAACAGCTTTTGATGCATTTTTTTTTTCTTTTGGACTGCATTTGTGTTATTTTGTGTTCCAGTTCAAACCGCAGAACTCTGCTGCTGTTGAGAACAGAAAACTGTTTGAAGTTTTAAGTAAGAAATTTGTTTGAAGATGTCTCCAGCCCCATTTGGCTTTTTTTCAGGGAGCCCACAAAAGAATTCAAAGCAAACAGTCATTTTTGTAAAAAATGCCATTGAACCGCTAAGTAGATTTTTTTTTTTTAAAAAATGTGGGTTTTACTTATTTTATTTTGGAAATACTTAATGGGAGATCTGCCTTTGTAGGCTGTGCAGCAAAGTGTGTTCCTTGAGCTCTTTGCTTAGGGGCACAGGAGCAGGGACATGACTTACATTCCCATCCTGTTTTCACATTCAGGCTGGTTCACAAGGATGTGTATAGTTCAAGCTGAATGAAAATGTGGGGATTCAACTGTTTTCTGTCAAAATGCTGTTTTATCAAAATGGAAATATTTTGTGAGAACATGTCAGCTTTGACAAATTGTTTTGATGGGTGAAGTCTAAACAAATTGTTTTAGCATTCTATGTTATTTTGATATAAAGACATCTCATTTCGACTGTGTCATTTAGACCTTTATAACGTAGTTATAACATTTGTATTTTAAGATTTTTATAGCATATAAATATTGCATCAAATATGTGACAACTTTTAAATCAAAAGAAAATACCACTATTGTAAGATTTCTGCATTTTTGAAATATGCTCTTTAGCTTTTAAAAACTGCATATCTTACCACAGAGTCACAGAATGGTTTGGGTTGGAAGGGACCTTAAAGATCATCAAATTCCACCCCCCTGCCATGGGCAGGGACACCTTCCACTAGCCCAGGTTGCTCCAAGCCCCATCCAACCTTGGTTTTCCTGGTTGGGTGACCTGTAGCAGATCCCCACTGTAATGTCACCTGTCCCTGCTGGCTGGAGTGGCTGGAATTCCTTTGTGCTGCCCATCAGGTGCTCCCCTGCTGATCTGTGATCCTTCTCCAGGCTCTGGGCATCTCCTGCTGTCACGGTAGCAAACTGGTGGGAGTGGGATGGATTGAGGCTACCTTTCTCAAATAACTTTAGTTTAGTATATATTAAATATATATCTATAACATCTATATATTAGAACATACTTCTTAATTTTTATGAGGTCCTGATATTCTGGTTTATTTCATAATGGAGTGAGAAGAATTGCCCAGGTCCTGCCCAGCTATAATTCCTCTTGTTAACTAATTTTGTTCATTCCAGTCCTAGGAAGGAGTTAAATTTTTAATAATAAAAATAGTTTCCACACTGAGAGTGTTGTCACTTAGCAGATTTATCCGAAAGATCCTTTATAAAGCTGTTTAAAATGCTGTTCTTCACATATGAGAAAATTAAAACTCTGTTGTTTAGAGGTTGATGGGTTCCAGTGGGGATTCTCCAGGAGAGGTGTTGACAGGTTGCTGGTGATCCTGGGTTATTAAAAAAAAAAAAGGAGAGGAAAAAACAACATGAAAAACTTTTTTTCTTTTTTTAAAGCACGTAAAAAAATAAGCATAATTTGATAGTATTGCTTGTCTTTGGCCCTGTTACTGGTGGAGCAGCTCAGATCCTGTCAGATTGGGCTGTTATATTTTCCTCATGCCTGCAAGCTTGGACTCAATGTGCTCAGACAGTGGGTAGGTAGATGGGCATAGGTGTTCAATCATGCATTATATATTATTTTATATCATTGTGCATTATTTTGAAGTAATGGCACACTCAGTGGTCCCTGGTGGCTGAAATGATGGAATTCTTATGCCAACAGATGGGCAGGAGCATCCATGAGGGGTGTTGAGGTGTTTCCAAGGAGTAGCCTATTTAGGAGCTGCATGTCAAAAAGGTAGTTATGCTACTATTCTTTTATTTTACTGAATGCAGCAGTTCAGATCCCCGAGTCTTGTTCTTGTCAATCAACTGGGTGGTTTGGGGGGGGATAAAAACGAGTCACGAAAGGAAAAACCAGAATGCGTCTTCTTTCCATTGTCTTATCAGTCTTTCAGATTTCAAGGTTTTTCTTGTGCTTTGCAGTGTCCTGTTCTTGGAAAAAAGGAAGAAAAAAAAAAGAGTTTTCATATAAACCCGTGACCTGAGAGGAGTGGCTTTAAGAAGAACAGCAACTTGTAGGAAACTAGATCAAATCCCAAGAGCTGCTAATGTGATAATAGTATCTCATACTCCTTGAATGGAGTGCCTGTGACTCAGGGCTTTCACAGGACTGTAAATGTTCTTTTAATCTCTTATTTCTCTAGAGAGGCAGATAAATGTGAACCCATTATATGTTGTGGCTGAGGCAGGGCGCAGAGATTTACAGGGTTATGAAGCTGCTGCCCTGGCTCTCAGGCACGTGTGTAGTGGGATGGGAGGGAATGTGGTAATGCAGGGTGTGCATTGCTCTGGCCTTTTCCAGCTGCTCTTGGCATGGCTTTTATGGTTAGCACGCACAGGGCAAGGGAAAAGGCTCTTTCGGGGCAGCTGATGGGGAAAACCTCGTATCCAGTGAGCAGTGCTGATGGTACTTTGCACATCCTGGTGCTCAGGAGCTGCCACAGTGCCCAGGATCGGAGCAGTCACATCCAGCTACAATCTGGAGTCTCAAGGCACAGCTTGGGAGTATGGGATGAATGAGGGAAAGTGAGGAAATGGCAGGAGGTCAAAAGGGGACAGAGGAATGGGAGTCAGAGAGATTGGGGCAGGGTGAGTTGGGTGGAGAAAAGAAGCGGGAAGAACTATTATTATTTGAGGGATATTGGGTGCAATCCATGTTTTGATGGAGTTCAGCCCTGTGGAAGGGGAGCTCACTTTTATCACCTGTACTGTGACTTCTGCAGAAATAGAGTCTTAATGTGGAAAGGTCCTTTCTCTCTCTCTAAGAGTCCACAGTAATCTTTGCCAAACTGGAAGGTGCTCTTTGAAATGAGTATTTTTCATGGAAGGAGGGCTTTGCATTTACCTGTGCAAGACACAAAGGCAGCGTGCTGCAGAGACTTGGCTTTTACTTTTCCAGGTGAGGATAATTTCACTGAGGTCTCTTAGGAGGAGGCAAAGCCTGGGCTCAGCCTTTACCAGCCCAGTGCTGAGTCTGGGAACTGGTGCATCCCTGTAACTGCTCCTTGGGAACTGGGAAGAGAAATGAGGGAATCCTTTTTGGGTCTTTCGGTGGTGGTCTAGATCCAGATGGATTTTCCTCTCTGTGCAGTTAGTCCTGCAACACTGCAATCTGGAGCAGAGTTCCTGGCTCTGTGATGGATTCACCTTGGCCCAGCAATGTGCAGATCTGGCCTCTGCTTTGGGCTCCTTTGCTCTAAGGCAGGTGGTTCTGTATCATTTTTATGGCAGGGAGATGCTTTAAAGCCTTTGGCCTTGGAGCTGCAGAGGTGTGAAAACAACCACACGCGCTGGCTCCAAGGGGAACTGAACCTGATCCAAAGGGAACAGGCACATCTGTGTGCACAGGCTGCAGCTCAGACAGGGCTCTGGTGTTGCCTGCTAGACCTGGAAGGAGAAGCAGCTGGGAGAGCATTGGCATTTTGGGAGCATCCCCTTATGCAGTGCACTGTGCTGTGGCCAATCTGGTGCAAGCTCTGACCGATGCTTTTGCCACAGTGCGGTTGTTGCTGATACCTGGTCTCCTCTGCGGATTATCTAATGTTTAATCATTCCATTCAGCTCACGCAGTGGCATCAGTGAGATTGTTAAGATGAGTCTCTTTTTCTGCTACCAAAGAAATATAAAGTTATAGAACAGTTTGGCTTGGAAGGGACCTTAAAGGTCATCTAGTTCCAACTCCACTGCCATAATAGGCAGGGAGAGCTTTGACTAGACCAGGTTGCTCAGAGCCTCATCCAACCTGGCCATGTCTTTGCTACTCTAGAGTCATTGTCTCTGACCAGGATAAATGTGAGGGCAGTTGTCCCCCAAAGTCTCAGCCCCCAGTCCAATGTCATCTCGGTCCCTTCTGTGCACAGCAAACCCAGAGCAGGACTGTAGGACTGACACTAAGAGGGATATTGGGACTCTTGGTCAAGCTTTGTCCTTGTAGGTCATCAAAGACTTCTGCTCTAAAGGACCGGTCAGTGTGATTATGTTACTGTTGTCTTGATCAAGCAAGCCATCACTGCTTAGGATATAATTGCCAAAGTAACCTCAATGTAACTGGAATATGTCAAATCCTTTCTTGTCATTGGGGCTGTTTAGGGCCCGATTGGGGTGCCAGTCCCTTTGTGAGGTGCCATCTCCACAGATGAGCTGTGCCTGGAGGGGAAGGGTGAGTGTGCAAAGGGGCAGTAGATTTTAGTACTTAATCCTCCTTGGAGAGGATTTTATGCATTGGTAAAACTCTTCTTCCCAGTTTTGTCAGAAACAAGGGGTGCTTCCTTCTGTGTCACCCGGGCAGAACTATCAGGGGCTTTCTTACTATGCATATTTCTTGTCACCTTTTGAGTCTGTGCAGCTCAGTAAGAGCCTAAATTAGGGTGACATTAATTATGCCATGGTGACACCCTCCACTATCCCAAGCTGCTCAAAGCCCCATCCAGCCTGGCCTTGAACACTTCCAGGGATGGGGAATCCACAACCTCTCTGGGAAATCTGTGCCAGAGCCTCACCATTCTCTGCATGAAGAATTTCCTAATGTCTAATCTAAACCTACCCTCCTCCAGCTTAAGGCCATTCCCCTTTTCCTATCACTACATGCCTTGGCAGGTTCTGGGTAGGAGCTCACAGAGGTCTTTTGGGAAGATGGATTTATTGAAATACAGAGAAAGCATGGATATCTGAACCCCATGGCCCACTCCTGAATCACTGAAATTGTTTAAGGCAGGAAAAAATTGTTTTTGAAAATAGCAATACTAGCGGAACAGGATGCTTTGTCCTGACCACCTTCCCACCCCATGGTTGGACAGCCAGCTGCACGTGGGCTCTGAAAGCAGAGTTCTTCCAGCCTGTCTGCAGTAGGAGAGGTTCAGGTTCAGTTGAGTCTTCTCCTGTAGCTAACAAATGAAAATGTGATTTAGCAATTGAAAGTTCAGTGCTTCAGTTCACAGGTGCTAAGTCTGATATGCCAAAGAAGCAGCAGCATGTGTGGAGATGGATGCTCAGGTTGGCTACCCAAGCATTGCACTGACAGCTCTGCTTATTTACCCAGCAGATTTTTCTTAGTTTAAATATTCTTGTTTAACATTTTGCTTGGTCCTCAGAAGCTTTGACAGGTATCATGATGATTTGGATTCACATCATTACCACTAAAAATCAATGTTTGCATTGTGGTGACTTGAACTGTAGAATTGAAAAGGCTGACTGTGCTCTCTAGGCACAGAAGAAGGTACAAATCCTTGTTTCTTAAACTTCCAGTGCAATTTATTGTCTCTCAAAGCTTTTCAGAGTCACTTGATCTACACTGCAAGAGCAGAATAAAGTAAACCAAACCTCTAGATATCAGATCTGTGTGGGGAGGATGAAACCACCCAGAAACTGAGAATAGCTTGGGGTCTTTTTCAGCTGAGTTTCTTTAGTCTGAAAACAAAGGTCACCTTGGCACTTTTGGACTTTGGAAGCCTCTAATCCAGATTTGAATGTGGAGAAGGGCACCATCTTATTCAGATTTCAGACTGTGAGGTGCAAGTGTTTTTGAAAGGACAAGGAATTTTTGTCTTTTTGAAAAGCACTAGTAAGAAGACTGACTGACTGACAAAGATCTGTGATTTGGGCACCTCTAAGACATCTCAAATTGGGCATCTGGAAATGGAGGCCCCTGAAATCTGTTGTCAACTTTGAAAATCCTATTCTTCCCACCCCACCCCCCACCCCCCACCCCCGCCAGCTTTGAAAGTTCAAACTGTGTTCTTTTTATCACATTTGTCATTCCTTTAGTAGTGAAGCTCTGGCATTCAAAATTTGGCTGACAACTTTGTGGGTACGAGCCAAAATGAAGTTCAACTTGCACCTTTCTCTGCTGCACCCAGTGCTGTTCACAGCGAGAGGCAGAAGTCTGAGCTAGAGGGACTCCAGTCTCATTCATTACAACAGTTACTGTCTTCTCACTGATGCCAAAATTAAGCTTGTTTCCTTTATGCTGATGTAGGTGGACGGTAACTGATGAGGTGTAATGCAGCAGGAGTGTTGAGAGACAAATGTCATGTCTAAACCATTTCTTCCCAGGCTGTTCTTTCCTCTTAATAATGCAAAGGTCATAAATCTCTTGGAAATCGTGCAAAGTCGGTGCTGTGAAAGACTTAGAGTGGTTACAGGCAAGTTCAAGTGTTATTTTATAGAAGCTCAAGTCCAGCACTTCAAGGTTTGGTAATTTTAAATAACATTTAAATGCACTTTTAAAGTAATTTAGATTCAAGTTGGGACAACTGGCTTTTGATGAAGGAGCAGAACTCAGAAATGAGGTTGAGGTAAGGTCTGCTGGGCATGGCTTCTTTCTTTATCTCTGCCCAGCTGTATGGATGGCATGCACTGGGGAAAGGTCTTTAAACCATATATCCAGTTTTTTATTCAGAGGAAATTTTGAAATTTTCAAATGCTTGTGATTTTTCTCTTCTACAGGTGTTGCTAAGTTAACATACCTGTATCCCTGTTGTTTCTCTCACACATAAAGTAAGATTTTTTTTTTTTTGGAGACAACAATTGTGTAACTTAATTCCCATTTACAGGCAGGGGGAATTAAAGCCTGATTTCTTGATTTCTGGTTGCAATTGCACAATGCATTTGAAGAGGCATCTGTATGTCTGAAGCTGAGATCTGCTGAATTACTGTCTTTTGGTGCCCAACTTCTACTGATTTCAACCAGAACTGACCCAAAATTTGAATCCTAGAGGGAACATTTATATATTTCACTTCAAGTCCTATAAAACTGTGTGGATACATGCCCTAAAGTAACACAGGCTTACAGTGTTTAGCTCAGAAAATATTTAGTTTATTCTAAACATAACAGAAGTTCCTAATAGATTATTGAAGTCTTCTTGCGAGTGTATTGACTCAGAAGCTCACGTGGGATGTTCTCAGGGGTGATCTTTCAGCTTTGTGGGGAAAGCACGTGGAGTTTCTGGACTCCTGTCAAGGGATTGAAAGTTTGCACAGCTTTTCTTTTCTCAGAGGTCATGAGTGAACAATAAATCACATCTGAGCCTAGGTGAGAAGCAGGAAACGAGCAGTTGCACAAGCAGTGGCCAATTTTGAATGGGAGAGATGGAGATGATAAGTCAGGGTGTAAATCACTGTCAGTGGAGCAACACCTTCCCTTATTTTTGGATTTAACCAGTGCCAAGGGCCTGGACACCAAACCAGCTTTTCTCCTGGTCTGAACTGCGATTGTATCCAAAGCTTTAGAGCTGGTAAACCCCAAGGAGATGTTTCTGAAATCGTTGAGTCACTGAATGGTTTTTGTTGGAAGGACCTTGAAGACCATCTTGTTCCAACACCCCTGCCGTGGGCAGGCACACCTTCCACTATCCCAGGTTGCTCAGAGCCACATCTAACCTGGCTTCAAACACTTCCAGGGATGGGACATCCACAGCTTCTCAGGGCAACCTGTGCCAGGGCCTCCTAACCCTCACAGTGAAGAATTTCTCCCCAATAAATACAGCAAGCCCATTGCATGATACGCACCAGGCACGTTGTTGCAGTCTCCTGTGCTAAACCTTTCCTTTCTTTCCTTTCCTCCCCTTTTCCCAGCAATCAAAGAGAAATACATGGACTGGACGGAGTTTCTCATACATGATTTGACCGGCGCCCGGACTGCTCCTGCCAATTTGCTGGAAGGTGTATGTATTAGATTGCAGTTCCTCTCTGTACGGTGTCGTGGTGTGTGTGTGTGTGCTGCTGCAGTGTTTGCTCCCCGTGTGCCATCAGTGGGATCTGAGCCAGCACTGGCCAAAAGTTGGTGGCGACGTTGCCTTGAGTCTGCTGGCTCTGCTCCTGACTCAGGTGATGGGTGGTTTGCTTTGCCTTTAAGTGGAGGGTGGTGCTTAGGCAGCTGGGGACTCAATATAGGCTGGGCAGGGAGGGAGAGCAGGTAGGAGATCCATGGGAAGAAGGATACAGCCTGTCAGTGCCCCGTTATGCCCATCAAATGGGTGACATGAGCTTTCAAGTCATCCCTGCCCCATCCCTGGAAGTGTTTGAGACAGTTTGGATGGTGCCCTGAGCGACCTGGTCTAGTGGAAGGTGTCCTTGCTCATGTCATGGGGGTTGGAACTAAATGACCTTTAAGGTCCCTTCCAACTCCAACCATTCTCTGATTCTGTGACACAGGTTGGAGAGGGGCTTAGTAGGCTGATGGAGAGCCCTGTCGGGTTTATCTGTATATGAAGGAGCTCCCCCAAGGACATTCCCCCCACCTAAACCCAGAAGTCACACTTAGCAGGGAGGTTGGGTGGGGTGGCCTCAGTCATCAGTGGTCAGCAGAGCAGAAGGGTCTGTTTTCACCCATACAGCCAAGAGTCCAGTCTGTGCGGCATGTTAAGGGGTGACTTGCACCTGAGGCAGCCTCAGTATTCCTTGAGATCCTGGGACAAAATCCCACAGATTCACCCTGAAACTGTGGTAGCAGGGCACCTTTCCACTGGGGCCTCTCCTGCTCTCCTATGGATGCATTTGGAGAGGAGAGGAGACAGATGGTCCTGCAGGAGATTATTCTCCCTGCCCCTCTGTAGACTGACAGTGAGGGCATACAGTGGGTTACCTTAGTGTAAGCACTCCTACGGCCTTTTGGGAACCAAGTGTGCATGCAGGCACCAGCTTTGGTCGTTTTGTCCCTGGTCACTTCCACCAGCTAGAGCCTCATCTTTTTTCCACGTGCCTGTGCAACATGAGGGGGCTGGCAGGGAAAATGGGTAGTGTGCCATTAGGGACTTCCCCCTGCCCCAGTCTGAGAGTTTAACAGCCCTTGCACTCCCAAAATAACCCATGTCCTTGGTCCTGCTGCATCCCTGTTCCTGGACCACTGCCAGCTGGCATATGCAAAATGCTGGTGATGTCCAACCCCCATCTCTGGTGCATTCCAAACCTCCCTGTTCCCTTTCCTCAGACAGAAGAAAGAGGCAGCCCCGGGTGGAAATGCAGAGAGAGAAAATGCTGTGTTGACTTGAAACCACTTTCTGACCCTTTTCTGGTGTTTTATGAGATATATGTGCTCAGTGCTGTCTGTGTCGTGCGATGTATGTTGGTCCCTGTTGACAGATTTGCTGTTGTTGAGTGCTGCAGATTGTTGTTATTCTGTGAAATCAATATGTAGTGCTACTTTTAAGCATTTTTTTTTTACATGCTGGTTATGCATATCAAGAGTTCTTGCATGATGGTAAATGTTAATCTTTCATGCAAGCTGATTTTTAATCTTAGCCATTCGGTTGTCGTGGGCTAAGTGACAACCCATTGGCTTCAAATTTAGCACACAAATCAGAGAGGCAATAGTCACTTTGATACAGCCAGGGATTTATTATAATAAGTTAAATCATTATGCCATTGTTTCATATTAAAGAATGTTTTGTTGCAAGGAAGCAGTTGTGCAAAAGGGAAGAAAAAACACATTGAAGTGGATTTCTGTTACATTATTTAATTTCAGCACTGCATTTTGCCATGAAAAAGTGTTTGAAGAGATTGTACAGGTGCTTGTAGCTTATACTGTAGAGAAGGAGCTTATAATGGCAAATATATTGTTCTGAGAAATATCTATTAATCATAAAACTGTTTAAAATTGTACATGTGATAAGGTTTTAGATAATTTGAATTACATTTTCTACCATATTCTCATTCTGTTGCCTGCATTTTTTTGATTGAGAGATGGAT
This sequence comes from Sclerurus mexicanus, assembly GCA_013396755.1. NCBI lineage: Eukaryota > Metazoa > Chordata > Aves > Passeriformes > Furnariidae > Sclerurus > Sclerurus mexicanus. The sequence goes on from VWZF01002690.1 coordinate 1,739,826, forward strand.
GAAAATTAGTTGTATCTCAAAATTATGAATACTTCTGAAATACAGTAAGAAAAGAAACTTTTTGAAAAATAAAGCTCTTCTCCTTATTTTTGGGGGATTTTTTTGTAGCCACTGCTAGAAAGAACCATCCTGGACTGACTCTGATTTACAGAATTAATATTTTAAATAGTAATGTGAGATGCTTATATTGTTTAAGTAAAAGTGGGACAAACACAGAGGAAAAAACCAAAAAGTCCATGTTTTTAATATATTTTGCCTTTGCTTAGCATCTCCTTTGGGGACGAATGCTTCCAAGTCTTGGGGTCATTTTAATGCTGCCCTTAAAGCCCTGGAATCGAGACATTGCATAAGAATTCAAACTTGCATTTAATAAGAAATAACAAATCTAACCATTATGTTAGAGAAAAGCTTTAGAGCACAGAGATGCTCCCAAGTCACAGAACAAAACCAGAGCCCCGAAGGTGCCGTTCTGCAAAGCATCTCATGGTTTTTTAATGCCCGTGGTTGGCAGCTTTGCAGGTGCGAAGTCACACACGTGTGTAAGTGGCTGCAAAACTGGGATCACAGAAAATACTACATGTAGGCAAATAACCTCAGTCACTGGGATTTCTTGGGCGTGGTGGCTTGACCCAATGAATCCTGTGCGTCTTGGGCTTTGATCCTAAGACCTCTTAAGCTGATGGGAACCTGCTCTTGGCTTTGAGCTTTGGAATAACCGCCACAGACTCTTGGATCCCTGGCTGTGGGGAATAATTTGCTCTCCGTGCCAGTAGGGCTGAGGTAAACCCTTTGATGGAAAAGATCAGCACACAGAGTGAAATTTCAGGGTTGTGCCCTCAGGGGTCATTTTTTAGGTAAATGTCAGGGTCCAGTCCTGTGATTGGTTCTTAACAGCTGCAGTCAATGAGAACTTGGTTTGAAATCCTCCAGTATAACTGGGCTTTGAGTTGTTCAGGAGCATCCTAAGTGAATGTGCTGTATGAGCTGCTCCACCTTTTATTATTCTTTTTTTGTTGTTGTTGATGATGTCGGTTGAGAAATTAGCACAACTGTTGTTTTCTGTTTTACTTCTGAATTTGCACTTGGAAGACATTGGGTAAAATAGAAGAAGAACAGACTGTTTGCTGATCGCTTGGATGATGGTGTGAAAAACAAAAATAATCTTCTGCTGTCATCTGTTTCCTTGAGAAGTCTTCAAATAAAGTTTAAAATAAGGAGTTTTGCTTCTATTCAAACAGCCTCTGCGAGGAAAAAACCCTGTAGACCTCATTACAGTTGATTCCTTAATAGAGCTGCAGGATTCCCAGAATCCCTTTCAGTACTGGATAGTTAGTGTGGTTGAAAATGTTGGAGGAAGATTACGCCTTCGCTATGTGGGATTGGAGGAGACTGAATCCTATGACCAGTGGTTGTTTTACTTGGATTGCAGACTTCGACCAGTCGGTTGGTGTCAAGAGAATAAATACAGAATGGACCCACCTGCAGGTAAAGAGCCTCCTAAAAGTGTTTGCTCCCTTTGTGACATTCTCTGATGTTTTGAGATACTTGTGCAACTTGTTTCTGCTTCTCCAGCGCTCACATTGCTTTGTCAGTAGTTCCTTTCTGTGTCACAAATGGCGTGTGAGAGCCATCTAAATTGGGTTCAGAGTGGGTCAGATGAACAGTATTAAATTTATTTAATACATTCTGGTTAGTTTCAGCTCACTCCTAGAAGGATGCAGTGTCCAATGAAAGCAGTTTATGAGGTTTTCCACCACAAAGCAGAGCTGGTGGGGATAGTCCAAGGATATGTGCCTGCTTGTCCAGCCCTTTTCAGTGGTGTTTTAGGGGTCAGGTCTTTCTGGCCATAATTTAAGCATCCTGAGGGAGGCCTCACTGGGAGCCAGTCCTCTGCTGTCCTGATGAAGTCCTGGGTGATAGCTCTCATATACTGGGCTCCATTTGCTTTCCCATCAACCAAAGACCTCTTTCCTGTATGTCTTTCCACGGCCACACACATTTCTCCCATGGAATTTCCCAGGGCTGGATAAAGTGTTTTGGGATGCTCATGGTCTCAGAGCAGTCAGAAGGTGCACTGAGGATGCTGGGTTTGTCTGCCTGTCCACGTGAAGCTCCACGTCGAGGGGTCCTCTGCTAGAAGCTAAGAAAATCATAGAATCACAGCATGGTTTGGGTTGGAAGGGGCCTTAAAGACCATCTAGTTCCAACCCCATTGCCATGGAAAGGGACACCTTCCACCTGCCCTGGTTGCTCCAAGCCCTGTCCAACCTGACCTTTGAGTTGGCCATCCAACCTTACTCCTTTGAGTAAGGGTGGATGGGGTTTTGCAGATTCGAAATACCACAGATTTTTTTTTTCTTGCATTTTCTCCAAGGGAGTGAAGTCTTTGCAAGTCTGTCAGACCATATTCACCATCAGGAGATTAAAACCTGGAGAAAAAGCTCTTTAGGGTTGAGTTTAGTGTTCAAACCAGCTTGGATGGAGAACAATTGGGATTGCAGCTGAGCCAGTCTGGGATCAGAAGCTGATCCACCTTTTCTTGTGCAGGTGAACAACTTGTGCAGGTCTGTGCCTCATTTCCCTTGTGCTGTGGGGGGAAGTTTTTACGTGAGTGTCAAATGATAGCAGAAAGGTATCCCTCCTTCGGGAAGGTATTTCTGATGTGGCTTCTGTCCATCAGTCCTGACTCAGAGAGTTTACTCCAAGCAATGCAATCATCGTGTTCACAGGTTTGTCTGGGACTCAGTCTTGAATGCTTTTTGGAAATGTGTGTTTTTCTTCCCTGATAGGGAGGAATCAATGTTCCCCATCACTTCTAAATGAGACAGGATTGCTGGAGATCATGAATATCACTTACTCTGTAGCTTTTTGTTATAAACACTCTTTCACTGACTGCCTTTGAACCCTCTTGGCCTGTATAGGTTTGGTGAATCAATAGAGAAATGGCCCAGAGGAGATTTGTGCATCCTTGTTGTTTCATTCACTTTCTGCACTTTCCTCCTTTTGTCCTTTTTCCTCATTTTATTGTTGTGCTTCCTTCTCTATAGATTCCTTCCTTTTTCTTTCCATTTTTTTTGCTTGTCTTTAAACTTGTTGTTGGACTCTTTATTTGCTGAAGTTACCTTTCTGTGAAACCAGGGCAGCCCTTCTTCTTGATTAACTGCGTTTAAAATTTCTATCTCTTGCTTTCATCTGTCTTCATCTGATATGTTCCCTCTCCTTGGCATTTTTCTGGTCTTTCACTTTTTAGTGAGCATTGCTATTAAGGAATTCAATGCCCAGATCTTCTTCCTGACTTAAATAGGTGGCCATTACTTTACATGTCCTAAAGTTGGGTCTTAGAGGAGTTTGCTGAGAAAAGACCCTTCTGGTCTGAACCCATTTTCTAACAAGTCCTCTCCTGAACCTTGCCCTCAGAAATCTTTCTTAGATTACCCCCTTCTGGTCTATGCAGTTGTCAGACTCTTCACTGAGGGAGTAGCCAGTCAGAAATGGGGAATCTGATGAATTTCCAGAGGCAGGAATGCTCCTGGTTCCACTTCTGATATAGTGGACTGTATCAGCCGTTTGATACCCACGCAACATCTACATGGTCTTGAAACAATGGATGAATAAAGCGTATGAGACATTAAATCAGAGGAAGAGCGAAAAGAGAGCCAAGTGGCTGCTCTTGGGGGATCTGTTTCAAATTAAAGTGTCTGCAAAAGGAATCATGAAGCAAGCAGGCACCAAAGTAGTAGAGAGCTGTCAGGATGGGATGCTGGTGACAGAAAGCGGTGAAGAAACTCGGGGATGAAGCTACTAAACCACAGACTGGCAAAGAATGCAGTTTCCTAAGGACCCAAGGCCAGGGATACATCCTTGCCTGCTTGCATGCTTCCTAGTTACTTGTATATTATAGACGATTTGATCTAGAAAGACCTTTGTTGAAAAGACCTAGTGTGGACCTACTTAGGAAGGAGAGAGAGCCAGTGGGCAGTATGTTGGTGTTTACACACCAGGGATTAGACTCACCTGCTGTAGTGTAGGCACTAAAGGACACTTCAGGAGGAGCAATTGCTTTGTCTTTATGGTGGCTGCAGAAAAGGGGATGTCTAAAGATGTGTCTAACATAGACAAGATGAAATGACATCTTCATAAGCCTACTTCTTTCCCCCAGGAGCATTGAAACCAATGTACACAGACCTGGTCATCTCAATTTTGAACATCTGACTCCTTGGTTGATAACAAGAACAGCCCTAGACTGTATATCAAAGCTGTTAAAAATTTCCTCCGAAGAGATGCTGAGGTTGTGCAGCTCCTCCCAAATCAGGCTGTGTGTTCCCTTCCTGTCAAACAAGGATGTTCAGTTCTGCATCAGTTCTGCAGCCTCTGACAGTGCTTTGCCTACCCTCGACCTGGATGCTGCATATCCACGCTCAGCTTTATTTCCCTTTGTGCCTGGGCTGTGATTTTCCCCTCTTGATCCTCCTCTGGGACCTGCCAGGTTGGGTTTCATCTTGCAGAGCAGTTTGAGGTCGGTCTTTCGAGATGCGGAGCGTCTCAGAGGAGATCCTATGGAGCAAAACATCTGCAATATTTTGGATGGAGCGGTCTCTTTCCTGAAGCCATCCACGTCCTAACACCCACTTAATGTACAGGAATGTGCAAGAGGGTCCTTGGGGTGTTGGAGCTGGATGATCTTTACGGTCCCTTCCAACCCAAACCATGCTATTATGCTGTGAAATCACATCCTGGCTGTCTTCTCCAGATGGCAACTTCAGGGACTTTGTATGTCTCGTGAGCCCATTTAACCAAAGCAAAGGGGTCACAGCTTATTTTCTCCCTCAGCTGTATATCTGAATCCCAAATAAGCCTCCTTGCTAGTGCAAATTGGCACAGGCTGCTTGACGCAGAGCCACTGATGGTCTCTGCTTGGCTGTTTATGCAGGACAAGATCATCTCATTTTATATTACTTTCTATTTAAAGACAAATTGCCAGTCCTTTTAATTGCTCACTACTTGTTAGCCTTAATACAAATTGACACAGTACACTTTGTTCAATTACCTGCAACCCTAGCACTTAAATAAAATGCTTTATGCTCTTTTAACCGTGCAATTTAGTGTCCATATACTTGCCAGCATAAGTGATCTGCCACTAATTAAATGCGCATATGATATTTCTTGCGGTTATTGAAACCACTGGAGTTGCCTTTATACTGACTTTTGTTCACGCTGCTTAAAGAAGTTGCTGGTTTTCTCTCTGATTTTGAGCAAAGTTGCCCAAAATTTGGCCGAACCTGGCCAAAACGCCCCTTTCTTCTTTCCTGGGGTTCCCTGCCATCATGATTGATAATGAGGGTCTGTTTCCAGCAGGGGGGTATCAGGCAGGGTTTTCCTAAACTCAGACTTTTTGTTAGTTGAAATAACAGGCTGGCTGCAGTGTGGGGTGAAATCAGACTGTCGAGTCTTTCCCTGTTTGGCATCATTTAAAGCAAAAAGAAAGAAACAGGGTGAGTTGTTCCCCTCCCTGTGCTTCAGGTTGATCAGAGCTCCTGCAAACAAGGGAGAAGTGGAGAAACAAGGCTGTAAAATAATGAACAATTAGATAAAGAGTGCACTTCTTAACACTTGTGACCGCTGCAAACAGAGACTTGAAATCTGTATTGCCACTAATAACCAGACAGCTGAGGAATTAAAAATGCTGCCCCGAAAGGTTAACATTTCCCTTTAAGTGTGTTTAAATTCATATGCATATCCTTGATGTCTGTTCTGAAGTAGTGAGATTTGATATAGTGGAAGCATAAATACATCCACTTCCAGTGAGTGATTCTGCAAATCCTGTTTTGATAAGGTCTTAAATCTGTTGAGTTCAGCGCATAAAATTCCCTTGTACCATCAGTGCAAGGTGGAAACAGGGCTTGCCAGTTCCTTTTCTTTATACATATTTTTTATTTCCTCCTTCAGAATTGTGAGATACAGCAGTAAATCTTTGCTAGCTGGTAAATATATATGGTTATTAGATGTACAGAATTTAAATGCAAATTGGGCCAAATTGAACTGTGATGGGAGTGCATGAAGCCAAACTGGCAAAAGAAAAGCTTCGCACTGTTCACTCCATATCAAGTTTTATTATTGAGTAAATGTTCATTTCCATTTTAATAATTGTTGCAATCTATCTACCTATCTTGTCTCTTTAAGGCCTTGATATGAATGTTCTGCAATAACTTGTTATGTGCAAGATAACAATGTGTTTTCTAGGGCAGAAGTAAATCCAATATAATGTTCTTCATCACAGTATTATTTCCTACATTGTTTCCTTTGATGATTCATAGGCATTTCACTGCACTGAACCATAAAGGGCTTGTTAATATAATGATTTAATAATATTAAACCTGTGTAAAGAAACTCACTGAAAGCAATGTGAAGCTGCACAAAGATGTTGCCTAAAAGTATAATAATGGAAATTCTTGAGTCTTTGAACTGATGTGATGCTCTGGCTTGAGTGTGGTACCAGAAAATGTGTCTGGGTAGAGATTGAACTGAAATGTTTCTTCCCACACCTACCCCCAGCCTCCCCAACCCTGCAATAAAACCCCCTCAACAAATGCTTTCCAGTGAACAGGAGCCTTACTAACTATAGTTTTTGTTTTGTTAAATATAACTAATATTGGCTGAAGACCTGAGGCTCCTCAGACCAGAAAACAATCGGGTGTTTTGAGAAATCAAAGGAGAGTTTTTTGCTGTTTTCAAGCAATGAGATAATATGATTCTCATTTCTTCAGCAGTAATTAAGGATGTGCATTTTTCTGGGTTTCACTCCAAGATATAAAACAAAATCATCCTCCAGTGTGCCCCTGCTAGTTGCTTTTGTGTTGAATTTATCCAGCTTGGAATATGCACACTATTCATTTCACTTGTACTGCCCATTTGTATGACATAGGAACTTTAGTCTTTCAAAAATGTTTGATCTCCAAAGAGTCACATCTTGGTTTTGGTTTTTTGTTTTTGTTGCTGTTCCTGCTTTAGATATCTATTCTCTGAAGACTATATCTGAGTGGAAATGCGCTCTGGAAAAATCCCTTAATGATGCAGCAAATCTTCCTCTTCCAATGGAAGTGTTCAAGGTAAAAGATACACATTTTTCCTTCACTTACAGAGCCCATGATGAATAAATATCATGCAGTACTTAGCAGCTCATGCTACACTTCTGCAGGAAAGGCCTTTGCTCTAATACATAACCATGAGAGGTCACAAGGGGAATGTTTGTATAAAACATATTTTTATGTGTGGACTTTCCATTCTGATAAGTGATTTTTTTGGTCAGTGTTTTCTGGGGGCTGGGAATGATCAACAGTGATTTCTCCAACATTATTTTTCATATGTTTTATTCTGTTATACCTGTGCAAACACATCATGTACAAGTTGAGAAAAAAGTTGTCACAAACTGGACAGATTCCTGTGAGCCTTGCACCAAAATTTTCATCTGATCACACGCCACAAGGCAAAGAAACTTCCTTCAGAGACCTGTAGTGGAAGTGGGACATAAATGGGACATAATTTTATTCCCACTTTTTTTTTTTTCCCTTCTCACTCTGGTTTTTAATAGACGTGCTTTGGCCCTGAGGCACCACCTTTAATTTCCCATCCAAATCTGCACTGCTGTTAATCATGATGACTCCAGATAATCCTGATTTCTGGCTGTGCCTGTCTGGTTTCTAATAGTTATATCCTTGGTGTGATGGGCAGCACAGCCGTGGGTGTAAAAGGATGCTCAGGGAGGGTGTGTGGGAGCACAGCTGTGCCCCACTGTCTCTAGTGTCACCTCTTGCTTGGCGAGCTGGTGGATCCCTGCACACCACCAGCCTGGAGACCCTCTGGGTTCCTTCCCTGCCCTTAAGCAATGTTACACTGATACACTCAAAAGCATCCTTGGAATTGGTGCAGTGCATGTGTGGATGTGGCACTTGGTTTAGTGCTGGCCTTGGCAGTGCTGGGTTAATTGCTGGACTCGGTCTTAGAGACTTTTCCAGCCTAAATGATTCTATAATTCTGTATTGGAAGGAGGAACTCATCATGTCCCACCCTGGCTGGCGTGCCACCTTCACCCCTTCTGCAGGGACATGCCAGCAGCTCCCCATGAGGAATCCAGGCTCCTGACCCAGCTGAGATGCACTTAAATTAGCAACCTTAGTTTGGGACCCACTTGTTTGCAGGGTGAAAGCTCTGCTGGATTGGGAGAAGTGGGAACATTTGTGTGTCGGCCTTTGGCTCAAATTTGGGTTTGGGAAGCCTCATGTTGTGATGGAAACGGTGTTTGGAGAGGTTTGAGTCTCTGCCATTTATTTCATCCAGCACTTCAATTTGCCAACTCTATTAAAGTTTGCATTGGCAGTTTTAAGATCAAAACCACATTGTGTGGGGCAGGGATTAAATCCCAGCAGGGAATGCCTAATGCATAAATTTTATTCCTGTCTGTATGAAAGAGTGAAGAATATCTCTGATGAGGCTCGTAAAACATCCTTTTTTAAAAAAAGAAGTTTATAACTAACATCTGTTTTGCTGCCTCTTCTCAGCGTGCCAGACTTATACCCACTTATTTTAATTATTGCATGCGGGTCATAAATTTGCATTCAGCAAATCCCAGTTGCTGTGCCATGCGGTTTGAGCTTCCAAAGATGTTCCTCTTGGAAGACAGTGCAAAGCATTGGAATGCTTGAATGGCTGGAGAGTTGCTTTGGGGCCAAACGTTGCAGAAAAAGGTGGGGTTCGGTCAATAGGGTTTCTTTATTTGTGAAGTGGAAGGTGAGCACAAGGTGAGCTGAATTTAGTGTTTGATGCTCTCTGAGCCCCTGCTTCGGGTGTTGGGAAGGCAGGAGGCTGAATAAGTTGTTTGTGTGTGGGCATGACTTTATTTTGCCCATTTAGGGTGAATCAACCCCATCTTGTGCATCTTAATTAAGGAGAAAAATATGAGATCTCATCTGTGCTTGTATGTCTTCCTTTAGTAATGACTGAAACATGAGTTAAGGAAGGGCTTTAGGAGACTATACGAGAATAAATTTGACTGATGTTACAAAACAAGCCAGTATTTATGTGCGGGACCTTCAAGAAGAATCCCAGATCCCAATAATAAGTGTCAAATCAAAAGGTGTCTTTTATAATTTCTTTTCAATTTTAATTTTTTAATTAAAAAGCAAACCCAGCACAAAAGTAATATCTCTACGTGGTGCTTGGGGCTCTCTGCTACTGTAGCTGTCACATGTTAGATGAGATATAAAACTCAGGGTTTGAGAGCTGGCAACTCTTAAAGATCTTTTGGAAGGATGGGAATGTTTCCTTTGGCGGACATGGTAAACTGCACACTGAGCAGTTCCATTCTTCCTTTTCCACATTTCCCAGCAGAATTTCATCACTGAGGAGAGTGTAGTTGTGTTCTTGCTCTGCATGAGCAGTTCTGAGGGGTGAGCAAGTGCATATTTGGCTGGATTACAGCTTTAATTGCTGTTGTCCTCAGAGCCGTGCGTGACTGTGGGCAGTGACACCAAACTGGTCCCAGGAGGTGCTGCTGGGAAATCAGATCTTGTGTTTGTTGTGTGAGAAGTGGCTCCTCTTCTGGGTCTATCAGCCCATTGCTGCTCTTTGGTTCTGGTGCTGGATCCCGCCCACGAAAAAAAAAGCCTGAATTACCAATGCTCAGAAGTGTGGCAAGGCTAACTTGGCTTTTGGTGGTCTTCAGCAGGAGGTCCAAAAATCCCGTGCAAAAGCACAGCCCTGCTCCCCTCTTGGCATCCAAGGAGAGGACACCAGCCACCACACCACGTGAGCTGGTTGCAGAAAAATCAGGGAGAAGGTTGCAAACGGGATTTTTTTTTTCTTTTTTTTCTGGTGCTATTTTACACTTGGCCATATGTTGAAAGTGTTTGCAAATGCTTTAGGATCCTTTGAGAAGGAACGTGATGTTCAACTGCCAGAAAATGCTGCTATTATGCAGCTACTAAACATAGTGTTTTGCAAACTGCACATCCTGGAATAAATTCTTCTCTTCACAAAAGCTTTTTCGCAGCACACCTGCTACTTTGTTGTTCCGTTCCTTTCAGAAAACATGTTGATCCGTAAAGAAAAATAAATACAGGCAAGATTTTCAAGGGTGTGTGAGTGGTTTAGGAGCACATACCCTTCCAAAAGGCCACGACCCAAGGAGATGTGTCCTTTGCTGTATCTGCTCTGGTTTCAGGGTGCTTTAGGGATCCCCTGTGCTTGGTTAAGTGCCGGTTATACAGGATGGCTTAGGCTTCAGAGGTCACCTGGGAAAATGGTCATGGCCTTGGGTATAAAGTATGGTCATACTGTTACCAGGGCCTGATTTCAAGTTCAGTGTGACAATTTCAGTGATTTGCTTCAGTGCTGACACTGCTGGTGCTCTCTAAAAGGGAGCCATTGCTCCCAACACACCTTCTAGCTCTTAATGTTACAAATAATGTGTACTTTAGAGTTCCAGCCCAGTCGTTTGTGTGAGATGAATGCTGGACACACATCACGGGATTGCGTTTCTTGGAGAGAGGCACACGGCGTCCTTGGGATCATCTCAGACATCCCATTATGCTTCCTCTGATTTCCCGTGCTGTATCAGTGGGTCCCATGCAGATGTCATGGATCCTCAGGTGTCTTTCAGCTCACTCCAGATACCTCTGTTTGGGCAACTGAACCCTACCCAGGATTTGGGGTGCTCATCATCTTTCCATAGATGTTGCATGTAGGCATCCTATTCCAAATTCCCCCCTCTTCCAATTGTTCTAAATGGTTCCTGATGTCTGGCTTGGATGGAGCTGTCACCCACACATCTCCAACCCAAATCTCTCTAAAAAGATTGATGCTTAGGAGGCAAAGGTGTTATCTAAGACAGGTGGTCATTCCTGGTTTATAGTCTTTGGTCCCATTCCTCTTGTCTCCACCCTCTGCTCCTCCTTTTCTAAAGTTGTTTTTTTCCAGCTTGAAATTTTTCTCTCTTGGCCAAAAGTACCTCTATATTATGCCCAGCCCACCGTGCTCCTATTTCTAACAGGAGCTTTTGGATGTTTCCTGTTATCAGTAGTATTATTAATAAATGTCAAGACTAATGACATGAAAGGAATCAGTTGGGACAAATCTCTTCTAAGGAGACTGATGGAGCTACCACCCATCACCCAGGCAAGAGCTGCCCCCTGAAATTCATGGTGGAGTGGTGGTTCTAGTTCTACACTCAAAAGAATGAAGACAAATATTAAAAAGGACTCTTTCCCCCTCTCTAAAACATAGCTTTTCCATTGGATGAATTGTGCGTTTTAATATTAGGAGTAAGATTGACTATTTCTTGAAGACTGTTTTTTTTAAAACATTTTACATGCTTTAAGGTTTTTTATTTTTCTTATTATTCTGGAAGAGTTTAAATGTAAGTTAGAGAAACCCAAGGGATACTTTCTGCTCAGAGACAATCCCAGCCTGGCTGTATGAACAGACTTGAAGTCCAGCAGGGCTTTTCTGCCTCCATCCCCCCAATGGATGGGCACGTGCTGATGCAGCAGCTTAAAACGAACGTGCCTTTGGTTCCACTTGGAAGCCAAATCCCAGCATAAGCAATCCTGAGCTCCTTCATGCTCCGATGGCTTGGCTGGCTCTCGCTCCACACGCTGTGCTTTAATAGCCTGTGAGTCGCCATGTTGTTTGCAGGCTGCCAGATTATTTATACTCCATCTGTTCTTCCCCATCCATGGACTTGCCAGCCCTTTTCCATGGCTGTATTTGCCGGGCTGGGAGACGTGCCGGGCGTCCCAGTCCCTCTGTTGTTCGGCTGCCTTTTGACCTGCTCCTGTCTCAGCTCATTAAAGCCATTTTTCTTTGTAAGACCCAGTCACCATCACTAGGGGGTATCACAGAGGTCCTTACAAACGCAGCTGCCTTCACAGCTCTTGGGGCCAAGGATGTCCCCAATACCAGAGGTGCTAGTAAGGTGAGATGGAACCTGGTGGTACCTCTGTGGGCCAGGGCACAGTTTTAACCTCTGAGCAGCTCCCTCCTGACCGGGGGCTTTGCAAGGATATGGGTGGGGAGAGCAATCCAAGGAGGTGAGCGAAGCCAAGCCCTGCCTGAGATGCCCCAAGGGTCTGTTTGACATCACTATATGAAAGTCAAGGTTGGAAGAGAATTGCCAGAAACAGGTCCCCCAACCCTCCTCATCCCTCTGGCACGTGTGGTTTTCTTTCTCCAGTATGTGCTTGGGTCTCTTACGATGGGGAGAGGTCATCAAAAGAGCCTTATTTAGTTTACTTGCTGTATCTGGGCTTGGTGTGTGCTCTTTGTGCATGACAACCCCAATTGTTACCTTTGACATCCTTGTGCACCTGCAAACCAGCATCTGCTCCCATCTAGGGGGTGGGTGATACCTAAAAGTCACCCATTTAAGGTATTTTTCAGAGGCATATAGTGATAGGACAAGGGGTAATGACTTAAAACTGAAAGAGGGATGGTTTAGGTAAGATATTAGGAAGAAATTCTTTACTGTGAGGGTGGTGAGGCCCTGAAACAGGTTGCCCAGAGAAGCTGTGGATCCCCCTTCCTTTTAAGTGTTAAAAGGCCAGACTGAACAGGGCTTTGAGCAACCTGGTCCAGTGAGAAGTGTCCCTGACCACAGCAGGGTGGTTGGAATGATGTGGTTTTAAGGTCCCTTCCAACCCAAACCATTCTATGAGTCTATTATTCTATGATCTATAGATCAGTTAATTTCCTCGAAGAAAGCAAAAGCCCGCTTTGGTCTGTAGCTGTTTTTTCAGAGTGGTTGCAGCCCACAAAGTGCATTGAATTGGTTCCTGATTCTTCTCTAGCTAATTCCTATTGATTTCCTAATGATTCCTGCCACGGTGTTGCTGGGGGCAGACTCAGTCCTTCTTCACAGTGGAGGTACCGTGTGTCAAGGGCTGTGAGAAGAGACACTTCGACTTTGAGCCCTCAAATAGGTGTTCCCACCCATGTCTCCCTTTCCATTTGACTTCCCCACCTGTGAAACGGGACCTGCGCACGTGACACGACCCGGCTCCACCGGTGAATCCTTGTGGAGTGGTGTGGCGGTCCGGAACGCTCTGAGACACTAAAAAAGCCCAAACCAAACACCCCAGAAAAGCCCCAAGTGGATGCATATCTGTCTGTCTTGCCTCTGCTGCCCGTGCTTGTGCCGCCCAGGCGAAGCAGAGCAGGCGCTGTGTGGGAGGGGATCTTTGCCCCAATGCCATCTGCGTGGGGCCGAGCCATACGGAGAAGGTGTGTTTGGGTTTCAACTGGCTACTCTGCAATGTTGCTGTTTCTATGGTAACTATTTTTTATTCAACAAGCGGAGCTCAAAATCCGAAGGGCTGGATTCGATCCCCGGCAGGAGCATCCGCGGCTTTTAAGGGGCTCTTCGGTGGGTGCGGTTTGTAGCTGGCTCTCTTGCTCATTACTTTGGGGTCGTGGTGTTTCTGAAGCCTCCCTCCCACCACCCTATCCTCTTCATCCCACCCCACATCTCTGCATTTTGGTCTTCTTCTGATGGGTCTTGTCAAAACGAGGGACAATTGGCGTGTGTTGCGTTCTGCCGGGGGATTTCTGTCTCCCCGTGGAGAATGTACCTCCAGGGGAAATTGCTCCCTGTTTAGCAAAGGAGGTTGATGAATCTCAAACACAACTGATTCATCTGCAAATAATGCAGACGATTGCATTTGGTAGGGTTTCTTGGTTGGTTTTTTTTTTAGATTTTTTCCTCAATTAAAAACCAAATGCCAGATTCCTGTAGAGGCAGTTTAACCACTGCTGTTACTGTGTTTGTGGCTGGTTAGCACACATGAGCTTTGTGATTAAAATTAGGCTATTAGAAACAGCCAGTTTCTTGGAGAATTAGCGAAAACACTGGGGGGAAGCGTTTCTTTGAAAACAAAAAGTGAATCAACTGATACGTTCCCAGTCACACCAGATGGGACCTGCTTCTCCTGTGTCTTTTAACAGGGTAAACCAGGAGAGATGGGGCTGAAGGCAAGAGCATTTCACACTGTTACGGTTGGTGGGGATTAAAGGAGGCTCAGGTCAATAGTTTATTAAGGGCTCAGTGTTTCTAATCAGCCTCTCAACTTTGCAACTCTTCAGCATGCAGACTTGGTTCTGAATTTTGCATGAAGTTGCAGTTTTACAATTTGTGAGGATCTGACTGGCCTGGACCGAAAGAGCCCTGACTTCTAGAGCGTTTGAAAATTAGACTCTAATTTGAAAATTAGCCTCAGATGAGATCCTTCTGCTCTTATCTGTGCACTGTGTAAGCTGCTGGGTTTAAAATGAGATGATTCCAGTGGCCTTGAGCAGAACAGCCTAAAAATGAGGATTTCACAATGTGAAGTTGATGCCCTTCCTTGCATTTGGGGCACAGCTTGACCAACCAGCCCAAAGTGCAGCTTCTCTGAGTGTCATGGGCAAAAGCAGCTTAGCCAGGTCCCCCTGCTCTGTCAGCTTTACCCAGTGCACTGTAAAATTACCTGTGCTCCGCTCTTGTGACATGGACAAAATTAAGTTTATTTACACTTAAATTACCTTTGTTGAGCAGAAATACTCAGGAGCCACATCTAGCAAGGTATTTAGGTGCCAGAAGGGGCAAAAGACTGCGATGATTTTGAAGCATCACTTTTTGAGATCGAGACCCAAAGCCAGTGCTTTGTTATTAGGGCTTAAGCATGTCACCCGCACAGGTCCTTCCTTAAAGTTTACCTGCGTCCTCCAGAGCCGGAATGCTTTTCTGAATCTGTGCATCCCTTCTGGAATGACATTTAGGCTCCCAATTCACCTAACATTTCTGAAACCTGCACTTCTAGTGGCTTGTTAAGCTGTGAAGGAGGAAATTACGTGGCTGTCTCAGTATCCGAAGAAGAGGGTTGGGAATTAGGAACCTGGTTCTCCCCCCGGCACTGTTGCTGATTTATTTGGCCTCCAGATGTTGCAGCTTTTAGCCCTGTGGGTGATGCTGGTTGCAGTGAGCTGTTGCAAAGGCCACCAGTATTTTTGCAGAATTGTTGCAGGAACACATACCATGGGAAGGTGGGGATAGTGGTGTAGGTGTGTTTCAAAGCAGGGCTGTCTTTCAGGTGGCCCGGAGCGTCACAGGTGGTGCACACTCGTGGCAGATGCATAAATGCTCTAAAACTATGAGTGTGGGGCTGAGTTTAATTGCTTTTTTGGGATTTGGAGCAAGAGCTGTGACAGCCCTGGCTTTTGTCAGTGGGTTTGGGCTGTAAATGGCAGATGTTTGAGGAGGGTTTTGCAGTTTTCCATTCATTACTCCTGAGTATCATTGCAGGCTGTAGCCCATCATGTAAGAGCCCGTGACCCTTTGAAGGAGCAACTGTGGTGCTTGTACCACGTTAATTTGTTGTACTTTTTGTGGTATGGTTTTTAACTTTGCTGTAAGGAACTCTCCCGCATCCGTGTTGATTGCCTGTCCAGTTTACTTGGCTGCTCTCCAGCAGTCAGAGGGTATTTCCATCACCCACTCAGGGCTTGGGAACCCTGGGACAGTCAATCTACTGTTGTAAATCATAGAATCACAGAATCATTGAATCATTTAATTTGGAAAAGACCTCTAAGATCATCAAGTCCTACCGTTAACCCAGCGCTGCCAAGGCCACTACTAAACCATGTCCCCAAGTGCCACATCTACATGTCTTTTAAATCCCTCCAGGGATAGTGACTCCACCACTTCCCTGGGTAGTGGTGCCACGGCTTGACGGCCCATTCAGTGAAGAAATTTTTCTTAATACTCAACCTAAACTTCTGTGTGGTCAGTGAGGCTGCTCCTGGGAAACATTGACTTCCAGTAGGAGTAGAGTTTCACCATCCACGAGGCTATAAAATGCTCCAAGTGGTCAAAAGTATTCTGCCTATTCGTCTCCATTTCAAAGAAAATTGAAGCTCACTTGGAGAAGCTGGTAGAAAATAATGGCTGGTGACATCCTCGTTGGTGGCGTTGAATGCAGTGGAACAGCAGCAAAGGGTCGATTTCTGCCACCCATAATCATTTCAGGCATTTCTTTTGTTCAGCTGCAGAGTCTGGCAGGGACCAGGGGAGAGTCTCACCCCTCCAGTTCCTCTTCTTGTAGCTGCTTTTATTAAACAGGCGTCATTCCTGTCAAAGTGAATAAAGGGAAGAGAGAGCAGTTCATTATCCAGTGTATCACTTTGAGTCTAATACTAATTAAAAGCTTTGCCATCACTTCAGTGGAACCTATTCTTAGAAATTATGTAAATTAATTGGAGTTTTGAAGAGGAGCATATGCCAAATCCTAAGTAATTCCCTGCTGGCTGAGGCAGCTCCAGCGCTGGAACTGGAGAACGGCATCAGGATCTTTTTTTTTTTTTTCCCTTTTGTGGCTGCAAAAATCTAAAGCTGCTTTGGTAAATTTTGGTGCTTCTCTTTAGCACATATATGAGACAGATCAAATATCCAGACCCTGACCATTTTTCAGAGAGGTGCAATACAAAGGCTTTTTCTCCATGAAAGCTTTTCCATCTCAAAAATGACATTTAACACACAGACAGGCTTTTTACTTCCACAGTATTTCTCCAAATAAATGCATGTTCCTGCTTCAAAGCGGATTTTGACCCTCACAAGGGAGATGTATTGGAGATCCCATGAACTCCTCTTGTGGGTTCACTCTTGCTGCTAATTTAGGGAAAATATTTACTTGATGTGCTGAATGAGAAGGGAGATTTGATCCCAAGGTACGTAGCACATGGAGAAAAGGGGATATGCTTTTGAAGTAAAATAAATGTTATTTGGTTTTTTCCCCCATCTGTTTTTTTTTCCCCCTTTGAAAACAAAACAAATAGAAGGAGATAGACCAAAGAAAATGATTCATAAAAAAATGAGAAGCAATATGGTTTGGTGCCGATATATTTTGGTCTCAATCAACAAATCACTTTAAAAGTTGATGAAACTACTCGCATGTTTAAAGATAAACATGATTAAGTACTTTGGTGGATCTTGGCTTATTATGTATTGAGCTGGATCGGAGCGTGAGTTG
The DNA here is from genome assembly GCA_013396755.1 of Sclerurus mexicanus. Taxonomy (NCBI): domain Eukaryota; kingdom Metazoa; phylum Chordata; class Aves; order Passeriformes; family Furnariidae; genus Sclerurus; species Sclerurus mexicanus. Next base: position 1,756,877 of record VWZF01002690.1, read on the forward strand.
AATCGTGGAGCATTTGCTGGGAAGATGCTGCAGTGTAAGCTTGTTTCCAGATGCACATTTTGCAAAGTTGCCTTTTCTTTACAAGTGTGGATCCTCGTGCAGGAGGGGACAGCCCTCCAGTCCAGATGCTTTTTGCCTTCAGAGGTTTGAAGTTCCTTGCTGGTGAGGTTGGATTTTTGCAGCCATCATCTTTTCCTGCTTGAAACCTTTTGAGTATTAAAGGTGGCAGTTTTTGATAACGTGTCTGTCGGATGCATCACTGGTGTTGTTCGACCTCTGTGTACATGGAGCCACATTTTCTTCCATGCTTTAGACTTTAATTCAATGAAACATTGTGCAAGGATGCTGGAAATGGGTCTCCTGCCTCTCTGTTGCTTTAGTGATACAGAAATGGTGGCCAGCAAGTGCACGTGTCTGATGGTTGTAGAATCACGGGCTCACAGAATGGTTTGGGTTGGAAGGAACCTTAAAGATCATTTAATTCCAACCCCCTGCCATGGGCAGGGACACTTTCCGCTATCCCACGTTGCTCAGAGTCCAGTCCAACCCGACCTTGGACACTTCCAGGGATAGGGCAGCCACAGCTTCTCAGGGCAACCTGTGCCACTGACTCACTACTCTCATAATAAAGAATTTCTTACTAATATCTAATCTAAATCTGCCTTCCTTCAGCTTCAGTCCGTTCCCCCTTGTCCTATCACTGCATGCCCCTGTAAAAAGTACATGCTGCACTGGAGGGCTCTCAGTCTCCTGGGTGTCTGCTCCTTCCTCACCCATTAGTTCCTTGGGCTCTAAGTCATTATTCTTAAATCTTTTTCAGTTTTCCAATCAATATACACTTCTGAGACTAAATTTTGATTTATTTTTTTTTTGACTGGTTTTTGTTTGTCACAGAAAAGGCTCCGTAACATTGCGGGTCAGTAAGATGAAGACAACAATTTATTTAGCTATGGTTGGAGCTTGTAAAAATCCTTATCTCTGGCAGCACCAGGAATGTGAGATCCCAAAATAGAAACTGTTAAGTCTAACAAGCAGAGACAGTTCTTGGGAAAAGAAACCACAATGACATACAACTTTGGATCAATAGAAAGTCATCTTAGAACAAAAATACAGCATGTAGCAATGAATGTAGATGGGTTTGTCATTGCTAACCACTTACTAGACAGCAAGCTTTCTGCATGTATTTTGGAGTGGTCTGTGAGTGTGTGTTAAATATAACATCAGATCTTTTTATGCTTGTATTGGCTAATGCACCAGTGGTTTGGAAATACTGTAGGACATTTTTATTGAATGAACACAAAATGCGATCATTACTGTGGAATTAGGATGCCAGCTTGTCTGACTGTTAGATAGGGGTCACAAGGGATGGAGTAATTAGATGTTAAACACTAAACTGGTGACAAATTGGGGAGTTGAATCTGTGTTGCTTATGAGTTTCAAGGTCCTGCTGCCAATCCCCACAGCTGCTGTGGGGAGCCCTCTTGGTGTGGCCGGGTTTGATCCCAGGTTGTGTTGTGCATGTACTTGAGCACAGCTGCCTGTTTTTCCATTGACATGTTCTCTTGTTGCCCAAATTTTGGGTCCATGCCTTAGTCCACCTCCAGTGTTCTGCCTGAAAAAATACCTTTCCAACTTGCCATCTTGGAGACCATGCAGGTGCTTATTTTGGTGCCCTGCAGGTGCTGGACATCCATCAGGGCAAATCAGGGCCATGCTGAACTGTTTACATCCATGTTCCATACCCTGGGGGATGTCAGGATGAGTCCAGGCACTCTTGGACCCCTAGTTGCCCTCTGAGGGTAATGACAGTCAGAGATGAAGAGGCTCTTCTCAGAGGAGATTTTCAAGCAGTCATTTCTCAGACATGTCCTTGTTTTGGTGAGCACAACCTCCTTATTGACTGAGTTCTGGTTAGATGATGATGATGATGAGATGGACACGAATTGTGCTTTAGATATGATGGGCTTGGCCCTGTAGATGTGTCCCCTAGGAGTGGAGCTGTCCCCTCTCTTTCTGGGGTTGGTTTCGTATGAAAAGAACATAGGATTGGAAGCACTGAGCCAAGCAACAAAATCATGTGGACACCTTTCGGATAGATCTTGGTCGATGTCACCATGTGTTCCTCTTCCCATCTCTTCCTGCAGGACCACGCTGATTTGAGAAACCACTTCTTCACTGTGGGGATGAAGTTGGAGGCAGTGAATATGAGGGAGCCATTCCATATCTGTCCTGCATCAGTGACCAAGGTGAGCGCTCAGAAGGGAGGGATGAAGAGAGCCTGGTGAGGAACATCCTACTGGTTTCCACCACATTTAGGACCACTGAGAGTGGTACTTAATTGGCTGGAGAACACATGAAGAAATATGTTTAAAAGCCATGGATGTTCCTAGTTAATGAGTTAGTTGTTTCCCACAAGTATCTCGGCTTGGGATGCTTGGGAACCAGAGGGGATGAGCACGTTCATTCACCACTTCCATGAAAAACAAAGGGACCCTCTTTTGTCTCTGTCTCCCCACCATCCATATCTATTTTCACTGCTACATCTGGCAAACCTTTGGAAATAAAGCAGCTGAATGGAGGCAGTAGCTGGATATTTAATCCACATTCTCAAAGACAAAAGAGGAAGACTCTGAGGTCTCCAGGATCACCTCCAGTCCCTGCTCAGCTGTGAGCACAGAGACCCTGAACCCCCCAGTGCTTTCCCTTGCCTCAGTTTACCCATCTCTAAAATTCAGGCTTTGATCTCTTTGGTAGAAACCCTTTGATGAAAAGGGTTAGGTGAGAGCAGGTTATTTTCAGTAGCTTGATCCCAGGGTTTTGCTGTTTCAGCTTTCCACATTACCAAGTATTGCGGCAAATTTAACTTCTGATTTTGTTCTCTTTTTTTTCACCCCTTAGGTTTTTAACAATCATTATTTACAAGTGACCATTGATGACCTGAGACCTGAACCCAGCAAAATCTCAATGCTTTGCCATGCAGATTCCTTAGGGATCTTGCCAATACAGTGGTGCCTTAAAAATGGAGTCAATCTCACACCTCCCAAGGGTTCGTATTCCTTCTCAGTGATTTTCAGGTTTCCTCTGAATGAAGTTTGCTTGTTATTATTGCCTTTAAAACTGTGGTGGTGGTTGCTGCAAAGCATCAAATGAAGTATCTCAAGCCGGGGTAGCTCTCTGGAGTGTTTGGGGCTCTTCTGGCTCACACCAGCCCATGGACATCTTAGCAAACGTGGCTTGCTGGTGGATTGATGCCCGTGTGCTTCAAAGTCTGAATCAGGCTGCACTGCATCCTCGTGGTTTCCTGTGAAATGAATCCTAGCAGTTCTTCGTGTGTAGAGAGGGCAAAAGGAGCATTAAAAGTCATATCATACTGCAGGCAAACCAGGCATCTCCCTACAGCATCCGCCTTGGTACAACACTGAGTCCAAGCAAAGCTCCCCAGATGTGAATGTCTAAGCAGCTGCCTGCCCAGGAGTGTGTAGGCATTTCCTTGGCTGTCTCAGAAAATCCCAGGCAGGGGCACATTGTGAGCAGTGCTCTGGTCAGGGCCAGGAGAAACAGCCTCCAAGGGTGTTATTCCCCAGCTTTGTAGCAGTGCAGTTAATTACTCTCCATTTCAGGCAACCACCTGCAGAGCCTTAGCAATATTTCTTTGCTTGCAAAACGTGTTGGTTCTCTGGAATTTTAGGTTTTTGAAGCTGGCTGGCTTGTTGGTCCATTGCCAAAAATTAGTGTTGCTTGGGAGAAAAAGAAATGCCTCAAGAGAAAGAAAAAAAAAAATCCCGCTAAGTTTTGTGTACAAAGATTTGTCTTCATTTTGGAAAAAGTATGGTGCTGCCAAACCCAGGGAAGTGAAGGGTTATTCCCTACCAGATTCAGAGTCCTCTTATATATATCCAGAGTATGTCTTCAGCACATGTAATTTGAAATTCCCACTGAAGTCCTGGAGCCCTGTGCATGCAGCTGCATACGGTGCATCCATTATTGCTCTGCTGCTTATACTGAAATAAATGTATTCAGTAAATGTGCTGTCTGGGGCTTTAGGTCCCACCTGCTTAAATCCAGGTGAAATGATAGTACCTGTCACTGATACTGGCCAGAAAAGTTGCTAAGAATGAAAGTAGATGAAATATTTTGCATTTTTTTCCAACCCAAATTCACATGCCGCTTGCCCCAGGCTGCATAATTAACCAAAGCAGACCACAAGCCAGACATTTCTCTTTACAGGGTCGTGGCCTAATAATTTCCAATCCATGCTGACACAAAGCCTGTCTGAGATGGTGTTTTGTGGGTCAAGTGTGAGCAAACTCTCTTTTAGATGCTAGCATTTGTAGATGTGTCTGAAACATCCATCATACGACTATTTTTCAGCTTGGCCAGTAAAGTATTTACCTGATCTGGTGCATCAGACCAGCAGCCTGGTCTTAGTGGAAGGTGTCCCTGCCCATGGCAAGGACTGGAACTAAATGATCCTCAAGGCCTCTTCCAAATCATTCTGTGATTCCATGTTCTGGCATGATGCCTGGTGATTGGGGTCTGCCTGGGTGCCTGAGAAAGTGTGGAAAGTTTTCCCTTATTCCCCTGGTGAAAATAAAATTTGCTTTCTGCTGTGAGGTCAGAAATCCTGAAGGGAAGCTATTAAAAAGGCATAAAGCCAGTGGCAGATAGATGCATTCTATATGTTGCTGTATTTCTTACTCTGAGTATAAGGGCTGCATGCCCAAACTGCATTTTAGCACCTTTGGTTTCAAAAACCTTTCCTGTTGGCAGACATGCTCTTTGAGTTACTAAAATGTAATCAGATATTAGGATGGTTTATTTAAAAATAAGAAAAACCTCCTAACTAAACACAACAAAACCCCACAAACCACCAAGAAAAGAAAGCAGAGGGAAAGTGAAAAGCATCCAAACCTCTACTGAGGCTGGCCAGACTTCTGTGAGCAGAGTAATACCATCTTTGGGTGAAAAATACGGCCAGGACTGATACAAGAGCTCTGCAGTGCTGCAGAGTGTGGAGGGCTGTGCTGCTGAGCTGGCTGCTGCTGAGCAGGTCTGCACGAGGAGGAGGAAATTCCACCATTTCCACCCAAATCACAGCTCTACCTGCCCTGGGGTATTGGTAATAGTGGTATGTGCCCCTTCTAGCACCAGATTGGACCAGCCTCCTGCTGCCCCAGCGCTCACAAATTCCCAACCATCACTCCTAATAGAATAGGTTGACAATGTTTCTGCACCAAAAAGGTGGTCAAGCACTGGAACAGGCTGTCCAAGGGCAGTGGTGGAGTTGCCATCCCTGGAAATGTTCAGGAAATGACTGGATGTGCTCAGTGGTCTTGTTGAGAAGGTGGTGGTTGATCAAAGGTTGGACTCCGTGATCTGAGAGGTCTTTTCCAACCTTTATAAATCTGTGATTCTATTTAGTGTTACCCAAATGGCTCTCCCAGTTGAAAGGCAAGAAGTTCCCATGAAGCAAAGGATGGCAATGGAAGAAGTACCTTTTCTGGTTTTGGAAAAAGAATTTCTTTGCTATGTTCTGGGCTTGGGGTTTTTTTGGCTAGTTTGTGGTTGATGAGGGATTTTTCTGTTCTTAAAATTAACTGAATTAATTTCATCAGAACAATGTGCCAGGTTGGGGTATTTGAGTTCAGTCCTTTATTTATCTGATATCCATTTTCTTGCCTTTTTGCCTATCAGGGGTTTATTGAAGCCAAACACAGAGTAAATGAGTCATGAACAGGAGGTGCAAACATTTGCTACTAGAAATAGAGAGCAGTGTTTTCCTGTACAGTGCCAAAAATGAATACCCATTTACTGCTGCTGTATAAACATTGAACAAGCACTGTTTATATTTATTAGGGCTGGATTTATAGACCACTTCCCTTTAGAGTAACAACCATTGTTTTATGAGCTATTAAGAGGGGGAAAAACATTTTGATAGTCATCCTAGTTGTAAGGATTACTAAGGAAATGCCACTTCCAAAACCTCCAGTATATTTGTATTGTTATATTTGCTTCTCATTAGACTGCTGGGCCTTTCCATGGTGAGAGCTGAGACAGCAGACACAGTGAGGTTTGAAATGTTTGAGGAGCAGCAGTTGAATTGTGCAAACACAGCCTGGAGTGTTGTTACTTGGGCTGAGCCTTGCAGGATACCAGTGTGTGAATGCCATGTGCTAATGAAGTACTGTATGTGGTACCTCCCCATGTGCTAAGGGAGGCAGCTTATAGCATGATCACAGGGTCATGAAGGTTGGAAAAGACTTTCAGGATCATCAAGTCAAACCTTTGACCAATCACTACCTTGTCAACTGGTCCATGGCACCAAGTGCCACATCCCATCTTTCCTTGCCTCTTCCAGGGATGGTGACTGCACCACTTCCCTGGGCAGTCCATTCCAGTGTCTGACAACCCTTTCAGTGAAGAAGTTCTTCCTGATGTCCAGCCTGAACTTGCCCTGTGACCACTGGAGGCTGTTTCCTTTTGTCCTGTTGCTGGTTGCCTGGGAGAAGAGCCCAGCCCCCAGCTGGATGCAGTCTCTTTTCAGGTACTTGTGGAGAGTGACAAGGTGTCCCCCGAGCCTCCTTTTCTCCAGGCTAAACACCCTCACCTCCCTCAGCCACTCCTCATATGACTCATACTCTCCAGACCCTTCTCTGGACACGTTCCAGCACTTCAGTGTCTTTCTTGACAAGGGGCCCAGAACTGGACACAGCACTGGAGGTGCAGCCTCACCAGGATGTTCCATAGAAAGGCCATGCACAGGTTGGGGCTTGTTTGAAGCCAATTCCTGGGTGTGCTCCTCTTGGAATCATCCTTGTTGTGCTGCTGAAGAGAGTTACGACAAACTCTCTAAACAGCCCTCCCTTTCTTCCTTCCCCCTGAAGTCTAAAGCAGTAAAGATCTTCCAGTGATTTCAGTGGTGCAGGGCCGGTGGTTGTGTGATGACAACACAGTCAAGTTTTTACAGCTCACTGAAACCTCTTTAATGTGCCTTTTGCATCTGCTCTGACAAGGCTTTGTGTAGCTTGCAATTGAGATCAAAACCCCTGTGAGGGGTTTAAGTCAGAGATGGGAAGTGCAGGGTATGGCCAGGGTGGGTCCCTGAAAGCACTGGCAGCTCAGGTGACTTCATTTATACAGCTGTCCCCAGGTGAGCCCCTCACCCCAGCTGCTGGTGTTGCTGGAGAGCGACAGGGACTTCCACAGGGCAGTTCTGCTCTGTCTACAGGAGGACAGACAGATCATCTCCAGCTCTGCCTGTTTCTCTGTTGTCTCTTTGGGGAACCCAGGGTGACAGGCACAGCTGGAGATGTCCCCACTGCACACATCTGTATGTGATCAGAGAGATCCCCCTCTGACACAAAGTGATGTGCACCTCTCCTCCTGTCTTCCATTTCATTTTATGAAGCTGAAAAGTATCTAGCAGACAAATAACTGGAGAGAAAAAAGGAGACGGAGAAGAAACAGGAAGAAAATGCTGTTGCAGAAATTGCGTTAAGAAACAGTGCAGGGATATTTTTTGTATGAAACGTGAACATTCTTTATAATTAATTGCCTTTTTTTTCCCTTCCCAGTGCATGTTTATTTCTAGTTTTCTAATTATTATGCACTTTCATGCCCCACGGAGACAGGCATCTTAGCCCAAGGCTTTATCTCAGTAATTTGTTTGTCATGTATGCAATCAGTAGGATTAGAAGTTCATCTTGTCCCAGGTACTTTGCATCTTAGCAGGATGCCTGGGACTTCATTTTCAACATTTTTACCTCCTTTTTTGGCATCTGGCTGACTGATAGGGGAGTACACTCAGTATTCTAGTCCTTTCTTGCCCATAAAAAATGTCACAATTTTCATTGTCATACATGATTCGTTCACATCTGAGCTTGAGTGTCCCTTTTTGACTATCAATGCAAAAGGCATTTAGGGATCTTCTGTGAAATGAGGCCAGGCTGAGATGCCAGGAAAGGAGACTGAGGCGAGAATTTGGCCTTTGGGTGACTCCTGAAACTTTCCAATGAGAGTAGTTGTGCAGCAATGCTATTAGAGTATCCATAGAGCCCTGGACAGGATTAGCACTCACTGGTTTCAAGAAAAATAAAAATACAGACTAAGAGGCAGGAAAAAAAAAAAAAAAAGCCCCAGCAGCAAATTAAAAAAAAAACTCCTTTCTGTCCCAAGATTGTATTGCCTAAATAGCCAAGTAAAAGTAGTGATGAGCAGAGGTCTGATTTGTCTTTCTGTGGTGGGATTCTCTGAGAGGTACTCATGTAAATCAGTGCTGTTTACCTCTTTTACCTAGAAGCAGAGGCTGAAGGGATCATTTGGTTGCTGAGACTGGGAAATCTGTGTTTATTTTCCTTCTCTGCCTCAGATTTCTGTAACATTCTTACCGTGATCGGATTCAGCTCACATGCACTGAGCTGCTGGGAAGTCAGTCATGGAGGGTGGATCCATGTCAGTGAAGAGAGTTTATCTCATGCTTTGAAAGAGAGGATGTTTCAGCTTCTGATTGTGCTGATCCTCTCCTTGTCCACTCCTGGGGGACCAGCTCATAACCCATGTCCAGCTCCATAACCCCATCTTTTACATAACTAAAGGGAGGAGAAAGAAGTCCATGAGCAGCAGCCCCACCTGGAAATTGGAGACAGCAGCACTTCTTGGTAGTTACAGGTTTGTTAAAAGTCGGTAGATCCTCACCGAGAAGGGAAAATGAGGAAAATAATTGTTTTTTTACTTTTTAATGAAGACTTGGGGTTTTCCAAGGGAAATACAGAAGGTGAATGAGTGAGGGCTGGAGAGGTGTTGACGTTGTGGTGTATAAAGGGGCATCCAGAGAACTTGCCTGGTTGTGCTGCACAGTTCACTGAGCTGGGATTGGATGGAGTGCTGAACCACAAATATACATGTTCTTGGGGCCCGTTTTGTGCTCTCTCCTTGGTGCCAACTGGTGGCTGATAGCACTTTGTGTTTTGTCATCCTGCAGGTTACTCTGGCCAGGACTTTGACTGGGCAGACTACCAGAAGCAGTGTGGAGCGGAGGCAGCGCCTCACCTGTGCTTCAGAAACGTAAGTTCTTCCTTTGGCCTTGGCATTGCTCCTGTCCATCCGTGTGAAACCAAATGGCTTGCACAGAAAAGCTGCAGCGAGCCTTTAGGAGGTTCCCCCAGACCACCACGAGTCCGCCTTAGGAAGGAAACTGGAGAAGTATTCCAGGTCTCCATCCCTTAAGAGAAGAAGCGTTATCTTACTGTTGTCTTTATCTGATTAATTTCCTGCTCTCCATCTCATCCCTGGTTTTGTACAGCACAAAAAGGATCTCGACTGGTCATTACAAGTATCTCAAAGTCTATTAAAAAAAAACACCTAGATAAAGAGATTGCATAGTATCATTTGCTCTTTTTCACATTTTGGGTGCTTTCTCTTGTTCTGGGGGATGCATTTTACCAAACATCATGAATTTAAAAGCTCACGTGGACACTGTTGAGATCAGGGTATGAGGGGAGTGATTAACCCTCATGGATGTTTTGGGGTTTGGGACAGTTTGTGTGCTTCCTTCATGCAACAGCAGCGATGTGAGAGTGAGGAGCCCATCATTATGCTGGAGGCCATAAGATTCAGAGCTTTGGAAATAATCTTTTGCAGGCTGTTTTATGGCAATGACAGTCCTGCATGGCTTGATGTGACAGGTATTCATCTCTTGGGGAAAGGTAGATCCAGCCTTCTGCCTTTTCCAGCAACCTGATGCTCTTCTTCATGTGCCCATCAACTGATGGAAGTTGAGATCCCATGAATAAATGAAAATGTTACTGATGGTGGTACCTAAATGTTACTGGTGACACTAAAATGAGTGCAGAAGGGTTTGTGAAATGAAGTGGTGTTGTGAATGGTGGACAAACAGGAATGACAAGGCTTTTCACCGTACTCAGAAGTCACAGGACTGGGGTGTCTGTAAAAGGCAAAATGGAAGCAATTTCACCAGGCATAAGCTGTGGTTTTACATGGCCTTTGTCAGCTGTGGTGGCTCAAGGGCAGCCTGGCTTGGAACGTTTGATGGTGAACTGATGAATTTTTGGCTGATGAATTCAGAAGACCTGTACCATCAATTGAGTCTGACTTGGGAATCAAATCAGAGTAAGCATTTCTTTGCCTCATTTTTTGTGCCATCCTGTGCAGAACCTTCTCCCTCAAGGGACTTGAAGTGGAGATTTCCAACAGTGCTGAGGACAGTGCTGCTTTGCACCAATAGAGAGGGAAACTTGTCATGTTTCTTTTCTTCAAGAACCCCTCCCTTTTTTTTTATATATCTTTTCATTTTCCAAGTAATGGATCTGTTCTCTCAGCACTAGCAGCCTTGAGAATCGTCTCTGCATAATATCCTCCAAGATTAAATCAGGTCTGAGCACTTTTTTTTGTCCTTTTTTTTTTTTTATTACTTTCAAGGAAACAGTCACCAGATGAACATGTGTCTGTTATTCTTTCACTCTCGATAACACAGTTCTTTGCAGAGAGATGCAATCTCTCTGTTGTCACTTGTTCAGCCTCCCTGGCAGGTCTGTCCACTTGATTCGTGGCTGCGAGTGGCTCTTTGATAGAAGCTTATTGCCAGCACATCCTTCACCTCTGTGCAGCCAGACGTGGTGCTGGCAGTGGATATGCTGTGACTGTTTCCCTGGGGGGATTTTTTAACAAGGAGAGGCAGTTATGAAATGGATTGACACGACCAAATGCTTAGTAAAATAAACTCCCAGCTAACTGCTTTGCCATTGATTCTGTACAAAGGAGCCTCCAGCACCGAAAGGCGATGAAAGGAGCTGGTGTGATGATAAATGATGTTTCCTTGTTAGGCAACATAAAAGGCATTTAAACAAACTCACCCTGCTTTTCTGCAGTCCTGGCCATCAGCAGCTTTTACAGAGTAAAGCTGATCTGGGTGCTGATCAAGGCTTGAGACAGTCCGAGTGATGTTTGAGATCAGCAGCACGTTCTTGGATGGAAAAAAAAAAAGACCAAGTCGAGAAGTTTTTAGTCTCACAGGGAGCTCCCAGTGGTTGCTCAAGTTGAAATTCCCATAGTCCTTGGTGCTGTAAAAATAGCAGAAGGGTTGAGTTTGAGCCTGGCTTCCAGTTTCTGGCAACACATGGAGTGGCTAGATGGGAGACTGGTGTAGTTTTGAGTCAGTGACAAGTATTGCCCATCCCAATTATTATTAGCCACAATCTCAGCCAAGATGGGAAAGTTTTTCATTCGACTGTGTGCAATCAGTGAGATACAAGCAGAGCTGATGTGTTGCAGAGCAGGTGGGACAGTAGGAAGGAAAATCCAAGGAAAGGAAAACATGGCATTGACAGAGGTATTGTATTAATGTGTTTTCAGGGATAGTGGTGGGAAGGATATTGCGCATAAGTGAAAGGAGTGGATACTGGAAGGGTCAGAGGGGTTATGGTTAAAGTGGGTGAAGAGTGGCTTGAGGCTCAGCTCAGCTTGTGGGGGAGGTTTTGGAAAGGGTTGTAGGGTCTTGGGATCCATCCATGCTTGGGATCATCTGCATTGGTTACAAACAGGAGCTCTGGTTTGTTTCCTTAGGGCTGAGCCATCCTGGTTCTGGCAGGAGCAGGAGAGACTGCTGAGCAGGCTGCTGCCATCACATGGCCAGGCCAGCCTTGGGCTGGAGCAGTCTGCAAGACATACATTAACCTACAGCAGTGGCACTGAATGGTTGGACCTGCAGCCTCTCTCGGGCTTCCAAACTCTTAGTACAGTGGGGAATGCTACGTTCTCAACACTCAGTGTCCTGTGTTTCTTATTTGGGGAGATGATCTCTCATTTGGGGTTCATTGCTGGATCTTTTGCCTTTGCTGGAGAAGGGTGGGAGGCCAGTGGGGGCTTCGGGTAACCTGTGAAAGACATGTTGCTTTGGTGCTTGTATTTAAATGTACAGAGGTCCTGCTGTGTCAGTGGACACAACTGGCTCCACCTAACTGACCTGCAGCTGATGAACTTACAGACCTGGAGTCTACAGAGAAGGGCCTTGTACACTGAGGTTAAAGTAGTATATAGGATAGTTTGGTTTGGAAGGGACCTTGAAGGTTGTGTAGTTCCAGCCCCTCCATGCCAGAGGCAGTGATGCCACCCACTAGACCAGGTTGCTCAGGACCCCATCCATGAATTAAAACATACTTGAATCCAGATGCCTTTGCATTTGTCAGTGCATCCTGCACCTCCAGTGAAACGCAAACCATGCGAAGTCTGTGCTTCCCATTAGGACAGCCCAGCTGAAGTCACGCAGTGCTGTAGTCCCATATTTCAGTGTTGGCTCTTGACTCTTTCAGACATCCTTCAGCCGTGGCTTTACTAAGAACATGAAGCTGGAGGCAGTGAACCCCAAGAACCCTGCAGAGATATGTGTCGCTTCTGTCACCTCAGTGAAAGGACGGTTGATGTGGCTTCACCTGGAAGGTTAGTGCTGTAACAGCCTCTTGTGTTTGCCTAGTTTGTTCTCACTCACTCACTCAGTCACTTACTCTCTCTTTCAGTTTTGTCCTTCATCTTCTGCACAAAATTGCTTTCTTCAGCTTTTCTGTTTCATACATATTGACCAATAGTATGTTCTAAAGAATTATCTTTCCCTGGTCTTTCCCTGAGGGAGCTGAAAGCCCGTCCACCCTCCTATCCATGTAGACTCTATCAGCATGATCTCCATTGATGACAGAGACCTCTTTCCTGCCCTCATGGTAGACCTCCATCCTGTGCATGGAAGTTTGCCTCACTTGTGCAGCTGAACCTTCCACTGTTCCCTCCCTCCCTCCCTCCCTCCCTCCCTCTTTCTCTTATCAATGTGTAATTGAGAAAAACACAGCAATTTTTTTACTATTGCTTTAAAAACTGTAATTTGGAAAGTCAGAGAGCAGAAAGCCGTGCTCATTTAAGTGTTTTGATGGGCACTGTGATAAACCATAAAGTTGTTGTAGCATCTGTCATTGTCACAACACAGTTTAATTTTCGCCCGTGTCTGAAGCTACTGACTTCATCTATAAGGGATCTAAAAGCTTCAGTTTTCCTCTGAAATCAATATTAATCGGGTCAGCATCAACTGCAATTGTAGTATACTTACTTGCTTTTTTTCTGGAGAGCCGTGATCATGGCAAAGGCATTTTCAGTGGCCCACTCAGGGTGAAAAAGGTTTAATGTGAGCACAAAACATACCTGAGCACATGATTTCAGGAAAGAACAGAGGAACTGGGGTTGAGACGAGGGGTTCTTACAGAAATCCTGTGTGAGATGAAAACTCAAGTCTGATCTGCACAAAAGGCCCTCTTCCCTCTGCAGCAGGATACTCAGCTCTCCATTTTGGGGGTCTGGAGGACAGTGAAAGCAAGATTGATACTAACTGTATTGCTCCTTCATCATCTGGCACATCACCTCCAACATCACTCTGTATCAATTATAATAAACAAAGAATTATTTCAGCACATTCAGCACCTGACAATATCCTGTGCAATTTGTGCAATAGGCAAGGTCTCTAATCAAAGCCCTTAAAGTTAGTAAAAATACTGCCAGGTAACACCAAGTATCTCATTTGTGCCAGCAGCTTGCTCTAAAACATAGGAAAAGCTGATGCTCAGTGGTGTTCAGCTCTGCAAAAATAGTATCCTGTGGCAGATAAGGCTTTCCTGACTCCTTCAGGATAAATTCCATTCTTGGAGATGTTGAACTCAATTGTCACGTAAAGAGAGATTCCTCCTGAGTTTTTGCTTTTGGTAGAGCTGTGTGCAATAGCAGGTCTTGTTTTTTTCCTCCAAAATAACTGGTTGCCTTCTAATTCAAGGCAGTAACAGCTCGTGCAGCCTGGTCTGGACACGGGGCAAATATTTTTGTTAAAGAGCAGGAATCATTGTTTGTGTGAAATTCCACCCATCTGGTCAAGGAATCTGACCCATTTTGGCAACTTTGCTTGAATGATCAGGTGCTTTCACATTTATACGCATAAGACATGAATAGAGGCAGGGAGAGGACCACATACTCCCACCTTGCTTCCCTCCCTCATCTCTTTCTCCCTGCCTTTTACTCTTTTAATTTCTTAAAGGACTTTTTTACAACTTACCATAAAAAAGCCACCTGTGTGCATCTCCTTGTCATGTGAGTTCTGATATATAGATGCTTTATGCTTGGTTTATATCTCAATACCGGGAATGGAATGATCTGTAGTAAAAGGAGAAGATGCAAAAGACTGCAAAAATAAAAAGGAGTCTTTGCTGCTGTAGAAATACATCACTACAGTATGCATAGTTATGCTAAAAGCAGGCATTAAAACAACCCCACAACAAAACACAGCTTGCAGAATTGTAAAATAAATGTGGCTTGAACTTGTGGCGTGTTTTTTTGGCTCCATTAATACACTGTTGTTTCTAACTGATTATTTATATTCTGGAAGCAGCAAGACTCCCCAACTACCATGGGAGCCCCTCGCTGAAGACCTCGGGTCCCACCATTTATCATGGGCACGTCTGAAGCTTTCATTGTTGCCCTCCCAGTTTCGCTGCCTGACAGCCCAAACTGCAGCCATAAACCAGGACGTGCTAGTTAAGCAGCGTCGAGCCAGACACGAGGGAACATTGCCTAATAAATCACACTTTGTACAGTAGCAGAAACTCTGTAAACTTCAGGGCAAGCATTTAATGAGCAGCAGTATAGTTCCCCCGTGGTGGAGGAGAAGCCCAGGACTGATGGGATGTTCGGTGCATCCCGGCACTTTCCACTACTTTATTACTCATCATCTGCATTGTTAATTTTTACTGGTTCAGTTTAGATTTGAAAGCTGAAGCTTTCTGGTGCAAATTTATACAAGTAATAATGTACACTCTCTGCACAGCCTAGGAATGTTGAGGAAAACCCTTTTGTTAATCACTTCTCCAGGGAGTTTTCCCATAATTTCCCCTTTGACATTTTTCCAGAATTGCTGCACTATTCTGCCCATCCTATAAGAATCATAGCAGGTCCCAGACGTTTTCCCCACCCTATTTCCAATCTCCCTTTTCTTTTTCCATTTAACCTCCCGAGTCTCATGGACATTTCTTACTCTGAGAAGATGGCAGCATAAAATGCAGCAAATGAAACTAATGAGTCTTGAACAAGCCGTTTCCCACTTTTATGAGTGAGGCCAAAGGCAGCAGCAGGATGCTGGAAGTGGAAGGCAGGGTTATCAATTGCCAGAGGGGAGAGGCAGTGCCAGGGAGGACAGAGTAGCTGTGAATATGCCTTAAAGAGGAAGAGGGGTGTTGCAGGAGAACAGACATTATGATGCTTCCTTTCTTGTCAGGGTGGCTGCAGCTGTGAACTTCGGAATGCTCGTAGAATCATAGAACCATTTTGGTTGGGAAAGACCCTTCATGTCACATCTATTGTTGCCTGCAAGCACAGATGTACGTTTTATCTGTATTTTTAGAAGAGTTTAGAATTGCAAAATCATGAAGGTTGGAAAACCCCTCTAATGGCATTGAGTCCATTTGTTCCAAAATAATGTCATTGCAATAATGAAAATAGTGGATTTTCTCAGACCTGGTGAAATTTCAGTGGGGATTGTGTTGATTTCTTGCTCTGCTTAGGGTTTGATCCATGGCTTGCCCACTTGGTGCATGTCTTTCCACTGACTTCAGCCGTTCTCGCACTGGTTCCTTGGCTGGATTTGTGGTGTCAGGTGAAAATGTTTTCTCCTTAGGTGAAAATGTTTTCCCCACTGGAAATTGCAGCTTTCATGAGGTTCAAACTGAGCAGTTGACCTTGTGATATTTTCTTGTGGAGGGAAATGGTTTTGCAGGGAATGCCAGCTGCTGAGATCTTGCCTTCAGCAAGTTGTGTCCTGTCCCACATGCTTTCATCCCATTCTCATCCCTTCCCTGTATCCCAGTGAAATGGAGACTGTATTTTCAGTGTATAATGCAGGGCTCAGAGAAACAGCATGAAGACACCCATGAATCTGTGTAGACATCTTGATTCCATTTTTTAATTATTTCCTCCAGCACTGTGGGTACCAGCACCTGTTTTCCTGCTTCCTTTGGGTTTTCATGCATCCACACACTCTCAGAGTGCAACAGGTTTATTACTAGAGAAAAGATCCATCCAAATGCTGCATCTCAGTCCTGATGCTCTTCCCATCACAAAGTTCAATTACTGCTTCAGTTACACCACAAGCCCTTGATGAACAGTCATTAGTGGGAAGCTCCCTGTAGTCATCTGGCTGTGCACAGTCGAACACTGCTGTCTTGAGCAGGAGGCAGAGATGTTGTAACAGATGCCAAGGCGAGGATGGTGCAAGAGAAGCTGCTGAGCCTTTGGTCTCCTTCATTAGGAGATCACCTCATGCTGGTGCTGGAGCTGTAGGTCCTAGGGTGGAATTGGCAGAGGAGGGTGAAGCTGCTGGCCTGACTGTGCCAGCACAGATGAACTTGAACTGGGGTAATTAAATGGTGTCTTGACTCAGGACACAAAGTTGTTTTCAGAAGAACTCAAAGCCAACGGGAGTATTTTCATTTTCTGCAATGGCATTTGAGTGGGAAATAGGAAAATTAGGAGAGAAATTAGGAAAAATTTCTTTGCTGAAGGGGTGGTCAGGCTTTGGAACAAGTTTCCCAGGGAATAACCATCCCTGGAAGTGTTCAAAAAACAGGTAGATGTGGTGCTTAGAGAAATGGTTTAGTGGTGGGCTTGGCAGTCCTGGTTAATGGTTGGACTCTGATCTTAGAAGTCATTTTCAGCTTAAGTGATTCTACGAATCTGTGACTCAGAAAATCCCAGAATATGGTAAACTGGACATAAAGATAGGAGAGTGTCTTCTAAAGGAGACATAATAACCAGGCTGGAAGAGATTTGCTTTAAACAGAGACTTTCAGTGAAGTTTCAGAGTCAGTATCATGCCAGAGATCTCTGTCTCCCTCTTGCTGGGTGAACAACTCTTATTTCATGTGCAGTGAGGAGCCCTAGGATAATCCATGGCACTTCTAGACAGAAGAATGGCTGTCTCCCACCCTTAAAAACAGTGGCTCGAGGGCAGAACTACACAAAAAAGCTTCAAGGGGACATTGGGGCATAAAATCCTACCTATGACATCAGCTAGTATCCTGTTAAAGCCCATACGCACTCTCTAAGCGTTAAAACCAAGCACCCAACAAGTCCTGCTAAACTCACTTGTGCAAGTCCACAGAAAATCCAAGGGTTAATCTGGCTGTTTTGTTGGAGAAAGTTGTGCATCTTCAACCTTACTGGCTTTTGGCTGCTTCACTGCACACCCTTACAGTGCTCTTAATGGGGTTGTCCTCTGACTCACATGGCCCTGTAAATGCAACAGCCCTGTGATTGCTGTCTGTGTAGCATTGGAGAAGAAACGGTGCCTGATTTTGATGCAGGGGAGCAGATCTATTTTCACACGTTCCATCGTTCGCTTCCCTTGGTTCGTGATGAATGCTTGAATGGCTCTCAGCTTGGTATCCCCGTGTCTAAATCGCATTATAAATTTGTGTTTGTAGGTTTACAGATGCCTTCTCCAGAGTACATAGTTGATGTAGAGTCCATGGACATTTTCCCTGTGGGCTGGTGTGAGGCGAATGCTTATAACCTGACTCCACCACACAAAGCTGTTTGTAAGTACATGGAGACCTCAAGCAGAAGTTCTTTATATTATATCACTGTTATTATATCAGTGGATATACCAGGTAGTTTGGCTTATGTCTATAATCCCACTTTTGAAACTAACAACCTAACTACCAGATTAATAACCAGGCTGTAAGTGTACTGTAATAAATGGTAATAAATCTAGTGACCAGACTGGAATGGGGCAATTTGTACTTGTCTCTGTGATCAGTCCCTCCAAAAATGGGATTGTTTGTGCTGGGGAAGGCTGTTACATGCTTTGGGATTGCACAGTAGGTTATAGGTTTGAAAAGGGATTGCTGGGCAATGGGGTTGTCAGAGAGAAACCAGATTTTGTTGCACTGAGCCAAGTTCACTTGGGCAGCTGAATGAATCAGGAACAAAAACCTCAAATTGGGAAAAAAAATCATAAAGTATAGGGTGGAAAGAACATTAAGAGGCCATCCAGGTACTTCTTTCCAAAACAGGATCTGCTCCATCTAAATTGAGAAATACTTTTTACCCTTCTGTGTTAAGTTCCTGCCCCTTCCCAGGGTATCTGTCGCCTTATTTCACAACCCTTACAAGCTCAAAGGTTTTCCCAGTGTTGAATTTAAATCTCCCCCAGCACAATTAAGCCCACAGTGTTTTTTTCTGCCTCCAGTGCATATTAAGACAAATTTCCTTTCCATTTGCATTTGAAGGAAGTTCAGGAGAGCTCAGTGGCTTGGTGCTGCTCTCCCGTTCCTAACTACCCAACCCGAATCTCAAGCCACCAGGTGAAAAATTAGCCTCACTGTTTATATTAGCTAGTGTCTGAAAGGCAAATTTTAAAATGTGTCAGCCCTTTGGAAGAGTTAAATATGCTTAAGTTAAAAATCAGGCAGCCAGGGCCTAATTTGGGAGAATACTGCTATGGCAACATTATGCAGCCTTATCGCAATTTATAGCGAGGGATAAATTATGCTGAAGGTAATCATGCTTGTAAAATGTAATCTTATCCATATGTGTTGCTGTATGGAAAAATATTTGTGTTTTTATTTTAATTTTTTCTTTTATACTGATCCCATAAAACACAATATTAGCATTCCAGAGGAAAGATTAAATGTATTATTACATCTTTAAAGTAGGTTTTAATGATGTAGTGACTTAGTTAAAAAATACCAAGGAAAGATGGTGATAGTAATTAAGTACCATTTCATTGTGTTGGAAGTCTTTTTATAGTCAGTGCATTTGCACAGCTTTTTATGCATTCTGGGTGCACTTTATAGGACAGAAGGGTAAGAAATGATTTTTTTCTTCCTTGCTTCATTTTTGCAGTGCGAAGGAAGAGAAGAATTGCAGTTGTGCAACCAGAAAAGCAGTAAGTTTTTGTTATTTAAGGTGATATTTTTACAGGAATGCATCAGGACTTCCAGGGGGGATAATAGAAAGCAGCTTTGCTAGCTACTGTCCAGACACTGCAGCACAGTCGACAGGAGGATTCTTTTAAATCCAAAATACTTGTTAGAAAGTCTCTATCACAGAAATTGTTTTACTGGTTGGCTGGGGCTTTGCAGCCCATATCTGATGGCCAGTAAGGGATGCTTAGAGAAGACAGACATGTACCAGGAGGGCATTTCCCTATCTAGCCCTTGCAGTTTGTAGAAACTAGAATTTAAGGGATTTAAGTGAGAATGTTTGCGGCCTGAAAGGCTAAAGCTCACAAGTCAGAGTATATTTTTGGAGGAGGGTTGGATCTGTCTCCTTCTGCAATACCCTGGCCCTGGGCTGTCATAAACCCTGTGGAACTGGGGTTTTGTTTGAGGTATCTCCATTCCTCAGCCCAGGCAGGTTCTGGTGTATCTTTTGGTCCATCCTGAAGGCTGGTTCTGGCCTTTTGTCTTGTCTGACACTATTAGTTACACCAAATTGCTCTTTGACAGGTTACCATCCACAGTGCCTGTTGAGAAAATACCTCATGACCCCTGCCCGGTCCCTCAGCCAGACACAACAGGTAAGACCTTTATTTCAAGGACCCATTGCCTGTGTGGAGGGGCATGATCCGAAAAAGGGAGTGAGCTGTCATATGTGCGGGGAAAAGGAACCACATCCTCTGGGGGTGTAAAATGGTGTGAACCCTCCAACAGTGTGAGGAGTCTCTGATGTGCAGCAGGTGAGGCTCTGGTCCTCCATGTGTCTTGCTGGGGCTATCAGAGTTCCCCTGGAGCTTGCCCATTTCAGCTAATGATGTTAGGGCCAGGCTGATGAAGCCCTGGTGGAGATGGATGTGACTTGTTAATTGCCATCAATGAAAGTGCATACACCAGGCCTTAATGGGTCCCAGTGTGAGCATCAGGGCTGTGTGGCAAGGCTGCTGCTTCTGCTGAAGGCAAATTTTTCTCCCCTTTAGTGGTGGCAGGAAGGTCTGAGAGTGCAGTGTTCATCCAGTTAATGGCATAGACTCAGCAGGAGGGGCAGGGTTTAACTCACTTTTTTTTCCAGCAGGCTGTGGGACGTGCATTGGTATTGGAGCCAACATCCCAGGGCCCCGTTGCAATCAACTGGGGATAAAAGGGATTTTTTTGGGGAATGATAACCAAAAAAGTGGATAACCCCTTTGATGGCATATGAACCACATCTAGAAGTACCCATTTCTCTCCATGGGCTGTGAAGGAGCCCAGAGTAATTAACCCAGACAAGGAAAACTGCTCTGTAGACCCATGTTGGGTCAGGGGGATGGCACTGCAGGTCGTACCAGGTTGGACAGTAGCTGAGGAGGATTTCTGTGGCTCTCCACCTGAATTTTCTCCCTGAGCTGAGTCCTTGTCTTTGAGAGTCAGTTCATACATCCCCTTCCTAGCAGGCTCCAACTGAGTTGCTTGTGTCCATCTGCAACGAGAGTAATGAAGGAACCCATGGGTCCTGTCATGAAGGAGATCCTTTCCCCATTCTCCTTTCAGAAAGATGTGCAGCCAAATCAGTCACTATGAAAAACACTTGCTTTTCCCACGTAGGACAGATTGGAGTAGCAGAGGGTTCTCCACCCTCTATTCCAAGGAGTTCTGTGCCTCCTTAACTCTTCTCACCTCCTTCCCACATCTAAGAGGAGGAGGAAGACATGCCCTTTAATGGTAAAGAAGTGGCACAGGCACACCAATGCTGCTTTCTCCTTGCAGGCACCATCAATGGGAGATACTGCTGCCCCCAGCTCTACATCAACCACCGCTGCTTCTCAGGTCCGTATTTGAACAAAGGCAGGATCGCAGAGCTACCTCAGTCTGTCGGACCTGGCAAGTGCGTGCTGGTCCTCAAGGAGGTATGGCTCAGCTGTCTTCTGGGGGGATTTCAGGGGGGAAAAGTATGGGCCTCGGGTTGCCAGGCCCAGAATTTAGCAACAGTGCACCTAAAATTGCCCTGGAGCTCTGTAGTGGTTTCCATAAGGAATGAAGGGCAGGTGTATGCGTTGTGGGTTTTGCTGGGAGAGGTGATGTTTTTGGGACATGAGGGGTTCTGTTGGTTTGGGAGCAAGATTTGTCTAACTGTGTGCCAAGAGAAGTCAAGTTCTGACCAGAGCCATCCCCAAAAAGGCCCCTGTGGTTGTTGCCATCATCCTGTTTCTCAGCATCCACGATGCTGTTGGGCAGCACATTCAATGGGGGTGACCATGTGTGGGTGACTGTGGTCTGGTAGGGCCCAAACCATCGAGATCCAAAGGAAACAGAAAGCCAAGGAAGGGTGTGTGCAAAGTGCTGATTTCATCCTGACCCAGTCAGGGCTTACATTGGGCCACATCCGGAGTGCTGAGTGCTTGCTACTTGACCTCAGAGAAAAACTCCCTGATTTGAAAAAAGTTCATAAGTATTTTCCACAAATATTACAGTCCATGCAGAGATAAAAGGCAGGGGGACTGCGGGTGGCAGAGGACAGCAAGATGGTACTGTTGGGTAAACAGAATTCCATTGGGCACCATTTTTGTTTGACTTGGGTGTTCCAGAAATCCAAATCTTCCAGCTTTCAGTTCCTAACCAAAATAAACCCCACTTGATGTGGATGCAAAGGAATATCTGAGCTCCCTCTGCCCTTGGTGGAAAAGCATGGAAGCTTCCACACGTCTCTTTATCTGATGTATTTGAAAGACCCTCAGGATGTTTGCAGTTGTCTGGAATTAGATGAGTCCCAGCTCTTAACAGAAACACCTGGAAGGTGACATTCCTCCCAAATCAACCACCACTTCTGCAAACACCTCTGTACTGTACTATGGAGTGACTCCCACGTGTCCACTCGCTTCCTCATCACCTACAAGCACTAATTTTTACCCCAAAGCCCAGAAATGCAGCTGCCTGTGCAGGTGGGACACTTTGGTCTCAGAAAAGCAACTCAAAACCAGCCCTCAGCAGAAAGCAGGATAAAGTGGTTGCAGAGCAAGAGTTGACAGCTGCCAAATTTGAAAGCGAGTCCGTCGTGGCTTGCTGATGGGGAGCATTAGCAATCTGCTGCTGCTTGAAAAACAGGCCATGAAAAAGCAACATGGGGGAAAACATGAAGCATGCACAGTCAATACTTATGCTAATGCTTCTTCCTCTTTCCTCTTGGAATTTGGATTTTGAAAACAAGCAGAGCAAAGCTTCTGCCAGGTCCCCCCTAGGTATTTCAGACTTTGCTGCTGCAGACTAACACCACAGTCTCCAAATTCCTCAAGATTGGGACCAATTTCCCACTGTGGAAACCAGCCTGAGTTTCCTACAGAAAAGTCTATTTTCTCTTGCTCTGCCTCCTTGCAGAATTGTTTGCTGAAGGAACAAATAGCAGTGTCATGGAGACATGGCTACCTTGTTTTTGGAGACGTGAACAGCTTCCCAAGGAACAGGACAATGGCAATGGCCCAGCGTTGGTCAGTGTTATTTTACAGATAAATTCAAACTTACTATGGCCATAAACTCAAGTTCATTCTGAATGAGGCCATGGGAACAAGTTCCAAATTGTGGAAAGGGTGAAGAGAAGACATTCAAGGTGTTGCTGTAGGGTAGAGACCCAGCTTTTGCTGAGACAAGAGAGCGGCAGCAGGTTGAGAACCATGGGCAGTGGGGAGGATGGGGGTACCCACCATATGGAGCAGGCAAGAAATGGCAAAGAACACATCCCTGCATTGAGATGAAGTTCTGTAACAGATGCCAGAGCACCCAGAAGGACTGTGGAGCTGGGTGGTGAGAACAGTGCAAGAGGTATCTCCTCCAGCCCAAGGCCATAAACATGAGGATCTGCACAGCTGAAGAGCTCACAAAGGTCCCCCATCCCTCCAGACAGTCTTGGTGCTGAGCTCAATGCTTTGGTTTTACTTTACACCTGCTGATGATGTGTCCCCAAGACTGCAAATGCCTTATAATTATCTTTCTCTCTCACTATATAGGGAAATTGCAAGCTGTTGTAAATTATGCATCAGCATAACTTGTCTGGAATAGATAAATTATAGATGGGCTTTACTTTGGCAACACATGGGGGAGGGTGGGAAAGACATCTCAAAACATAGCTATGAAGGGAGAACTGAAGCAGTAGCAGCTTGATGAGACCTCTTTTAATCACCCTGGTCTCCAGCCATAACTCACTGCCTTTAGAGTTACTCTGGTTAAAAACCTGTGCTGTTTGCCAGCCCCGTTCACTGGGGGCAGCAGTCTCTGTGATGGAGCTGCTTCAGTGTTTGAGACCGATAGAAACCTTGGACTAAAACCAGCTGAACAGCCAGCTCCTGCCCCATTCCCCTTCCTGGATTACCTGAAGCAAGAAGAGAGCAGATATCCTCTCCCCACTGGCATCAATTGATGGGAGACCTTGCTTCTGCCTTCCTCCTCACCAAACCATGAGGGCTGTATCCAAAAATCCAGCACAACTGTAGTTCATGGTGTTCCTCAGCCCTCCTTTCCCCCAAGATCTTGCCCTTACCTCCCTCACTGGTGCAGTGAAGCATCACCCTGTGTGTGTACCCTTGCATCCATGCAAAGCCTTAGGTGAGTAACAAGTAGCTCTTTTGCTGTTTAGTGCCAAACTTATTTTTAAAGCCTAAGTTGTTCATTATTCTCAGTGCCAGCAAAAGTTTCTGCTGGAACTGGTGGTTTATTGTGGGGTTTTTCCCTGTAAGAGGCATGTGAGGTGGTAATGCCTGTTGTTTGACATCAGCTGCAAAGTTTTACTCATTCTTGAGATACTTTTTGGAAAAGAAGTTGAAACTTGAAGCCAGATACAGTGGAGACTCCAGCAGTTGCACCTGGGCTGAAAAATGGTGACTGTACAGTAGCTGTGATATTTAATAAATGCTGGCTTTAGGTTAAATTAAAATACACAGCTTGGCAGCCTTAGATTTAGTTCTTGGGTCGGAATATCTAAAAAACACTTAGGAACAGTTGTTACATCTGTGCCAACAACTCCACAGAAACATTGTAAACTTAAATGAGGTGTCTTTTTAAGACTCCAGATGATCTATAACCCACCATATCTTGGGGGAAATATGCTGTAAAGATTAATGACCCTCATTGCTTACTGCTCTTACTATTTTTAAGACATCTTGCTCTTTCTCTATTTAAATAGAAAATGGACTCAAAGGTAATGTCCAACTGATGCAAACAGAAGAAACTAGCCAGCATTTGTGAAGGAAGGCTATTTCACTCTGCAGCTTGAATTTTTTGTAGCACAGCATGACTCCTTTGGAAAAATTTGCATAATTAAATCATGGTGCTCAGAAAATTAAATAGCTTGCAGCGAGCCTTAGGTGTATGGTCGAGCCAGGCTGATAGAGTTATCATTACTGATCAGATATTGGAATGGCAGAACCCTCTGGAGTCTGGGAAGATATAAACTGCATTTCTGCAAGACAGCTCTGTGGACTGCAGCTTGTCTCGAGTAGTTCCTCCAACTTAGGATGTGACCATCTGTATCTTTGAATGTCATGGACTGCCATAAGCATGCCAACACTTCAGTGACTATAATAAAAGATGATGACTTTTAAATCTTTGGTCACCTAATGAAAGAATCCCAAGTAACTAATTTTCCTTTCTATCCCTCATCAGTTTTCTAAGTATAATAAAGTAATGAAAGTGTATAAAGTAATAAAGTTTACAGTCCTGCCTTGAGGCTAGCCTGGGGCTTACCTCTTGTTAGGTAGGAGATATGGGCTTGTATCTCAGATAGAGGAGGGAAATTGTGCTTCTCCTCAAAAGGATGCTGATTGTTGGGATCATTGATGCAGAGCACCAAAGGCTGGTGTTGCCTCGTCCCCCCCTTCTGCTCCAAGGCACGGTTGGCTGCACCCAAACCATTCCTGATGGGGAGGGCTGAAAATAAACTCACAAAATCTCAGACTCGTCACCCTCCAGCCAAAGGGAATTTGACTGATTTGATACCGTTGGCGTAACTTTCCATCTCCAGAGAAAGTTAGAAACTGGAAAGTTGGAAACTGATCAATGTTCCTTCAGTGTTTTTGTTTTAACCACAGTTTATTTTTTCCAAGAACCTGTTTTTTGCATTTAATAGTGTGTAATATGAAGCGATAATGTTGTTAGAAGGTAACGTGGTAGTGAACTCTATTGTAGGGTGGAATGCCAAACCCAGTGACTTATTTGAGGTAGAAGAGTAAAAACTGAAGGTTTTAAAAAAACATTTTTTTCTTCCCTGAAAGGGAAGTGGTTATTCTTACAAAACACACTTTTTTTAAAAAACTGAGTGTAGAAGTTTACAGAGCCCTGCTGATGTGACTTTGAGAAAAGTCCTGGCATGGTGGGTGCCTTTGCAGGGCTGGAGCTGATTAGGTGTCTGGGATGGTGCCCAGACATGGCCACACTTTTGTTGCAGGCTTGGGTTTTCTTTTCTTGCTCATTTCCTAACTATTCTGACAGCTCATACAAACACCACCACCCTGGTAAAGGGGCAGGAGAGCACTCTGTGGGAACTGGTGAACATGACACTTGCCTTCTGCTCCTGGCTATCTCCCCAGCAAGCAGGATGGGTGTAGAAGTGGGCTTAAGGAGAGCTTTCCCAACAACCTCCTGTGTAGGTGTTAAATAACTCTCTGGATTTGCTGATCAAGAGGGCAACACATCTGATGAGCTGTAAATGAGTGTGGCAGATCCTGAGGCACTTGATGCTTTTGAAAACTCACCTCTGGCTTCTCTGAGACATCAGGTCTCAGTGTCTCTGTGTCAGAAGCCTGGCCCCATCAGTTTGTATGGTGAGAGACAGGCAGGTAAAGATGTGGATGAGCAACTGGATGGGCTCACTCAGGAACTTTCTTTTCACAGAATTCTAGAATGGTTTAGGTTGGAAGGGTCATTAAAGGTTGTCTCGTGGGCAGGGACACCTTCCACCAGATCAGGCTGCTTGAAGCCCCATCCAGCCTGTCCTTTAACACTTCAGGGATGGGACAACCAAAGCTGCTCTGGGCAACCTGTGCCAGGGCCTCACCACCCTCACAGTGAAGATTTTCTTCCTACTATCTAATCTAACCCTGCCTTTCTGTTAGTTTGAAGCCATTCCTCCTGGTCCTGTCACTCCATGCCCTTGTCCCAAGTCCCTCTCCAGCTCTCCTGCAGCCCCTCTAGGTTCTGGAAGGTGCTCTCAGGTCTCCCTGGAGCCTTCTCTTCTCCAGGATGAACACCCCTGGCTCTCCCAGCCTGGCTTCACAGCAAGGATGCTCCAGCCCTTGGAGCTTCTTAGTGGCCTCCTCTGGACTCCAACAGATCCTTCTTATGTTGAGGGTCCCAGAGCTGGATGCAGCACTCCAGGTGAGATCTCATGAGAGCAGAGGAGTAGAATCCCCTCCCTTAACCTGCTGCCCACACTCCTGAGAATGCAGCCCAGGACACAGTTGGCCTTCAGGTCTTCTAGCTCCCACTGCCAGGTCATGCCAAGCTTCTCATCCAGCAATGAACTTCTCATCAGCCATTTTCTTGGAATCAGGATGGCTTTGGAACCAGTGTATTGGGTTGTGTGATGAAATAGGAAGCAGCTGGAGGGCTGTAGGTAGATCTGTGTTGGTTTCCCCATATGTGAGGTAGGGGCTGTGCTCCTGCCCTTCCTTATAGAATGCTCTGGAAGGTACAGATGGTCAGAGCTGTGTAAGATGTTGGTGCTGTTAGTAGGAATGACTTTTGGTGTCTCTAATTGGACTTTTTTGAAGAGTAGTTTGAGTAATGTTTCCTAGAGCCCAAGGATAGATTAAATTTTGCTTCTAGTAAATAACCTATCCTAGCAATTCCAGCTAATGCCATTTTGCAGGATTCTCTGCAGTATTAAGTGAAGCCCTTACCTGAAAATGATTAATCCTACACAGTGTTCAAAATACTAGGAAATCCTCAGGTTGCTGGATTTAAAGGGACAAAAAAAAATCAACCCAGGAAAAAAAACCAAAACCCAAACATAAACACATTGGTCTTTGCAGTATGACCTAATTATTTTTTTCATTTTGGATGAACTATGTTCATGGGTGCTGGGGAAACTTACAAGATGTTCATCATATTGAAATGATTTGCAGGCCCCTCTTAATTCTCAGAATTAAGAACAGGCGTTAGGTAAAGAGCTAAATTAGATGAAAGCCAATCCAGACTCACTGTGAAGTCATTCATGTGCACACAATTCAGAGTGTTCAAACACACGGTCTGGTGCTGTTCAGAGATTTGTTTTTCTTGTGTTTATCTCCCTAGGCCAAGTGTAGATTATTAAAGCTTGGGTTCCCTGAGTCCAATAGAAGGAATCATTTTTATTCTCAGTGACTTTGGATTAAATGGATTGGCACATGTGTTTTGTTGTACAGAGTGGACACACACTGGGTTTCAGGCACACCTCCTGCAAACTCTTTTTGTGTAGACTTCATTAATATTCTGCTAATACAGTCAAGGCACACAGCAGTCGGGCATTTAAGCATATTGCTGACCTCGAGTGTGTCAAATTCCCCTTCAGTGTTCAGTGTGGTGCTGCACAGGACACCACCTGGTTGTGCCTTCAGAACTATTTTCATTTTTTTGTTAAATTGAGCCACTATAGATACAGCAAACAGAACCTACTTTGGGTGAGAGTGTCTGCCTCCAAGACAAAATTACTGAGGAGCAGGAGATTTGGGGGGTTAGCCAGCAGCACTTAGTGCAGCTACCACATCTCACTCAGGTGTCATCTACAATACAAATTGAGCCTCCCTGGGACCCCTAATTGCATCCAGCACTTACCCTGTGCAGCCTTGGATATAAACAGGCACCTGTGAGCTGCTCCTGCCTGTGCAGCACCTGGGGCCAGATTCAGTGTGGTCAAGGACTGCTTTCAGACCCATCAGTGTTGTTGGTTTTGTCTCTCAATAGGTTCTCAGCATGGTGATCAATGCAGCTTACAAGCCAGGGAGTGTTTTACGAGAACTGCAGCTAGTGGAAGACCCTCAGTGGAATTTCCAAGAGGAAACACTTAAAGCAAAGTAAGTCTTCAGTGTGCATTCTTTTATTTGAGAGGTTTCAAAAATGGAACTGACTAGGGAAAAAAAAAAGATTTTTTTTCTATTGTGAGAGTTTTACTTTTCTAATTATCTTTTTGCTTCATTGAATAACTTGACTCATTCTATAGCAACTTCAGAAATGAAATATTCACCTGAACGGTTCATTTCTATTGTCTTTCTCCAAGTAGCCGTCCAGTTTTTGATGAAGTGAAGTCCTGAATTTTATGATAAGCTGTTCTTATAAGCTTGACTATTACTGAATTAACTCAATTCCTGGCTTTCTAAATGTAGGAGTATTGCTGCTTTTAATATAGAGCCTGTCAGGCTAACGCAGAAAAAAACTGGTGGGAATGAATGGTATAAAAAAAGAGTTCAGACTAATTAGCAGGGACGCATTTTTAGCAGGAGAGTGATTAGGACAAAATAGTAGCTGGTCGGAGATTCAGGTCAAGATTTGATGCCTTTTAGAATACGTGTCTATTAAATACTCGATTTCTCCTTCCAACTTTGAAATCTACCAATTTATATCCTCCCTGTGTAATGGGTATACTTAGGATGTATTTCAACAACCCTTGTCTCTCAAAAAGAGGGGAGTCTTACCTAAGCTCTCTCCAGAGTCCCTCTGAAGAGCAATTCTTCCCATTTGAAGATGGGTGTCAACAAACAGTTCTTTTAAGACAGCTCTCTTCGTTGACTAATGGTCACCTTGACTTTTTGAGTACTGAAGTTAAATGCAGCGAGTCTCACCCTTTGTACTGAACTCTGTTACTGCTTTTCAAAGAAAAGCAATTTTCTCTTGGTTATTAGAAATGATTGGCTGCCAAATACAGCACTATTGATTGCGATTGTATTTGATCTTTGCCCATGCAGATACTGTGGAAAGTTCACGTGTTCTTTGGTTGAGGGAGAGAATTGAGAACCTTTTATTCTGCCTACTCTTATTTTGTGAAGGAGGGGTGCAAATAGAAATGAAAAGCTACTAGAAAATCTTGGTTTTATTTTGCTTTTCACCCATGTGGAAAGTCGTGCTTTTGTGTTTGTCAGTTAAAATGTTGTGAATGGAAATCTAAGAGTCAACCTTGCGCGTGCAGATTTTCATTAAAAACAAGTCGTTGTCCATGACCTGGTTTCCATTTATTCCAGGCTCCCACACCTTGTACTAGCAACCTTGAGATAATGCACTCCTGCAGGTACATAGGACAGGCACAAGTGCAGCTGTGAAATCAGGTTGTAACGCCCCATCTTAATACCCTGTCCTGCAAAGAACTGAGCTCATGGGCAGCTTTCCTATTAGCAGTATCCAAAGTAGGATTTGTTGGGGATTCTCATTTGGCTCTGAGGATCTGCCTTGTGCGAAAGCAAAAGTATCTGTTTCTTAAGGCTTCTACAATCCATATTTCTAATGGGAGGCAGCCTGGAAAATGTTTGACTGGCAATCCTTGACAGTCAACTATTTCTACAGCTCAATCCACTGCGACCCCCAGCAGCCCTCTGACTCCAGATGTGCTTACACCAGGAAGACCAGCTCAGTTGGGAATACATGGGCTGCCAGAGATTATCATCACTCCTCTGTATCATGTTAACCACTTACCCTCCTTCACTGGTACCTGATGTGCTGTTGTGAGAACTTCCATCTCTGTTGCTTTCTTCTGTTGTGCTTTTGCCCATCCTTTCCTGTGTCTGTATCTTCCATCCATTCAGCAGGACAGCCAGGCTGCTGGGATATGTCTTACATCTAAATAGCTGCCAGTTAAAAGCAGCAAGAGGATTTGGTGGTTTATGTTTCATGTGTACGTGTTTCTGTGTGCTGGCTGCCCCAGGAGGCAGCGACCTCAGCTCTTCAGTGAGTTGTGCAGGATCTTTTGACTGTAGTAAGCCACAGAATGGATCATTACAGGCTCAGAGCTGGGACAGCAAGTTTTGAAGTGACTTCTGAGAATAGCAGTGAGTTCTCACCCAGCCTGGCTCCTGAGGAGACAGAGCTCATGGGGCTGGACAGCACCTTGTTCCTGCAGCTACTTGGATTCTGAGGCTGGAGCTCTCTTCACAGGGCAGTGCTTTGGGGCCATGCCAGTTTGCCTGTGGATAGTTTGGGTACTTTTAAGAGTGTATGACAGAGGGCTGGTATGCTCCAAGACTGTCTGGCTGCCCTAGGACTTCCTGAGCTTGCTTGAGTTGCTTCATCAAGGAGTTTTAATTGTGTTTGGTTGTAGAGCACAGAAAAACCCCATGGTCATGAATTCAGTTATGGTGGAACATGCAGAGGACACATGACACATTACATCAGGTGTGGCAGCCATCTGAGCTCCAGAATTGTAAACTGAGACCCATAATGAGCAAATTCCTGTGTATCCTGCCTTGCAGCTACACGGGCTTCTGATGGTGCCTCGGTGCTAATGATGACAGTTCTGCATCTGGAGCAGCACTGCTGTGATGTGACAAGTCATGTCACCACCTTCCTCCTGATGGGAACTGACACCTCCTTGGATCTGGGGAATGTTGTTGTTTGTTTGCAGTGATGGCTGCAGTGGGGTAAAGCAAAGCGGAGGGGAGAGGGTGGTGAGGAGGAGGAGGCTGTTTTTCCCACTGGCCCAAATGCCAAATGATGCACTGCCAGGAACGCATTATCTCAGTCCGAGGTCGACATGCATTTGGTTTGCTCTGCTGTCATGAGTGACCAGAGCAGAATCAATTACTCTCACCTTGAAAAGAAGATAAACAATTTAGATTGTCCAAAGAGATGTGTCTGCAGTGTGTGATGGCAGTTGTTTCCCATCAGTGCTGCTGGCTCTCTGTGAAAATAGTCAAACCTGATTTATTGGTGATGATGAGCTAGAAATGTCAGGCTTGATCCTCTGAATTCCCAGGAGGGCTGGCCAAAGCTGTAGGCATTCAGCTCTTTCAGTTTTGGTGCTTTGAGTTCAGGGACTACTGATTTGCCTTCCTAATTTTACATAAAATGCCCGAGGGACTTTATGCTTTGTAAGGGTTTTCATTTTTAAGAGCTCCAAGTGGGGCTGTTTGAACTTGCCCATATTTGCAGGACTTTGGACATAAATGGTACCAGTGTGTGCAGAGAGTTATCTCCTGGGTCTTGTATGAAGCCCAGTTAATCAAAATAAAAAATATGAGTATTCCTGAACACCTTCATTAAACACAATTTTGATTGCTGCCCAAATCCAGGAGCTAAACTCTAGGAATATTTACTCCTATCCCTGATACCATTGCTTGTTTATGAGGCTGCATTTCGAAGAAAGTCTCTTCATATGCTTTAGAAGGCTCCCTTTTACTTGTGATAGCTGATGCTGAGGTGTTTGAAGTCTGCTTTGCCCCAGCCCTTGCTAGTAAGGGGTGCTCTCAAGCCTCCCAGTTCCCTGATCCTATTTGAGGGAGTGAAGTGTTACCCACAGTAAGTGGAAAAGAAGTTAAAGACACTGGAAGCAAACTGAATGTGCACAAGTGCATGGAGCCGTTTGGGATGCAACCAGCTCTGACTGAGAGCTGGCCAGTGTCATTACAAGGCCTTGCATGTCATGTTTGGAAGTTGATGCGGATGAGGGAAGTTTCCTGATGTGTGGGAAAAGGCAATCATTGCACCGCTCCTCAGGAAGGGCAAGAAGGAGAATCCAAGTAAGTACAGGCTGTCAGCCTAACATTCCTGGGAAGGTTATAAGGTTGGAAGGTTATTAGCTCTTGGAAGCCTTTTCCAAGAGCATGCAGGACCAGTAGGTGACTGGCAAGAACCAAAGGGTGAGTTGTGCCTGATGTGATGAGAAAGTGAGATGGTGGTTGAGATAAAAACCAGATGGTGGTTGAGATGGTTAAAATGAAGTTATGTTCATTTTAGCAAGGCTTTCCACACAGCCTCCCATAGTGTGCTTAGAGCCAGGCTGTGGAGATGTGGATTGAACATGGTTGTGATGAGTGGAAGGTTAACTGGACACAGTCATTGTCAAGAAGTCCAGGTGGCAGCCACTTCATAATGGATCCCCTCAAAGGTCAGTACAAAGCTACAGCTTGTGTGCTCTGGTTTCTCTTCTTCACCAGTTCTGCCACACACTTACTGAAGCACTGAAAGGATGAATTAACGTGGCCAGGTGGAGACAGAAGTCATTAGGAGCATTACTCAGACCCTTTATTTCTGTAGTCAGGAGGAGATGTAATTAAACAGGCCCTTCCAACCAGAGCATTCCAGTACCCTTTCTGAATTCTGTCTTCAAAGGATCACTGGATGATGAAATAGCTTTGAAAGAAGTTAGCTTCTTATGTTTGGCAGACTTTAAGGTAGTAAGACAAAACAGAAATCTCTTGCAAAAGAACAGACAGGAGGTTTTGGTCCCCAAAAAGGAACTTGAAACTTTTAGCTATGGAGCTGTTCATAAGAGTCTCAAGAACTGTCAGAACTCCTTAGAATGAGACTTTTAAAATGAGGGTAATCTCAATATTCTTCCTGTTTGAAGTGTCTTCAGCATGAGACTTTTTGTGCCATCACACAATAGTCCCAGAGTGGATCTCCTAGAAGATATTATGTTCTCATGAACCTCTAATCTATTTTAGCACCAAAGGAAACTGCAATAGATGAATGATATTGCAAACACAATGCTGTTCATTTAATATTTATGCTTGTGGGTCAGTGAAGATCCCAAGTGTATTTTTCAAAGAAATCATTTCAGCCATAAGATTTTCTCCAATTTTGGAATCTGAGGGCAGAGGAGGAAAGGAAGATTTCTTTAGTTTTAGCTAGAAGATAATTTTTTAAAAGTACAGTGATTTCTCAGAAAACTGAAAATACATCCTTGACACAGCAGTTTTCCAAGTCTTCACTGTTGCCATGCAGATTACTTGCTGCTTACAAGTGGTTGGGAAGATAGCAGTCCTGGTATAAAAATATCCACAGGAGTATCAGAAGTTGGTAATTTTGAGAGATGCTAATGAAAAAGGGTCTTCTGATTATATGCAAAGGAGCTCCATCCACATGGCTGGCCTAGAACAGCTCAGATTACATTTTGTGGTGTTAAAAATCTTTAGTGTGTGAGGAATATGGAAAATATTAGTTGAACCTGGTTTATAGTCGAAAGAGGTGCTGCCAAGGCCAAAATGATGTAAAAAGTATTACTGTGGCCAGTACTAACACCTTGTGTTACTGAGACTGATCGCTGCAGTCGTGGTGATCTCGGTTTTGCCGTGCATTCTGCTAATTGACATGTGTGTTGCATTCAAAGCAGACTATGAAATCAGTCACTCGTTCATTTTCCCAGTTTCATCTTTTCCTTTCAGCAGGCACTGAAGTACAATGGGCCCTTTCTGGGCAGCCAAACACAATAGGAAGCACACAGTTAGAAAAAGTCAGCCATCCTTGAATAATACCCATCAGGCAGCTTTCTTAGCTTATAAGAAAGAAGATCAAGAGGCAATTTGATTATAGTGCGTTTGCAAGGAAACAAAACCAGATGCAGTCTTTTCATCCTAGTGGTGAAAGTCAGAACAAGGACAAATAAATGCAAGTTTAATTCAGACGCATCCAGACCTAAAATGAAGTGTAGGCACACGAGGTATAGGTACAGGTGCTCCCTCTGTCAGGAATCTTGCAGTGTGGAAACTCTTGAGGGGAGGCTGTTGCTTGTCTGGAAGTAACGGTTTCATCCATTCAAAGTTATTTGGGTTCAGGTGAAGGTAACACAGTGAAATCCTTCAGCCTGTCACAGGCATCAGACTTACTGACACAGTGATGTAATGGTTAAACCTGATGGCTCCTGGAGAAGTAACAAAGGCAAGAATCTTTTCAAACCCGTTGAAAAGAAATATAAAACATTTATAAGTAGATACATTTAAATGCGTGTGGAATTTGGTCTTTTGATATCGAGTATTGCCAAACTGTCTTCAGCCAGCCTGCCTGTGCAGCTGTTCCATAGGGAAGCTGGGATACCAGTGCTCTGTACCTGGAAGGAGCACTTCTCCATTTTGCAGCATCTGTCCAGGTCTTTAAAGTGGTGTGAAAAGTTGGCTCAATAAGTCATTCATGCATTCATGTGAATGAATCCAGGATTGTCTCCATGACTTGAGGTCCTTGGTCAGGCACCAAATGGGGTATCACAGCCTGGCACCTTGGGGAAATCCTCATTCAGGTCATGGAGGAGTTTTATGTTGAGGTGATAGTTTGGATTGAGTCTTTTGTGGTGTGAGGACAGGTGGACTGGGCTGTTCTCAGACCCAACTTTGATTTGGGTTCTCCTTTATAACGCTTCATGTGCCACATTTTCAAACCCTTTTCCCACACCCCAGTGTTTCCAGAAGAAGGAGCTGTTGGGAGGGAGAGCAGCAAAAGGTGGTGTTTCAGTTGCTTTGTGTGACCCGGTAAAACCTTCAGAGAGGGAATGGAGTGTGGGCACATATTGCATATCTCAGCTCTCTGGCCACATCGTTTTACCACCTCCTCTCCTTCCATATCTGACCATCAGCAGCTGATTCCCTGCTGGGAACTTATGGATCTTGATACACTCAAAAATGCTTTGTCTTGTTTTTCCTGATGCCTGAATCTTTGTCTTTCCTTTCCTCTCATCCAGTAATCTTTCTTTCACTGTCTCCCCCTCTTTTTCTTTTGTGTGTGTTACTTTTCTCTCCTCTAAGCACATTTATAATGCCGTAGCACCAGGCACTCACATGATTCTCTCTTGTGTTGCATTCCTCAGGACATGTAAGAGATGTTTTAAAAACCTTATCTCACTGTTTACAATAGCTTGGTGCTGCTGTTTAATAAATTATGGGGATAATTGGTTTTTCAGAGTTCATGTGTACAGTGTAGTGCAGCAGGGGTGTAACTGGATCTTTCTTACCCGTTTATCACTCAGAAACACTTTGTATAAAACACCGACATAAATGTTTTAGTAGCGTAACAAATTTAAGACAAACCTTTCCTGACAGGTTTCTGCTCTAAGCATTCCCTGTTGGAGTCAGTTTTTAGGGCCTTTTGCTGCAGCCCCATTAAACAACTCCAGAGATTCCTGATGAGTCCCCTGGGTTCTATATTGGCCATGTCTCAGGATGCTGAAGTCATCTGGTCCCTGTGTGGCAGAGAGCACCATTCCACTCAAGACACTTCTTCACAGTGTCCCAGTAGCCACAGTCAGCACAATGAACCTTTGGGATTGTTGGGAGCTGGAATGTCATGTACGAGAAGGAAAGGTGGCGATGGAAGACCAAAAGTGTACTGAGGGCTTATAGAGACCATCTCCACTGCAGCCCAAACACAGGGTGCTGACCAGAAAGCTCTGCAGGGCATATAAGCATCTCATCATGGGTCAATGTATGAAGAGAGATGACATCCCTCTCCCAATAACTTTGCTTCACTTCGTAATACGGGCTTGCTGTTCTGTGTAGTATCCTCACCAAGCCTACTGAGATTATTTTCCATCTCTTACTGTATCTGCAGATATATCCAGTCTGCACATGCATTCCTTCCTGAATCATGTCCACACCTCTGATTTCTTTCACCCTTTCCTTCCTCAAATCCATCTGAAGTGGAGCTACTGAAACAAATAGACTTATTCTGCCTGCCTTCCCAAGAGAGACACTCTCCCAAAAAGTCACTAGGGAGGATATCTCCCCAGCAGAGGAGAGTCTGGTCCGTAGCATCAAGGGACAGTGCTTGACTGGTAACATGGGTTTTTTTACTCTTCTCTAGATACAGAGGGAAGACATACAGGGCGACCGTGAAGATTGTGCGGACGTCGGATCAGGTGGCAGATTTCTGCAGGAGGGTCTGTGCCAAGCTGGAATGCTGCCCCAACTTGTTCAGCCCCGTGCTGGTGGCCGAAGTCTGCCCCGAGAACTGCTCCATTCACACTAAGACCAAGTACAGTGAGTATTGGCCAGATTGCTTCTTGGTGCCAGCAGTGGGAGACTGTGCATGATGAAGAACAGGAGTTGTGTAATACTGTTAATACTGGTATTGCTGTGTAATACCGTTAATACTGATTAGGATTCATTTCATCTAAGAGCCTTTATTTGATCCTGATCAGGCCACCACATGTTCCCTAAGTGTTCTCTACAGGGAAACAGGCATCTCCAGGAAACTATCCATCTCACTCCACTCTTAATATTTCTGTTGGAAAGTCATTACTTTTTGGAAGTCTTGACTTACCTTCATCTGTGAAGTTCTAAAAAGGAGCACGTAAAAGGAACCTGCAGTGGCAAGCTAAGATTTAAACTGCTACATTTGAGACAGCTATTTTAGGTGAGATTAATCCTGTCCTACTCAGTATAGAGTTTTTGGCATATGCACCAGCACAGGCCATGGTGGATGGAGTTTGAGAGCATTAACTCTCTTTGTTCAGGGTGTTTAATATTTAAACATGTTCCTGTCTGTACAGGAAGGCTGTTGTTGGGCATGTGTTCAGCACTTTTTGTTGTCAGTGTTACTGATATTATTGGCTCTTTAAACACGTCAGGAAATGGGAAGTGAGTACTGTCCTTCCACAAAGGCTGCAAAAAGCAATGTGATTGATTTAAAGCAATTATTTTCTGTTTGGTGGCAGAGTGAAAGGAGAAATGGGCTCAGGGAGATACACAGATCACTGAGGATGGGCTTCTGTGTGTCCACACCTGAGCTAGACTATTACTGATGGCAAATGGAGAGCTGGAGGAGTGCAACTGGGAGAGCTCCAGCTGAGATTGTCTCACCTCAAAGCTCATGGTTGTATGTGGCTGGAAGAATTGTTCCACAGAACTCCACTGATTTGATGAACAACTTGGTTCACTTATGAGCCTTGACATTTACACCTGGGGTGCAGTCCTGAATCTGTAGCAAGAAGCAAGCCAAGGCTGCCTTCCTTCGGTGGTTAAAGGTTTTTTATGGGTGTTTTGCTTCTTTCTACAGCTTATTATTATGGGAAGAGGAAAAAAATCATTAAGCCGCCAATTGGGGAAAATAACAGCATGAAAAGTGGCCATGTCAAGCCAGCCAGGCGCAGAAAAAGGCGGAAATCCATCTTTGTGCAGAAGAAAAGGAGGTCGTCAGCTGTTGATGTGAATGCTACAGGCTCTGCAGAGGTATGAGTTGCACTGGGATAAACCAGCAGAAGCCCCTTGGTGCTTATTTTTGTCCCTTGTTCTGCATTTTCCTTTTGGGGGGGTTTCTCAGCACGCCTGAACACTTCTAGTTTCTTCATTTTCTAATTTGAATCCTTCCTTGCTACTCTGTTCTTCTAAGGTCAGACTGGTTTTATTTGGATGCTTTGGGGGTTTTTGCATTGTCCATTTTAGAGTTAGCAGGCAGATTTTTTGCTTCCACCTTCATAATGCTCACTAACTAACATTTTATCTTTGTTTTCTTTTGCTTCCCTGTAAGCAGGCAGATGAGCCTGTTAGATGTGATCCATGATGAGCTCTGTGATCTATGTCTAAGATCTCCAAGTATTATAATAAAATAAAAATAGCTCATGAGCCATTGTGGTTTCAAGAAACTTTATTTTTTCACTATTGGTAATATTTTTGGCTTATAACATTGAGCAATAGCAGTTCTAGAAGCTTCAGAATACAAGCAAATGGTTTGTATCCCAAATACAGGGTATTTGAGGCCTCAGTGTGCTGTGTGATACAACAGGGTCTCAGCTTGAGCAATGATTCATGTCCAAATACAACCTGGAGCAGACTTAGTTCTATGTGGACTGTTCTGGGTGGTTTTCCCATGATAGTAATAACAAAGTTCATGTCTGATTTCCCCTCCTCAGCTGAGTGCCAGTGATTGCTGCTTTATGCAATGTGCAGTAAAACTAATATACCTAAATTCCCTCTGCTTGGGCTGGAGGGGGTTGCTTTACTCACCTTTCAGTTGATTGCTTGCATCTTCATGGCTTGGTCCTCATTTAGGTGTAGTTCTGCTTCATTTCCTTAGATTATACCTGCTTCAAAGGAGTTTAAACTTAGGTTAAGCCTGAATCAACCATTAGTTTTTCAGCCTTTCAACTGATACAACTGTCTTTGTCTAAAATTGCTCTTCCACTCAGGACCTGAGCATACGGCTTGGCTGCATGCTCACACTTTGATCAGAGCTAAGCTGTCGAAGCCATTTGAGCAACTTACGTATATATAAAGTTGAAAATGCACAGTTTCCATCAGTTGGTGTGTGCTTGCAAGCTCTGTGTGACAGAAATAACAAGAATCTGCTATAATACCCTTTAAATGGAAACTTCTGCTTCCCCTTTAGCAGTTGGGTGTTGAGCTGAAAGCAGGGAAATCAGGGTGAAATCCTCTGTCTTGGGTTTTACAGAAATGTCAGGTAAGAAATCAAGCACTTGATTTAGTTAGTGCTTGTACATCTAGATTGTTTTAAAGGGCACTAACATTTCCTTCCTTTCAATACCAGTAACACCCACGACAATTTGAAGCAATGTGAGGGTATAAATTCCAGCCTGTTTCTGATGTTATTTCATCTCGGGGCACCAGAGTTTCATTTTCTCCCTTTAGAATTTTCCATTTCCCCTCCTCCAGCACATCCACAGTGCCACAGGTTTGGAGATGCCAACCCAACAAAGGGACATTTCATGCCAGTCGAGTTATTGCTGTTGACCTTTTGTTGGAGGGAGAAAAAGGATTTTCTGTCGTGCGTTTTATTTTTCCTTCTGCGTTTCGTAACAAATCTAAATCGAGGGCTAATCTGCTTAGCACTGTAATGAAAACGAGGTAATTGGGTTAGAATAAATGTTACCCTGGACCAGCGTGGTCGCGGGCATGCAGTTTGACCCAGTGCCTTTTGATTTGCTGCCGGATTAATCTCCGAGCCTCTGGTTTCTCTGGTGGTCCCTGTGCAGGAGAGCGAAGAGGATGAGCCGGACGCGATGGAGGATGAGACGGGAAGCGAGGAAACCAGCTCGGAGCTCCGGGATGACCAGACAGACACCTCCTCGGCCGAGGTGCCCTCGGCCAGGCCCCGGAGAGCCGTCACCCTGCGGAGCAGCACCGAGCTGGACAGAGCCCCTGCCATGGAGAGAGCGCGGCGGAGCCGCAGACCGCAGCCCCACTGCTACGGCGAGGCTGAGAAGGGCACACAGGTCAAGGAGGTGGGTGCGTCCAGAGGGCTTCTTCCGAAATGAAACTTCACAGAATCACAGAATGTGCTGGGTTGGAAGGGACCCACAAGGATCATCAAGCCAAACTCCCAGCCCTGCGCAGGATCATCCCCAGGAGTCACACCATGTGCCCGAGAGCGTCATCCAAATGCTCCTGGGGCTCTGGCAGCCTTGGTGCTGTGCCCACTGCCCTGGGGAGCCTGTTCAGTGCCCACCACCCTCTGGGGGAAGAACCTTTTTCCAATATCCAACCTAACCCTGCCCTGACACAACTCCAGGCCATTCCCTGGGTGCTGTCCCTGATCCCCACAGAGCAGAGATCAATGCCTGCCCCTCCTCTGCCCCGCACAAGGAAGCTGGAACTGCAATGAGGTCTCCCCTCAGTCTCCTCTTCTCCAGCTTGAGCACACCAAGAGCCTTCAGCTGCTCCTCACATGCTTCCTCTGGCCACCCTTCACCACCTTCATTGTCCTCCTTTGGATGCTCTTTAAGAGCTTAATAACTTTCCTATATTGCAGTGACCAAAACCGCCACAATATTCAAGGTCAGGCTGCCCCAGTGCAGGGCCAAACCTTCCTCATCTCAGGAGGTCGGCCTTGCCCTGGTTCTCCCCACAAGGTAGTTTGGTTTCTGAAAACCTTTGGCTTTTTTTTATGTGTAGGAAATGAAGCAAGAAGAAGAAGAGAAGCTCGTCCTGGACAGTAATCCGTTGGAGTGGACTGTGACAGATGTCGTGAGGTTTATTAAGCTCACCGACTGTGCACCTCTTGCCAAAATATTTCAGGAGCAGGTAGAAGTCTTTACATAACTTGTCTCATTGTGTCTGTGGTTCACATCACAGCTCATATCACCTTGATAGCTGGGCCTGGGGCTTTGATAGATTATGACCCACGTTATAGCACAAATTTTGACAAGGTGTGAAAAGCTTTAGAAACTTGAGTCAGAGACTTGCCAGATCCTCAGAGAGACCAGCAACTCAATAGCCTGAGTCCTGAGCATGAGGTTTAGGCCTTTTATGCCAAGGTCCACAGTGCCATCCTGGTATCACATAGGTAAGCACCTCAGTGTAAAGCAGGTAGTGGTTATCTGATACAGAGCAAGCTTTCTCCTGGCCACATGGGTTCCACCCTCTTCTAAAATACTCACCTAGGAAGCACAAAGATGCCGTTTGAACCCAAAACTGGCTGTCTGAATTTTGTCATTGACACCTGGATACTTTGAGTGTGTAGATACCTAATTTGCAACTACATTTCCTCTGAAGATCTGCCAGTCAGGGCGTTGAATGACCTAATTTTAGGAGATGCCAGTCATCTACCCATTAAGCAGAAGGGTTTGCAGGAGCAAAAGCCAATGCTCTTCATCTTGAGCCAGTGTGAATGTGTAAAATTTATATGGAAAGAGCTTTTCCTTGGCTAATGAGTAGCAGCCACTACCGAAACACTGAAAGTGAAGGGCAGTGCTAACAAATCTTGGGAAGAAGCAAATGTGGTTAATTAGGCCATGGCTGATGGCAGTCTTGATGGCCAACTGCACATTGAACTGTCTCTGATTCTTCACCAGGAATCACTCTGTGCCTGAGGCAGCTGCTTTGAGTGGGAGAAGGTGGAGTGTGAGTCTAGAGCGAGGCTTAAACTCTCCATAGCAGGATGGTGTTAGTCACTGTGTCACAGTGTGCTCCAACTACTTGTTAATAAGCCTGCAACAACATCAGGGCTTGAAAGCCAACCCTGCCTCTCCTTGTCCAGAGAGTTTTATAAGGACTTTAGTCAAACACGCATGACTGGAGCTTTTCCTCCGGTGCAATGGGCAATGCCCTGAAACTCCAGTTTCAGGAAGAACCTGAGCCATGGACAGTCCTGATCAAAGCAGCACTTAAAGTGCCCAAATCCTCCTTGTGTATAATGTTGATTAATCAGGGCTGTCCTGGGTAGTTTGTGCTGCCTGTGAGTTGCTGTGCTTAGACTCTTATCCTCCCTAGGGGGTAAAAAGCAGTTTTGTAGCCTGCTTGTCTGCTTTGCAGTCCATTAAAGAGTAAAGAGGACCTGAGATCTTAATTAAGAAGAGGATCATAAAGCCAGCAGAAGTCCCCAGTAAAATTGTTCATCTGGGCTTCTAGTTCATGGAGTTTGGTGCAGAGATATACCTGAAGGAAATGAACTCCAGAGGTCCCTTTCAGCCTGCACCATTCTGGGACATTAGAGGTTGCAAGGGCTCCAGGTGGTCAAGGCCCCTCTGCCATGGTCCTTCAGCACCTGAAGTGGAACAAGGCAGCTCCTGGGTGGACCAGGGGACGTGGCATGGAGCAAGTGAGAAATAAACCTGTGCTGAGCAAATCATGGGCCAGAGGAGTCAGGGGAAGGGTCTAACTTGGCAGTGGGACCAGCACCAGTCTTTCCATCCAGCTCCTTCCTGTGTCTTCTGAGTGCTCTCTCTAGCCTCCCCCTTGTTTTAGTTCCTCAGGCATAAAATGGGACTGATCAGATCTCTGTGGACCCTGCAGAGTTTCTTTAGAAGGTGAGCCTTCATTTCAGCAGCTCAGAGGCTTTTTCCAAACTGGAAGGTGAAAGAGCCTATGAAGACACAATAGATAACTTCTGAAAAAGCATGATGTATCCCAGAGAAAGGATATGGGCAGCATCAAAGTGGGAGAAAAGGGCAGAGAACAAAACAGTTTTAGTATTTCGGGCAAACTTCCTTTCTTGCTTCCCCAGGCTTGGTTGTACTTCTGCCCGCCAGAGTCCACAAAAAAACCCCATTTTCCTGTCTTTTCTTCCCCAGGACATTGATGGCCAAGCCCTTCTGTTGCTGACACTGCCAACAGTGCAGGAGTGCATGGAGCTGAAGCTCGGTCCAGCCATCAAACTGTGCCACCAGATCGAGCGAGTAAAAGTTGCTTTCTATGCACAATATGCCAACTGACTGCACTTCTGCGTTTCTTTCTGTCCTCCCTCTTGTTCCCTCTCTTTTTTAACATTTCAGCCTGTTCAAGGGGTTTGTTTTTTTTTCCCCCATATCCCTTTTCTTTTCCAAGAACAGGCAGAAATGGAAGCACTGGGAATTAATCTGTAAAGGTGGGGGGAAACAAACACAAAGGAAAACTAGCAACAAATTGAACTAATTTTTCTGTACTTGTAAAGCACACCAAGAGACTGCTGGCACCTCTCCTCATGAGCCCCACCAGCCTGTTACTCAGTGGTGCAGGGCCAGCACGGATCAGATGGTTTGTCATCATCAGAACAAACCTACTGATGGCAGACACATTCCCAAGGAGAAGGGTCAGACATTTCCAGATGGTGATGGTTTGTCTAAGCCAATTTCTGGACATGGACATTTACTTCAGCCAATTCTTGACACACTTCTTTCATATTGAAATGTAAGTGATGGTTTGTAGCATTACCTGGGCTTTACTGCAAATCTGATCTTGGTGATCAATGGGCTGGTTTTTTTTTAATTGCTGCCTCTCCAGTTTTAGAAAAGGACAAAGTGTTATGCCAGTCATAAGCTGTGTTATTCCTGAGTGACTTATGAAAGAGGACTGTACCCATGGTCTCTATGGCACTGGACAAAGTTGCAGCAAACTGACAGGGGTGGCACAAGACCTGGTGTGCAGCAGCACGTCCTGAGCCATGCTGGCTCTGCACACTGAGCTGAATGTGTCTGTGAGGGGATCTGTACAATACTCCATTCCTGTACAGGAACATGAAAGCTTTCATAGCCAAGCCCATCCTCTTAAGTCCAAGTCAATTAAAAGACCTGACTCTGAGCCCCAGAGAGTGGGGGAAAAAAAAAAAAGTGTTGGGATTTAATGATGAGACTGTTGAGGGAATGCTGGTTTCATTTGCAGCTTCATGAATTTTGCTGCTGGGTGGGAATAAAAAGCATCAATCTTTTCAGGCTGTGTCACCACGGTGTTTAGGATCCAATCAAACATGGTCTATATTTAATGAGTGCACCTGGCACTTAGTGCTGTATTTTAGTTGACAAGGTGGTGATTGGTTACAGATTGAAGTCAATGATCTTGGAGGTCTTTTCGAACCTTAATGATTCTGTGTTTATTTATAAAGCCCCCAGATTGTCCCAGTGCCACCCTGGCTAGTGAAACTGGGGGCTTGCTTCATGCCAAGCAAGGTAAAACACCAGAGAGAGTGAGGAAGTGAGGTGGACACCCTGGGTTTGCCTCAGTTGTGTTTCTCTTTGCCATTAACTTTGCAGGGATATATGACCCCCGTAGTCACAGGTGTTGAGCTTGAATTTTCTGTAACTCAGGAGAAGTTGACATCACAGTGATGAGAAGTGCTCCCAAAAGCAAGAACCAGACTGGAATCAAATCAGAATTTTGCTGGAAGTTTAAGGTGCAAATGAATCCCACCCTCCAGAAGTGA
The DNA here is from genome assembly GCA_013396755.1 of Sclerurus mexicanus. Taxonomy (NCBI): domain Eukaryota; kingdom Metazoa; phylum Chordata; class Aves; order Passeriformes; family Furnariidae; genus Sclerurus; species Sclerurus mexicanus. The sequence goes on from VWZF01002690.1 coordinate 1,800,388, forward strand.
ACTGGTTGGTTCATGTTGATTTTCAGGCTGTTCTCATAGGAAGCCACTGTTGTTGGCAGACTTTTGTTCTCACACTATAAACAGACCCCTGTTCCCTGGCCTAGGGGAACTCAGCTTGGAGATTGTGCACACAGCTCTGTTACAATGCCCTGATGCCAAAGCCCACTCTGAAAACCTCCTCAAAATGAAATGTCACTTCTAGCCCTAAATCTGAAGCCAGTGCTTATGGTCAGATAATCCCCACATCAAGCACATCCCATATGGTGACAGCAGACTTGCATCAGAGACTCCTGCTGACCACAGTGTGCTCAGAAGAACCTGCTGACTCACACCAGGCTGCAGCTGCTGTTCTCCTTCATCAGTTTCCTTCTTAAATTCTTCAGAGAGCAAAGAGGCAACTTCAGAAGTGAATACTCTGGACTACATTGGAATCTGCCTCAGAGAGTGTGTTAAGAAGTACAGACTCCCTTTGCTGTGCATCACTTGGGAATTTCTAGTTTGCCTTTCAGTGAGTTTCCTGATTTGCCACTCCGGAATGTGATGGGTGCAACTGCTGCAGGCTGGGCCAGGTCCTGCCAGCTCTGGAGACTTCATCGGAAAACTTTCTTACATGGGAGATCAGCAGGACTGGATCTATTCTCAGCTCTTGCTTTGTACTGAAGATCTTGTTTGAGTTTTAACCAGCTCAGAGGAGTAGTAGTTGCCTCTACGTCAAATGGTGGGTTTTTGTTTCTCAGAAATCCAGGAATAAGGTTCTGTAGTGGAGCAGACATTAAAAAACTGGATTTCAGACTGGATTTTCTGCTGACAGTAGCAGTAAAATGTGTCAGCACAACTGGTTTGATAACTGCTTTGGATCCCTCTCAGGGTCCCTTAAAAATGTCGCTCCTTGTTTCTTCTCTGAAGACAAAAGGATTGGACCGAGCAAAATGAGAGCACAGCTGAGAACATCAGGGAAGGTGCTTCTCCCAGCTCCTCCTGGCTTCAGCCCCTTCCTGGTGCTGTATCTGTCAGCAGGAGACAGCTCCTGAGAGAATTCTGTCAGGAGAACTGGATTGTGAGGACATTTCAAGGAAGGGAAGCAGAATGGCTGTTTGCTAAACAGCGTCGCAGCACCGATCCTTTACTTGCCACATCCACCTTCTTCTGACCATCCTTTGCTGCTCTGATGTTCTTGGAAGTGTCTTGCCTCTGGGATTTGTCAAGGGACATTTAACACTTTCTGGGACACATTGCAAAAATGTCATTTTTTTCCTCCATCAAACTTGTAACTGTAGATATTCCTATGGCAGCTAATTACTCGTGGAGGCACATTTGGGGAGTAGATGGACACAGACTCTGAGAGCAACCAGCTCTGACGTTGGCTGAGCAGGGAGTGGGTGAAGTGTTGAGCCGAGAACGTGGGAATCTTTACTGATTGTTCAGGGAAGTTAAATCATATTTAAAACTCACCTATTAAACAACAACAAAAAAAGAGTTTTAATTTTATCATGTGCCGGCTCTTTTATTTCCTCAGGTATCTCTCTCCTCACCGTTTGTCTTTCAGCTCATTGTTCCTCAGTGTTGCCTCGTTTATCACTCTCTGTCTGTTCAGAGAAGTTGATAACCTGAAATCTTTATGCTGAAGTTACCTTGGGTGGTAAATGCTTTATTATTTCATTTTAGTCTGCAGGTTTGGGAAGAAATACGGGATTGGGGTACTGTTGTCTGTTGCACTGATTGCTTTCCAGAAAAGCTGGAGCTGAATTTCTTAGGCAGTTTCTTACACAAGTGGCAAATGAGTGGTGTGTAGTTTAACTGGACAGTATGCTCAGATTGAGCAGAGATCAGAAGGAACTAATTACTCTTGCCTGGACTTCATTTCAGTTCAGGAACATTAGTAAGACTTTGGAGTAATGTATTTCAAAGGAAATGATGGAAACCTGATCGTGTTAGGGTAAAATATCACTTCACTCTGCAATGTACAAGTATAAACCACTGGAAGTTTGGGGTTGGTTTTTTTTGGTCCAGACCAGGTCCTAAGTCAGATTCAGAGCTGGTGCAACTTCACAGGTACACTAACATTAGACAGTGGTGAAGCCACATCTTCTCCCCTCCTTTCTCTGAATTTGGCATCCAGGTCTGAAGTTTATTGTGTTATCAGCTGCATGGGGCCACAACTCATGGTTATTATCCAAGACCATTCCCAGGACTGGGGAGCAACCCTGTTGTTCTTGGGCTGTTGGATGCTGAACTTCAGCACATGGACACAGACCACTTTGCTCCCACAAGAAGGTATTCAGTCACCTGTCACTAGTCTCTCTCCAGGCAAAGGACCAAGGATGGGCATTTTTGGAACAAAAGCAGGGGGTTCAAGAGTGTGTGTGGTACCTGCCCATCCTCATCTGCACTGGCTCCTTTTGAAATTGCCCTCAGTCAGGTTGAACAGATCCATGGGCAGGTCCCTGCTCCATTCCCAGCCCTCCCAGCACTTCCCTTGACAGAATCAGCCAATCCCCAGTTTTCAGGCCCAAAGCACCCAGCTCTGAAATGGGATTAAAGCATTAATTTAGGGAATGTCTGTGATTCCCTGACTGGTTGTCCTGCCTTCCTCCTGCTGTCATGGATGCACCCCTCCCACCTTGAAGAAAAATGATCTCTTTGGTTTCAGGGCACTTTTTTGCCTTTTCAGCCCAAAACTACAGCTCCCATCCACATTCCCATTTTTTTCCTCAATGCCAGGAAGACCAAACCCTGGCTTTTTCTACCTCTCAGAGGCATGATGGCCTCTCAGCTCTGAGAAGGATTTCAGGGTCTCCAGCTCTACCACGTTAACCATATTGCCATAACCCTTGATAGTTTGGTCCTGTGGGGTGCAGAAACCTCCTAAAAATGCTGTGTTTCCTCAGAAAACACCAAAGTTCAGGCTCATGGTTGCACACCCTGTCCTTAGTGAAGCATCTTGCAGATAGATGCATGTCCTAGATGAGATGGCCTGACCCACACTGCCAGAGGTGTTTGGATGTCTGTTATTTACAAAGTTTCTCAGTAAGTTAGAAACCTAAAACCCTTCAATATTTCACTCTGGGCAAACAGCTCATTTGCCTTAAACTAAAAAGTCACCATTCCTTGGCTTTGACCTTCAACCTTTTGCAGTCCCCAGTTGTGTGGTGTGGAGCAAACACCATCTCAGCTCTTTGAAGGCAAACCAGGAAATGTTGGGCTGCCATAATCAACATTTAGTCACCTGAAGAGCCTGCCTTGGTCTTTGCAGGGCACAAAACTGAATTTGGCAGAGCTGCTGTGCCATCTCAGTGTTTTGGAAGCTCTGTACAGTCAGGACACTTCAAATACTTTGTGCTTTTCTGGTGTAGCATGTCTGGAAAATGTTGAACTCAGACTGTTCTTCTCATTTCCAAATTCAAGTGCCAAAAGAGAAGAACATGCTGCAACAACACTATTAAAACCAGCTTTATTACACGTGGATAAATACAGTCTCAAGGGCTCCATTTTGGTGCTAAGATGTGTCACGCTGTATTTTCCATTGCTTGGGATTACAAAGCTGATTCCCTACTCCAGGAAATATCTTTCTGTAATCTGCAACGTCTTGAACATTAGGACTTTTTTCTTTACTTGTGACTGTACACTTTTTAACTCAGACACACTCAAAAAAATACCCTCCCTCACGCTCAATCCTGTGAGTTTTGGAGTTGTTTTCTACAGTATTTTTATGTAAAAACTCTTTCAAAATGTGGATGCATGTATATTTTCCCCTCAGTAATGCTCTTCATCACATCACCTGGCCCAGAACTAAAGGAATCTGTTAGGATTTGATCCAGAAATAACTGAGGTTAGTGTTAAGCCCCTCACAGATGGGTGGGCTGTGGGACCAAGTCTTCACCAGTTTTTTTCACTTAAAAAGTCTGCACTTAATTATCAGAAAATTTAAATGCCTCCTTCTCCTAGTAGGCAGAAATCCAGCTGCAATCTGCCAGACTTCACAAGAGAGGGTTTGTGTCCTTAGGTGCTCATGAACTCCCAATAAAGGAGCAGAAGCTTTTAATATTCTCATTTATTCTTTGGTACAAAATTCCAGCAAGAAGCGTAAATGATCTGAATGGCTGCATGTAGAATATGAGCCAGTCATCAAAGATGAGGGTTTTACAGCCCAGCAGTCCTTTAAATGTCAGCTGTCCTGCAGAAGAAAAGTGGATTTGCAGTGGTTTGGTGCCATGCACGGGAATTCTCTCGCAGAGGACACGTGAACTGCACAAACCCAACGTGGGTCATTGTTTTAAATACTCGTGGCCTTTAATTTTTTAAGCCTTTTCATGTTAATTCTCGCAATGAAAAAGGTAAGTTTTGGTGACTGCTGAGGGTGTGGGAGAGGGGAGGGTGGGTTTTTGGAAGGAGAGAGGTTGGAGTTCTAGACCTGAGGTATCTTTGTGGAGGGGGACCTCTCACAGCAGAGAAGCACAGCTGGGGCCCATGAGCATCATTCCTGGAAGCTTTTCTGAGTCTTTTTCACAGCTAAGATGCTTTGAGTCCCAAGAGGGTCCAGGTGAAAGGAAGGACAGAAGCTGGCTATGGACTCAGAGCTACAATGCTGAAAGGTTCATATTTTGTTTCCCCAGTGGAGATAGAGAAATTTGGTTCAGATGTCTCCAGGCTCCTTGGCTGGATAGCAGGGAAAATCAGTCTTTCTTCCTTGTACCCAACTCCTATGTGTATTCTGGGTTTTGGGGGCTGAAGAACTTCCTCTTGCACCTTTCAGAGCTCCATAGGATATAATGGGCTAAAATTGATCTCCATCTCATAGGGAAAGGTGACATTGCCCTGAGTTCGGGCTGTGGGTCTACAAAATACTGAGCTCTGTGTTAAGATGTTCAGGATAAAAATGCTCATTCCCAAAGCACCCCAACCTGCTTGTTGTCGCTCCAGTCTCACCGGAGATTATGGACTTATAAATGTCCATAATTTATACTTTATAAATGTACGCATTAAATTTCCCAATCCCTGTTCTGCCAGACATGGTCAGGATGTGCCAACATGTGCAGTCATTCCAGCAGCCTTCACCTGTGTGGTCCAGCAGAGGTGAAAGTCCCAAGTGCAGGCTTTGAGGAGAGTGGAGTCTTTTCATGTACCATGGTAGGACAAGGCAAGCACTTAAACCCTCCTGTCTCTTACGGAATGGCAGAAATTAGCTCCACAACCAGCAGTTATGGTCCTTTCATGGTGATGCACGTTGGAAACCCTTGAATTGTTTTGCATTCCAGTTGGTACTGAAGGTTTGACTCAGAAATTTGTGTACATAATCCCTTTGGTGTGTTACAAATACGTGTGTCTATATATATGTATATATATATGTGTGTGTGTATATATATATATATACATCAATCAATGCTGGTGTTTTTACTTTTTAAAGTTCACAGGGCAAAGGGCATGTTAGTTTGATGTAAGATTCTATTCTGTATATATATGTTTTCATGTAAATAAGTGAAAATCTATATTCAGAGTTATATTTTAATTTTTATTCAGAATTAAATAAATCCCCTTTTTACTTGAAACAATTGTAAGCCACGTTGTTAATAAAGTAACAATAAATCTTACGTCTCCCCAGGGTGGTTTTTTTGTTTGACTGGGCTGTATTTTGATGTTTCTGTGTGTTCTGCATGCTCCACACCCAGCCCTGATGAAGCTGCCTGGACCAGAGTCTTGCCCTCACTGAGCCTCCAAACGTCCAGGGACGTACAACACAGACTGCCTGGCTCAGCCCTCCATAAATTCCAAGGCTTAGGGTTTATGTGCCTGCAAGTTCTTCCCAGAAGCAGTGTGGGAGAACATGAAACGAGAGTGATGGTGGGTGAGGAGACACAAGGGTATCTAAAGACCTTTTAGGAGAGTGATAGGAGGGTGATGCGATGAGCAAGAGGCAAAGAAGGGTGTAGGAACAGAGGAGCTGGTGGTGGCAACACAAGAATTTCAGCAGGGAGACAGAAAATAAAATTGCTCCAGGTAACAGCAGCCACTAGACAGGAGTGAAACATCCCGTAGTGGTGGCAAAGAGCTATTTGTGGATTCCAGGGGGTGCTTTGCAAAACAAAATCTTGTATTTCATACGTGTGTAACATTTTCTCTGCAGTTACAGGCTGTGTTAAATTCCAGCTTTGCAAGTAATCTCTCAGACCTCTCCATGGCATCCTGAGTCCTGCTGTGAAGGTCTCTGTTGGGCCAGCTTGGCTACCAAGCATTTGCCATTGATCTCATCCCCCACCCCCTGTTCCTCAGTGAAAGTGGGGGGGGTGTACACCCCAACATCATCCATTGGTTGGGTGTATGGGAGCAACTGATCACAGAGTCCAAAAAATGAGTTAATAAGGACTTGGATGACCCTTGTTTGGGTTTGGTTTTGCTCCATCAGTCACATTTTTGTGGATACAGCAAAAGGGCAAAAACAAAATTACTCCCTCGATCTTCCACTATTTCTCTTGTTTCATCAAGACTGGCTGTTTTTTATCAGGCAAAAAATACAACCATGGGCAAGCAGTTGGGTTGAGGGTGATTTACAAAAGGATTGAGCCACTGAAAAGATGGTTATTTGACAATGTCAGCAAAGTCTTGGGATGAAAATCCTTTGGTCTTCCTCGTTAGGACACTGTACCACAGTCCAGGTTTTGGGAGGGACAGAAGTGCAGGTAGTCAGTGAAGTGACCTGTCCAAACAGCCTGGAGGATGAAGCATCAGAGCAATGGGTAGTGATGTGTGTTGACAAATGACTTGCTTGACCATAGAAGGACCTCACAGGAGACCATCTCTGAAAGGTGATGCAGAGAATGGGAAGGATTTATAAAAGGAAATAATTCTGAGATAAATCTGATGGCGACATAAAACTAAAAGAGCAAAAGCTTGAATGGTTTATGATATTCTTCAGAATCCAGAGGTGAAAATAAATCCATGTATCTCCCTGCAGCTTATTGCATAATTTAAAAGTATATGCAAAGGTCAGACAGCGGTTTTAAAATTTCTGCCCCAGCTCAGGGAAGACATGTTCAGAGCTCTGCAAGGAGCTAATTTTTAAAGAATGTAATGTGAAGTGATTTTTAGTAAAATGCTGGCAAGATATTCCAACTGAGCTCATTGAAATTATTGACCAATACATGAAATACAGTTGCCATACATAATTTCCTCAGGGGAAAAAAAAATCTACAAGCCAGTCTTACTTCTGACATCACAGGCCAAGATTTTGAAGACACCTCCATTTTTAATGTTTTCATGTGCAATTATTTTGTGAAAGATTTCTAGAGACGTGTTTTGTTGACATAGTCAAGCACTCATGGACGTGGCAGCATGAACACCAACGTGTTGTCAGCTACCTCATAAACCCTACAAAGATAAAGTTGGATTTTTGGGTCTCTAAGGAAACACCATCTTTCTTTTCTGCATACAGAACGAACAAAACAAGCAGGTAGCTATATTTCATTGCTAGGGTTTCTAGACAGACTTTCAAGGCAAATAATTGCTGTTTTTAATAGCCATGTTGCTGTTACTGTTGCTTTTGATAGTTTTTTATTGCTTTTTTAATTTCAAGATTCATGTCTTTCTGTGAAATTTAATGGTTCTCAAAGTCCCTCTACTGCTACAATATTTACTTAAGTATGATACACCTCTTGCTATAGTGTCTGTACTCAATTACTGGAAGTTGATTTTATAACTACATCTCAGCTGAAGCTGTAATTATGCTGTCTTCTCTAATAAGTCATAAAATCTTAAAACCAGAGAAAAATAGTGCTGCAGGACACCTTGAGGGGTCAGGTTGTCTGTTTCCCCTCTGCAAGGCAGGGCCAATTAGACAAATCTTATTCCTATTTGGCATTTGTTTAACCTGACCTTCAGATGGGTGTCAAAATAAGACCTCCAGCAACAAGCCATTTCCCAGCACTTCCACGGCATATATAAAAAAGAAAAAAGAAGTGATGGCATTTGGATGATGAAGCGTAATATTCCCAGGCAAAACCACTGAGCTGATGTTGCCATCGAAGAGCCACTTCATTTGGAAAAGCTCAATATGACTGGTGATTAATGTAGCAATTAATAAAAGTAAAAGCAGCAAGTTCTTAGTTGAGATGGATTAGATTTCAAGTAAGCAAGTGTGGTAATCATTTCCATCAGTCCTGAGCCGGGCAGGCAGAGCACGTGATATGGAGGTTCCAGCAGCAAGGGAGCTGGGGAAGGGGCTGGAGCACAAATCTGAGGAGGAACAGCTGAGGGAGCTCAGCCTGGAGAAAAGGAGGCTTTGGAGGGATCTTCCCACTCTCCACAACTCTCTGACAGGAGAGTGCAGCCAGGTGGGGGTCAGGCTCTTGACCCGGGTAACAAGCAATAGGACCAGAGGAGGTTCAGATTAGATATTGAGGAAAATTTCTTCATGGAGAGGTTGTCCAGCACTGGAACAGACTGCCCAGGGCAGTGGTGGAGTCACCATCCCTGGGGCGATTTAAAAGAGGTGTAGGTGTGACACTTGGGAACATGGATCAGTGGTGGGTTTGGCATGGGAATACTTGAGCAATCATTCCTTCCAGGTGTGATAATACAGTCTCCCTTAGTGGACAATTCCTGCTTATGAGAGAGAGATAGGAAGAGCCTTTAACTCCTGATAGAAGAGCCCTGTTAGCTGTTGATAATCCTGCTCCAGGTGGGATTTCCAAAGTGATGGCTCTCTGGAAGCTGCATTTTGTTCTCAGAAGAAGACGACATCGACTACTTCCCTGACTGAGCCCAGGATTAACAGCAATCTTTCATTCTCTGACACAGCTCTTTTAAAAACCCCTTTTTGTTAGCACATGTAAATATAAAAATTCTCCATAAGAGTCCATGTAAGTTTTCCATGTAAATATGGAATCTGCACATAGCACAAAAGACAGCAGAGGGAAGGGAAGGGGAAGGGGAAGAGGAAGGGGAAGGGGACGGTCCAAACCCAACACCAGAGACTTTAACTCTACTCACCACAAAACTTAAGAATAGATATAATTCTCCTAACTTTACTCCTATAAAAAAGTGAAGATTTCTCATCTTTAAATGCATAGGCACAATTTGAACTAATTTTCCCAAGTCAGCTTCAATTTTGGACTCTTTCTGAGTGTGTCTCTGGCCCTTAGTTACATACAAAAGCTCTATAACCAACAGCTTCATCATACTGGGGCTATTGCAGACAGCAGATTAGAGTCCCTTTGGTTTAGATGCACTTTACTCTGTTACATATGACTTCCCCCCAGACAAGAGGGCATCTCTCTGGTCCTCTGGCTGACATTGCCCACACACCAGACACCCATTTCTGTTACATTTTCCAGCTGATTGACATAAGTCAAACCTGGAGCAACTATTGCTGCTGTGTGCTTAGTCTTGGGTTTTGCTGCTGCTGTTTCAGATGTGAAATTTGCCCACATGCAGGGTAGCCCACTGTCTTTCCACGTGTATCAGCTGCATGTGTAGGAGGAAGAGCCTGTCTCCGTAAACCTCCCTCCCACACGTGCAGAGCACTTGGGAGATATTCCCTGCCAAGGCAATTAGCAGTCTCCCATGATGACACCCAGCCAAAGGTAAGGACCTTTCCAGGAGGAGAAAGTGTTATTATCACTTTCATGGACTTGTCAAGACCTGGAAACCTTGCAGAAACCAGGGATCATGTTCCCACTGGTTTAAGGTGAGAACACACATATCTTTAGGGAAGAATGTGCTGGGGGGGATCACCACATCAAGATGCAAACTTTCCTCTGAAATTCACTGCTGTTCGTAGCTGGAAGGATCCTTGAACATCCAAGCTGTAAATTTTTAAGCTTGACTTTGCAAAGGAAAACTGCAAGGTCTGCTGAGCTCCTGGATGTATGACTGACCTTAGTTGACTCTTACCAATGCAGCTTTCTACTTTCCAGCCTCCACAGCAAGAATTTACCCAGCCAAGGAGGGACTGACCACAGCAGGTCCCAAACTGCAATGGCTCAGTGTTCTGCTTCTGAGGGCCATGCCTTTGGCACCTGATTTCCATGCTCTATCATGAAGATAAGAGAGGCAAGCACTAAAGGAGAGAAGAGCTGGGAACCTGGACACCATCTGAGGACTTCTCTGCCTCAAAGGACCTACATGAGGCTGAATTAAAACCCTGAAGTATCCTCTGATTGAGGGGAAAAGCCCCTCAGTTTGTTCTGTGCTTGTTCAGTATCTACAGCTGCTGTGCCTTGGAGCTTGACTTCATTTTTAGTCCATGTTATTAGAAGTAATAAATAAAGTAAGGAGAATATCTTCCACCAAGAACTTGGAATAAATCCGTACACCTCCTTCCAGTGAGAAAGTCCTTTTGTCCTCTCTTAGACCTGGATATTCCTGCGCATCACACAGCATGGCAGTGAAAAATTTGGAATACTTTTCCCCATTCTCCCTGCTCAAGGGTCTCCAATGCACCTCAAAAGTCAATGTAAAACTTCCCTTCAGGTGCCTGGGAACACTGTGACCCTAAGAGGGAAGTTGGGTGGTACCTTGGTCATGGCATTTCTGGGTGAAATCCGAATTTTTGTAGGAGTACATCCTGTAGCCAGGATGCCTAGTGCCCAATGGGATGGACAGTAGGACACAAAGGAGAGAAGATGGAAACTGGAGAAGAGCCTGGAAACTTAATTGCTGACTGCAGACTGATGCACCCAGTTTTGGGAGATGTTTTCTGCCTTGATTCCTGTGAAATCCCGTCAGAAATGTGTTTTCAGGTTTTATTTCTCTTCTGGGAATGGAGCTGCTATTTGAGGTTACTTTTTGAGGCCTTTTTCTTCACCTTTTTTTTTTATTATTATTATTCCCCATTTAATTAATAAGAAGCAGCTTTTCTGTTTCCATTTGCCATTGTCAAACTGGTATCTATATGTGCGTGTGTGTGTCTCTGTGTGTGAGAGTCTCCAGTCCATTGTGGAACATAAACCAGAATATCAAGTCTTTGCATTTCCTTAGATCGTGTTTTTATCTGATATTGAATTAAGTAAAGGGCTTAATGTTCAAAGTGGTGTTTGGGGAGTTACTTGCACAAATTCTGTTATTGCTGTTAATGGGATTTGTGCAGATTGCTTTGAAGATAAGCCCCTTCATGTAGAATAGGAAAAGTCATTCTAAATTCTAACTTATTTCACACAAATCTATATTTAATTTTTACTGATAGAGCATTAGAGATGTGAGGCAAAGAAACATTTGCTGCATTTTTTTGTAAGTATTATGGACAGGCATGTGAAGACAGGTTTGGTTCAGGTAATCTAGTGGATCCTTCGCTAAATTTTTAGAAGTGGAAAGAAAGGGACTTTAAATTTTGGAATAATGATGAAATTTGGTGATATTTCAGAGAATACAGAGTAGGGGGAAAAAATGGTCATAAAATATTTCCTAGACACCACCTTACAATGCATACTAAATACTGGTGGAAATCTTAGTTTGCAGAGTGAACATCTCAGCCTGCATCTTGGTGGTACCTCCCTTAGGTATTGCACTAAGTGATGACACCTGTGGAGGGTGTCACTGTCCATGGCAGGGGGTTGGAACTACATGATCTTCAAGGTCCCTTCCAACCCAAACCATTCTATGACTCTACGACAACGCTGGTTTTAAGATGTGACAAGGAGCAGGCAAAGGGAAGTCTGGCTGATGGGACTGTAGAGAAAAAGGCTTGAGGATCCAGCATCGTGCATTTTCTGGAGAAATCTCATCCCTTCTGACTCTAGACAGGAATCAGGGCTGTCCTAAATGAGTGAGGACAGGGAAGTCTAGGCTGTTCAGGCAACCTGTGAGCTGAGGCAGAACAGGACAGCAGTAGCATGTTATTTAATATTCAGTGCCTTGGCAGAGCTTCTCACCTGACTCCAGCCAAGGCTAGTGATCAGACCAAGGGCATCCAAGACATAAATGGGATGGCAAATCCAAGGAAAAGTCACACCTTCTTGAAGCATCAGCAGAAGTGGCATTATGGGGCCTCTCAGATAGTGGTAAACACACATGTTGAGCCACCTCATTCAAGTCCCACCTGGATTCCTGCTTGTACAGCTCCACTGACTGTGCCAGGTGCAGTCCCAGATGCCCACACTTAGGCTTCCATTAGCCCTCCTGAGACAGCCCAATGCACGCTTCGTTGTTTCTGTCTCTGAAGGAACACGTGAGGGGATGACCACACTGGTCCAGGCAGGTGCTCTGAGATGGATGAGCTGTTTAATGCTCACTAACTTCTCAGTGCTGAGCTTGCACTGAAGATTTGTGGGCTGCTTCCTTCTCAGATCCTTGCAGCCCCTATCTTTTATCCTCTGATCTGGATAGCAAAGCTGACAAAAGCTGTATAAATTACAGTCTTTGGAGTATTAATGGCCTGTTTCTAAGTGATTAATTACAGAATATCTCTTGCAGATCAGTATCACTGGGTCATGCAGTATTATTCCACAGTATCTCTTGCTCAGTCAGACAGGTTGTTCTGGATGGAAACAGGTTGGTAGTTTCCAAGCATAGAGCTGTGAAGAAGTTACAGAAGACAAGGAGTTAATATGAACTTTTTTTCTTTATCTACTTGTCATAACTACCTAAATATAAGTTTGTGGTCCCGAGTAAACATGGAGCAATTTAATGCACTTAACACAAAAGCCAAGGTTACACTATCACCTTAGCGTTGGTGCTTCCTGTTAAGCGAGTGGTCCCATCCTCTCCTTGTGTCACTCCTGTTTTTTTGCTCACAGTGGCATCAATATTTTGGCAGTTGGAAAATTCATCTGGCTAAAGATTAACCCACATTAAAGACCTTTTTTATCTCTCAGCTGGCTCACTCTCCCAGTCTATATACCTGGACGCACAAGCTGTTCCATCAGTATTTTGGGATGGGGAGGAATAAGCACTTGGGAGGGAAATGAGGAAAGGAAAAAAGGATCATCTTTTTCAGTTGCATTTACACTGGAATCAGGTACAGGGGCTGCCATAGCCCGAGGGACAAGGGCAGACACTTCTTCATACCATGGGCAGGGCAGGAGAGTTGTGTCCCACACAGCTCACCTTGCACTCCAGTGTCCACAGCTGAGCTAAGCAGCACCAGACCAGACCCCACAGATCTCTCTAGTGGAAGGTGTCCCTGCCCATGGCAAGGAGGTTGTAAACAGTTGGTACTTAAGGTCCCTTCTGACCCAAACCACTCTGTGATTCTATGATCTCAATCCTAGAGAAATGAGTTTGCTCCATCTTTGAAAGCCACGCCTCAAAGACACCCAGAAGCGATGCAAAAAACCCACATGGAGGGGATGAACCTAAAATCTGAGCCAGCCAATTCCCATGCAGAGACATGCAAAGGTGCTTCTGAGACCTAAACAAGTAACTCTGTGGTGGACCAGGTTGACTTAGATCTCTCCAGTCTGGGACATTCTGCTGAGACACACGTAGTTCCTCCATCAAAGCTGATCAGTCTTTCCCTACTAACCCCACTTCAATTTTGCCACTAGTTACCCACACTTTTCAGTTAGATGAAAACCTGGCTTGCTGTATTTTTGCTCCATTAAATAAAAAAAACTTTCTAATTTTTAAAGACCATTTCCCTCTTCCCCTCCCAAAGCACCTGATAAGGACATAGCTGTATTTTCAGGTGCTTCTAAAAACCAGGCCCTGGGGTATTGACCATTTACCACAAGCAAAAGCAGGTACTTTGCTAAATAAAATGATTCCCTGATAACCTGATTCCCAAGGTACAGAAGGACAAGAGTAGGGACAGGATAAGAGACTTTAACTGTCTCCCTTTTCCAGCAGGAAGCAAGCAGAAGGAATAATTGTTAATTGCTCTTAATTGTTAATTGCTGCCTCCTCCATCTGCAAAGCTTTCATTAGGAACTAATGAAACCTTAAAAGAGCTTGAATGGGTATATTGTTCTCTGGGTGTACAACTTTTTTTCCTCAATAGCAGAAGAGGGTTAAGTTTCCCATCGAGCTTTGTCTAGAAGATGCTTGGAGTTTTTAGCTCTGCCATGTGTTTTCAGCCATGCCAGAGGGGCACATCACTGTGAAGAGTTTCATGGCTCCCAAACCAGGATGATCATTTCCTTATTACTTTCATAGAATCACAGAATGGTTTGGGTTGGGAGGGACCTTAAAAATCATCCAGTTCAAACCCTCTGCCATGGGCAGGACACTTTCCACTATCCCAGTTGCTTCAAGCCCTGTCCAACCTGGTCTTGAACACTTCCAGGGATGGGGCAGCCACAACCTTTCTAGGCAACCTGCTCCAGTGCCTCACCAGCCTCACAGTCAAGGTTTTCTTCCTAATCATTTTTCCTCTAATCCACTCTGCTTATCTCATGAGAGAGACACTTGACCTCCAGCAGTGCGCACTTCATCATTTTCCTCAGTGAAAAGTCTTTTGGCAGCAGCACTAGAGCCTGACTCAAGAAATGTGTCTCAAGACCCATTTCTGCTTTGTCCCTCCCAGAAAGCCCATCCTCCCAGGAGAGTGGCTTTGTCAGGTCACTTGGGGACCATCTGATCTGTCCCCCCAACAGCAGGTTCTACTGCAAATAAATTGAAGGGCAATTCATTTGCAGCAAGTACTGACATTGAGGCTTAAAAAAGGAACTGACAGATCCACTTTTACTTCCCCCTGTTAATTATGCTGAAAAAGTTTTCACATGTGTCTCTGCATTGACAGGCTTTGCATCTCCTCTTATCAAGCCTTTTACCTCATCCACAACAATCCTTATTTTAATCAAATCTGGAGGCGCTGGGCTGTGCATGGGATAGGAAGATGGCAGATCAGTACCAAGAGCTGTACTTGAGGAGCTCCTGCCAGCCACCACATTTATTTCATGTATTTTCCATCTCCCTGTCTGTAATATGTGCAAAGTGCTGCTTACTGCACTTCAAAAATCTTGTGAGTTCCTTAGCTGTGGATAACTAAATATTATGACATATAAAAGCACAGGGTATAGATATATCATAGACTTCACACTTGTATTTCACACTCTCTATTAATGTGGCAATCCATGGTGACATGTTATTTACCAAAGACTTCCTGGAAGCAGATTTGAAATTTTATTTAATTTTTTTTCAAGGCTAAAAACTGTTAAGCTCAGTGTTTATCTGCAATGGCAAGGGAAGGTGTTCAATGAATGGTAATGATAGGTTTCTAGTCCTAAAAATAGCCTTCCCTGTGCTGAGGAAACAAAAAAGAAAGAAAATACCCTGTGAGATTTTTTCTGGTATTAAGGCAGTCAAATTGTCTTTTTAAATAGTGTGAAAATTGACAGATTATAAAAAATTGAGAGAACAATCATCAGAGAGTGTACGATAATCTGGCAATATGGAAATTATAAATTTTAATATTTCCCCCAGAGTCAGTGAAATATGCAAAGGAACAACTGCATAATACAGCAGGCTCTGCGTAATCCCTGGGTAGCCAGGGTTAGCAAGATATTCTATCCCAGTTGCTTTTTTCCTGGTTAATAACAAATCCACCAAATTACTTCAATGGTGAAGGACAGGAAAATCCTCTCTGAAGTTCAATTGTTGTGCAAAGCTGCCCCATTAAATACCCACGTTTAATGATGCTCTGGTAGTTTCTGATCTTGCTGAATTCTTACTGCAACACGAAAAACCAGTTGTTCTAAATTTGTGCAGCTGCCATCAGCATTCAGTTGCCATAATGGATTTTCTTGGTGATCCATCAAACCCAGGTTTTCCTCCAGCAGAAACCAGCAAGGCATCCGGAACTGTGGGGAGGTCTGTTCCCTGATCCACACTCACCACCTTGTGACTGGTTTCCTTTTCAAATCAAAACATTTTTCTTGCAAATTTGGAAGAAATCTGAATGGAGACCACATTCAGGATTCCTGCCTCTTTGGTAAGAAAACTACAGAGCTAAAGATCAATTCCCTCTTGAAAGAGTACAAAATATTCTGCTAACTAACATCCCTCACAAAATGACAGGGGTGTTATGTTCCTGCCACGTGCAGAGCTTTGCTAAACAAACAGCAGCATCAAACTCAACAAGCAGAGCCTGTAAAATGTGACTTTTGCTTAAGAGTTTCTTTTTCCAAGAGCCTTTTGTTTAGTTTCAGTGCCTGAGCTGCACTTGGAATAATGGATTGCAGTAATTTCAACAGAATGTCAGCAGAAAACTCAGCCCAAGCTTGCTCAGGCTCCTGATTCAGAAGAGCACTTCAACATGTGCTTAATTTAAGCATATATTTAAGGGTCTGGAGGGCTGAACAACACACTTATGCCCCTCTAATTAGACATTACTCAAATCACGCTGCAGTACAGACCAGCAATAAACGATGACACAACCCATCTTCCCCTAAAGAAGAGCCAGAAGCAATTCCAGTGGATAGAAAACTTACTTCTAACAGAAATTACACGGGATTTGCCTATGCTTAGAGCCACACAGGCATAGTCTGGGCTAAACTAAACAGGGAGGTGCTGGCAGGACCATCCAGAGAGCCGTGAATGAAGAAGTTGAATAATACATTGAAATCAGACTGTTTTATTCAGTCCCTCGCTGGTTATCATGGAAGGAAGTTGCTCTGTGAAATGATAACTTGCTTTGCCTGGAGAGATGATTTTGACAGCTCATGGCTGGCCCACCTGAAATTAAAGTGGCTCCAAACATGAGTGAAGGATTTTACAGCGTGCTGGGACTCCAGGTAACACATCAGCTGTTGAAGAGGGGCAAACAAGATCCAAACGTGGGCAGATGGGGTCTGGCTGCAGCAACATGAGGTCTGATGAGGTTCTGCACAAGGGATCTGATCCTCTTAGTTTTAGTCCAGGTTTGCAAAGCTCAGGGCAGCCTGCACTGAGACTTAGCATCATGCTGCTCCTGGACAGGCAGTTTTCATCACAGGCAGGGTTCAAATGTACCAGTTAGGTTTTGTCGTTCAAAGTTTCCATTGAAAAACTTCCTGTTTAAAGTAGATCTCGCTGGAATTCTCCCAAATACAGCTGCTTCAGACAGAAAATCCTCCTCACACGTCTTCCCTGTTAACAACTAAACCAACCTGCTTTGCAGTGCTTGGGCTGAAAAGATTTCAATAATGGCTTTGATGCAAGTTCGTCATTTTCCTTCCCTCCCTTTACAAACTACACTTTCCTGTTAAATGTGACAGTTGCCCCTGGATCAACAAGCTAGAACAAATATAATCCTCCAGTTAACAAGAGGAGCAGCCCTTTTTCAGGGGGAGCAATCAATCCCCTCCAGCGACACGTGCCTAATGGATCTGTCTCTTTCATTAGCTCTGGGCTCCTAATAACCACTGTCTTTGCCAAATGAGGGATGTGCTACGTCGGCCTCCTCTCCCGTCTTCTCCTCCCTTCCCTGCCTTGTCAGCAGCATGCTAATTTATGTAATCAATTCATAGTACTGCTTAATGAATAGCTTTGAAGTCGTTAGATTCATCTGGTAAAGGGGCTGATTGGTCAGCCTCGGAATCGTTTCCATTTTCTGAAGCTTGACAGTGTCAGCCAACATAATTGCTTTAGAAACACCCTTGGGAGACCCTTGGGAAGTAACTGCACAATCCCCCTTTATACTTAAGTGGAAGACAAAGTGGAACAATAATAATACTTAGCATTTTTACCACACTTCATATCATTAAAACGCCTCCCAAACATTAAGTAATTCTATCAGTGTGCTTGAAAGGTGAATCATTACTTCATTTATACAGAAGAGAGTCAGTAGTAAAGACAGTAGATCTCAAGCTTCTTGGATCTTGCAGCTGATGGGTACTTTTGTGCTCAGGAAGGTAGTAAACTCAGATTCACAATGTCACTTCTGTACCCAATGACTATGGAAATCCCTGGGGAATGTGAACTCCAGGATTTTAAACCACACAAAAGGCAGAATTTCCATTAGCTTGGAAAAGGCATGTGGTGGGATTCTTGGGGTGGTCCTATGCAGGACCAGGAGTGGGACTTGACGGTCTTTGTGGGTGCCTTTCTATCTCAGGTAATTCTCTGATTTTTATGAAATACTGGAGGTACATTCAAGGGTGTTATTGGCCTTTTCATCTCTGGAATGTCGCCCTGACAGAGGCACGCAGGCAGCCACTGACAACTTGCAACTACCATGCTTTGGGGCAACAAGACTTTTGGTTTTGATTGACAGCTCTGTGGATGCCTCTCTTCTCACCAGCCAGGAACTCTTCTGTCTTTACATTTGAGTCCTGACCTCCTGATGATGGACATGGTGACGTGCAGGTGAGCCCAGCTCTCCTGGATGGTGTGGTATAACACATCAGCTGACACAAGGAAAGGAACTGTGGAAAGGGGGGAAATGCATGCTGAATTCCCACCCCAGTGCAAAGTATGGATCCTAGCAGTGTGCTCCAGAGGGGATCCTGTGTGCATCCATTTGATGCTCGGGTCAGACACTCAAATGTGTGCTCAGCCAGCCCTACCCAGAGAGGTACAGGCTGGGCCAACAACCACAATGCACTGATTTAGCTGGGAAGTGGTAAGCAGAAGGTGAGATTTCCTTTCATCTTGACTGTCTGCTACCAACAGAGCTGAGTACTTCTTTAATTACTTGAAAACTTTCAAACACAGACCGTTTTTCTGTGCTTTATAATGTTTATTCAGACTCCACAGCGAGCTGTGATGCTGGGTGCCCTCCAGCCACACCATCTCAGTAATGACTCTGGCATTTCTGACAGAGACTAATAGCAGAAATTGTTATCAACGTTTTTAGCAAAATACTGCAAGCTGGAAATTGGTTTCCCCCCCTCTTCTGCATCCTCCCTCACTCGTTAATGAGCTACTTCTTCAAGGTGCCAATGGTAAAGCTGTAAAGTGAGATGGGCAATTTATTTTCTGGGCTTGAGACCCTTAGACACAGAAATACAGTTATTTATTTTTATGCATCATTCACATAAAATTACATGATGCTTTACAGATGCAGCAGGAAGACAAGTTTCCTTGTCCCAGGGAGTTGTAAGGAGATATTGATGAGATGCCAGAGAAAGATGAACATGAGATGAAGGAATCTCACCCTCCAGGTGTAAGTGAGGGTGGTGAGAACTGTTTTTGCTACGCATTACCATTCAGAGACTTCGAGACTTTAGGAGTAAACAGGACATTTCTTTCTTGGAAGAGATATTTGGATTTATTTTTTTCAATCACTAGAGAGATGCAGCCTTTCCAATAGAATGATTTCTCCTGCTCTAGATCAGATGCTTGAAACCATTGAGATCAATAATGCTCTGTTTCCAATTCCCTGTTCCCCGTGGTAGCTGATGCCATATGTATCAATGTGTGTGGGTTGCTCAAGTATTTTAAGGACTGTCCAGTGGTGCACAGGACACTAAAGGAGTGGAGCAACACCCTGGATCACTATTTTCACTGTAGGTGTTTCACTTGCAGTCATATCTGATGCTAGCTGTATAGTAAAATTGCTTTCCTCCATGCTCTCATATTTTCCTCCCCTTCCAGGGCACCCTAATTTTTTGTGGTTGTTTTTCAGGCTGTAGAGATACATAAGTTACCTCATATTAGATGGATGTGCTTTGCTCTTTGTCTGTGGAAACTCAGGCATGCATCATCTGCAAGAAGCTATTTTATAAGCATATTAATATTTTTATTAAGGTAGGAATATATCCATATTTATGGATATATGAACATTTTTATTAATATTTAAAGGAAAATACAGAAAACAGGATACTCAAGTGTGTAAGCATGTGCCAATCACTGTCAGTGCTGCCTCACTGTATCCTGCATAACCTCTAATTCCTGCTCCAAAACTGAACCTCTCCCATCTGTCCTGTGCCACATCAGCACCCTGGGGCTCATCTCTGGCATTCCAGAAGGGCACAACCAATACCAGAGGTCTCTGAGTGAGCAACAGCCTTGTGCCCAGACCGAGCTGTGGAGCACAGGAAAGAGAAACAGGCACTGCAGCAGCTGGGAGAGGTTAACCAAGAGGTTTGAAGAGGATGAGCCTACCCAGGGCTTATAAAGCATCTGAGAGAGTAGACCTTGGTGTTTAAAGGGAAATTCTCTTTAAGCCTGTAGGAAACAGTCACGTCAATCTGCTGGATGCTGCACATTTACAAGTGGGAATTCACATTCACGTATCAGGGAAGGACTGTGACAAAGTCTTGATTCTTTACTCCACGTAGTCAGGGATGGAGGCAAATACCTTTCAGAGTGGGGACAACTCAGACATGAGCTCCCCGAAGGAACAGTGATCTCATGGTGCTTGCATACAGGGCTCTGCAAGCAGATCACCAAGGGGTAACATCTGGTTTTCCAGGGAAAAGTTGCGATACCAGCCCAGAGGTGGGGGATGCACCTGCTCACAGGGTCCCCCAGTGCATGTATATCCCAACAGGTACCCTTGTGCCAGTCACACCCACAAAGTCACCGTGAGTTGCTGTGCAGAGGAGAGCCAGTGACACAGTGTGAAGTTTCCCACTGAGAGGGAGCACAAGGTGAAACCAGAATGAACAAGGGTCACATTCACCGCAGCAGAGACAGTCTGTGTGTGTCCTGGACATCACCTTTTCCCTTCTACATCCAAGGGAATCAAACATCACTTGCCTTTTTGTGCTTTTCAGCCCATGCCACCACAGGTACTCAACATGTTAACACTTTGTCCTCCTTTCTGCTTTGTTCTTCCAGCCTCAGTTTGAATTCTCAGAGAAGTTTAAACAAAAAAACCACCACCAGCAACCAAAAGGCTTTGCTTTCACCATGAAAGCATTTTAATTTCTTGACAGAATACCAAAGCAATCCCTTCACCTGCAGTATCTGATGTAATTACTGACAGCACTGAGAGGAAAAACCTTGTCCTTGCTGTTCAAGAATGTCCAAGGGACCCTAATGCACTTCTATTATTTTGCAAGAACTCCTTTCATGCATGATTTATTTGATTTGATTTGATTTACAAAGGGAGACAGCAAAGCAGTTGTCACCTTTTCTTCCCATGCAGGCGTCAGGTCTAAGCAGACACAAGAGGTGAGCGGTGCTCGGTGACAGGTTATTGCCAAGGTTGAGATATAGGGCCTTTTTGTTTTATTCCCCATCTAAATTAGTTACTGCAAAGAGATTTCCCTGGTGGGAAATGAGTTTCAATATTTATTTCCTACCTGACACTTTATTATTCTTTTATTGAGTGGAATGTGTGCTTTCTCTTTCAGGCTCACTGTAACCTGCCTCCACTGCCTGAGTTTATGAACACATGCCAGGTGCCCCTTCCTGTTGGCAGTGCAAAATGAGTGACTCTTTGGGGGCTGCCCCCTTGTCCAGCCTCGAAATTAAAGGTCATGTAAACATCCAGTTTGACTTGTCGCAAGATGGAAATAATTAATTTCTTTTTTCATATGCAAAAGAAAAAAGAAAGAGGGTTGGGGGCACCTAACACAACATTCTTGTGATCTGTCAGAAACGCTTCATTCATATTTATAATTTAGGAATTTGTGGCAATAAGGAAGCTAGACTGAGGTGTCCTTCATCCCCTGGGATTTGCTCAGGTTTTGGAGTCTCAGGTGTTGTCCACTGCTCCTCTCTGCCTGGAAGTTTGGAAAAGACTTCTGAGATCATTGAGTTCAACTGCTGCCCCAGCAGCACAAATGACTGATAATGTTCTGCATCTACATCATGGGAGTTGGACTAGATGACCTTTAAAGGTCCCTTCCAACTCAAACTATTCTATGATACCACAGTCTGACTTTCTCAGTCTCTCCTGCACCTCTCTGCTTTGTATAAAATGTCCAAACATGCACTGGAAAGGACAGAAGACATGGCCTAGAGGGCAGGGACTTCTAGCACAAGGGTCAGTACCTTCTCCAGTAGCTCCATCTCACAGGTTTTTCCACCACCTGGCTTTGCCTGGTAGGGACATGTAAGTATTGCTGAAGGACAAGACTTGCTCTGCATGGTGGTCCAGGGCTCCAGAAAAAAATATTTAGCACCCTCTGTAATTTTTGTGTTTGCTTCCCTTGAACAAATTTAAAGTGAAGCAGTTCAGATGCGTGGTGTGGCTCCCAGAAGAGAGAGCAACACTCCTCCCTGTGTTACATCTCTGACTTTCCATTAAGACAGGATGAAAGTGATTTCAGATTCCTGAACGTCAAGAAAATTGAATCCTGGTTTTCCTCAGTGCTGAATTTAAAAAAAAAAATCGTGTCATTGTGTTGGCTTTCCAGAGGACTTTGGAGTGAAACCATGTTCGAGATGAAATAATAGAATCATGGAATGGTTTGGGTTGGAAGGGATCTTAAAGACCATCCGGTTCCAACCCCCTGTCATGGACAGGGATGCCACCTACTTGACCAGGTTGCTCCAATATCTGTCCAGCCTGGCCTTGGACACTTTCAGGGATGGGGCAGCCACAGCTTCTCTGAGCAATCTGTGCCAGGGCCTGTCCACCCTCACAGGGAATAAAGACGGTTCAGTAACTTCTGCTGTCACATTCAGGGACGTTCAGTTTGCAGCTCATACCTCGCCTTGGTCCTGCTGTAGCTCTTGGTGGCCTCTGTGGGCATGGCTTCTCTCCTGCTGAGGTGAACACTGGGCTCCAGCAGACCTCTCCTGACACTGTCCAGTTTAGGGCAAATCATCTCATATTTACATGTTCGCTTTTCCCACTTATCAGTATTTATAGTCTTAATGTCTGCATAGAATCCTTGGAAACCCAAGTAAAAAATTAAGACTAATAATTTGATAGCTACAGTCTCACTATTAGGACTAAAGTGATTTGGGAAGCCAAAAACCCTGCACCTTCTTAATTCTGTGGCTTCAGCAGAATTTCAGTAATTTGGCTGCCTCTGGGGTCACCTTTATTGAAATATGTGGTGAACACATAAAAGGCACCCCTCAAATATGATGGAGGAAGAGTAATTCTTATGGTACTTTTCCCCAAAATACCTCAAAGTACTAACCAAAACTGAGTTGCAAATAGACTTTAGGTATTTACAGGGTACAGTAGGAAAGATTTAGCAAGAGAATATTTATAATAGAGCTTTCTCACAAAATAACTATATGCAGGACAATATAATACTACAGAGCATGTCAGACCTTACATTAAGAATGTAATCTATTTTTATAATGGAAATATAAGAGTTTCTGCTGATGTTTTGGAGACTGAAATGTGTTTTCCTCTTCCCTGAGCTGATTATTTTTTCTCAATTTGGCATCTTGTTTGTATAGTTTCTTCTTATACAATTTTATTGTGACATCTGGCTGCAAAATAAAAACATAGCCTACAGGAAAACTTAGAATTGTGCTCTCTTACAGTGCATCAGTCAGACAATAAAATAGCCATCACTACAAAAGTGTGTTTACAAAAGCTATGCTTTGTAAATACAAAGATTTCTTCTGGCTTTACAGCCAAAGGAATACATAGGGACAACATTTCAGATGGAGTAAGCTGGATCCAGGATGGATCTGCCAATTTTTCCTTCCTATCACTTCTGAGAGCATTGAAAAATGATCTCGGTTGGGGTTGGGTTTATTTTGTGCATGTGTGTATGAGGGTCATCTTTCATTGTGTTCATCCCACTGCTCCTTCTCATCCTGTGACCAACTCCACTGACCATCTCATGGTCTTTTCAGTCATGTCTCTCCCCTGATTTAAGCAACCATTTCTGAAAGTAACAGTAATTTGGGCTTCGATATCGTTCTTTGAAAACTATGAATAATACTACTCAGAGGTCAGTGGGAGAGTCAATACTGGATTAGAAGCAGCTCCAAGATTGTTATCACAAAGTGTTAATACATTTATCTACTGCAGGCTTAGGAAAAGAAGCAAAGCAGCATGATTGCTTTCTTACAAATTGATTACATCCATGCAAACACTGCAGAGGAACATGCGGGCAGATCAAAGCACACTTTTGACAACAGATGTGCTGAACAAGTTATTTTAGCAACTCCTCATGAGGCAAAAGAGGAAAGGCTTGGCTGGAGGCCCCACTGAATGAAGAAGACTTTGCAGAAAAGATTAATTCATTTGAGAAGAGGGTTTTTTTGGAGATGGTAACCCTGCTCTGTTCACCTGATTGTGCTAGAAATGGATTGCACTGAAATAGTGCCATGAACTGAAATAGAACCTGAATGTACAGATGAAATGGCACCTCCTCTGAGCCTGCCATTATAGGCAATAAAGGAATCAGATAGTTCTCACGTATGAACTATTTTGAATGGTCAGTTTAGGATGAAATGAGATGTGCACAACATCTGTTTGCCTCCACTGACTCGGTAAAGAGGATAGGTGACTAATTCAGGTGAAGAAACCTCCATTATTGTTCTCTCAGTGGAAACTAATCTAGACAGGATTTCAGGAAGGGCTGACACTGGCCGTTTTCAAGGAGGAATGACAAGAAAAAACCCTAAATCTATGGTTTAACTCCCATGTGCTTCTGCTGAAAATAGAATCACGGAATCATGAAATGGTTTGGGTTGGAAGGGACCTTAAAGATCATGTGGTTCCAATCCCCCTGCTGTCAGCAGGGACACCTTCCACTAGACCAGCTTGCTCACAGCTCTATCCAACCTAGTCTTGAACACTTCCAGGGATGAGGCATCCACAGCTTACAGAGACAAATAAAGAGAGGACAAATAAAGAGAGGACAAATGAAGAGAGAAAGGGTCAGTCCATGTCAGTCACTTTAACAAGGTGTAGAAGTCACTAACCTCAAAGGAAATTGGATAGGATCTGCTTTGAATTCCTACATACAGTCCTACATCTCTGGAGGCAGATGCTGTAGGCAGTAAGCGTGGTCACACCAGGAATGACCTGAGAGGAGAGGGGACATATTCTCTTTCAAAGCAGCAACCAGAGACTTAGCAGGACATTCTGACTGGGCTCAAGTGGCATTTGCTATCTCTGCTTAGGCAGCTGGGTTGGGTCCCTAACTTTAAGCAGCACCGATGATGGTTTCAGCATGTGGGATGGGTATCTGTGGTCTTGTAATAGCCAGACGAGTCCCCATCATCAAGAGTCTTAACAATTCTTTATTTATTTCACCAAAGGAAAGTTTAGCCTTGCTGCTGCTGTTCATACACTGACTCTGCCGAGTTAATAAGAATTTATATACTCAGCTCACATGGCTTTAACTGCATTATGGTATCTACATCTTGCACTTGCATCTCACAGAGTGAATGTGATTGCTGGGACAGTCACTCTGGTGAGCTTTACAGCCTGGGGAGAATGGTGGGAGCAGGTTGGATGTAGGCAAATGAAGTGTAACCAAATGTATATTTTTATATCACTTGAAGTTTGGTTTTTTCCTTACTTCATGGGCTCATGGCATTTAGAGTGATTTTGAGGGCTCCCCAGTAAAGCCACAGGTCCTCTGCCAGGTGAGATCTGGGAAGAAGATCATTCCAACCTATTTTGTCTCTAGGCATCTGTAGCCCATCTCAATTCATATTGTCAAGGTTATGTTTTGGTTTTTTCCTAAATCATAACACATAGTAATGTTCCTTATGACCACAGCACAAATAAATCCATGTAATTAAATTTTCTGCCAGTAATTATCTGCTCATCGGACTCTGATTGTGTAGATCAGGGTAATTGCACTAATGTTATCAAGGTTATACAAGCCTAATCAGAGTGTCTCTTGAGCTGAGATAACCCACCAAACAGGTAATTCTTGACTTCTCTTACTCAGCTCACTCTTGCACAAAGCTGAGATGACAGATCAACTCTGCTGGGTTGAATGCAATCAAACTGATTTAAAAGCTCCTTTCCTACCTATTTCCTGATCTTGAAGATTTTAGTAAGGGACAATTTATATCTTCAGAAGAAAATACGACTGCATGGCCCAACAAAGTGTCAAGAAAGAATAGCTGGAGACAAGAGGTGGGGATGGCAGAAGCAATGAGGATAAATTATTCTGCACGTTTTCAACCATCTGGCTTCTTAAGATTTTCTGAGTTGCACTTCAAAAGCCATTGGTGATTCTGTCAGTACAGATGCAGGAATCAGATGCATGAGAGCCAGGGTATGCAAAAGAGACATGCACTAAGATAACTCACCACTTTCTTCTGTTACTTTTCTTCTTCCAGATCTAACCCTCCAAGGCAACAACCTGTGGTTGCATCAGCAGATGGTGACTTGATTGTCTGTGAAGAGTCCCTTGTTTTTCAGTGGCTACAGATGGCATAGGTTTGACTTTAGCTGATGAGATACACAAGCCATGTGTGTTAGATGAATTCCACCTATACAAGGTACAGCATTTCATTTGAGCTGGTAACCCTCAGCTCGCAGTCAGGCCAATGGAGACAAACAGACATTTCTAGAATTCATGTGGCTGATTTTAGACAATTATTTTACAGCGATGAGGATAATTTTTCTAAAATTATTCTAAATTTTTCCAGAAGTGTTTATTTCCTCCACTGACTATAAAAGTAGTCAAGTACTTTGCTTGTAGATGCTGGAGGCATCTTGGTCAAGACAGTTGTGTCCACTCCATGCTGATTGCATATTCAACCTAACCTGCATCCTTTTCAGATCAACAAGGAGACATTTCATTAATTTTAAATGTGTTACAAAGGTGTAAATAAATACTAGAAGGCTTGTAAAGATGGGGCTTTGAGAGTACACACTCAAATACTTGGGTTTTTTCTTTATAAACCACTTAAACTTATGTTGCAAATATTTCAGCATCAAGAATTGGTATCTCTCTGCAAGATAAGATGCAGTTTAGCACAGCTTGTTGATCAGCACCATGATAACTATAAAAACCATGTATACCTGAAAGTAAATATCTATCTACATATATATATTTATAAATCAGGTGATCTTGCTTTTTCTACAGTGCAGTCATAGCATTTAATTCAGAGATTAGTACCAAAGGAAAATCTTTTCCCAGTGAGTTAAACTAACACTGTGTAATTTAATTAACCAGTTGATATAAATACAGAGTGGTGTAGTCTCGGACTGTAAAATTTTTGATGTGAGCAGAAATACTCTGTGGATTTTTCAGTGTCGTATTTGCTGACATTTTTCATAATAATCTTGGTGAGTGTAGCTCATTGAAACACACAATCTCCGGAGACTTTCCCGTTTAGTTTTACTGTGGATTTGGATTTTTCCATTTAAGGCCTTTTGAAATCCCAAATGGTCTCCTTCAAAGCGACTTTAACTTAAAAGTGAGTCGCTGCAGCTTCCTGAGCTCCCTTAGAAATCAACTTACCCAAATCATGGCATTAAGTGGGGCAACAGTATTTAATTTCAGGCAGTCGGGAAATGGACTGTTGCACAGCTTTGGTGGTACAAAGATGGCTGGTAATTTCTAATTTTAAAGGTCTTTTGGAGGATTCACAAAGCCCTTGGGACTGCTGCGAAGGAACATGATACTGTTTTTTGCTGCTAACAAAATAAAGTGTCTGAGAGATTAAGCAGAGGGAAATCTTGCATTAGAATAGATTGACAAGATAGATGAAACATTAACAATGCATCCAGCTCATCAACAAAGATCTCAAACAAAAGAAATCTATGCAACCTACACTCTGATGCCTCTAAATCTGAACCTGACACACCAGTCTCACACCATTCTCTTTTTCCCAACAAAGTAGTGTAACATCTTCAGCGGGCAGAAGAATTGAGAAACTGTATTTCCAAGAAACAAATAGATGCTAAGATGCAAAATCTGATGCCAGACTCCTGAGTTCCAGGCACCAGTAGTTTAACAGCATTTCTATTTGATATGAGAGCTATTCAGGTTTTTAAATTAAGATATTTCTTCTCCATTGTTTTTAATTTTTCCTGTAGGAAAACACTGACCGTGATTGTGCACTGGCAAAGTATTTCCATTTCATTCTAAAGAAGTTTTGTGTTCCACCAAGACCATCATAGGAAATAATCTGTCTTGAATGTATATCCTTTTTCCAAGTCCTCTGAGACACTCTTTATCTAGAGATACAGCTCAGGATTTATCACTTACAATGATGGAATTGGTAAGGTTGGAAAAGACTCCAATATAAAGTCTAATTTTTGATACACAAGGATCATGGAGTCCAACCCTTAGCCCTGCACAGGACCATCCCCAAGAGTCACACCATGTGCCAGAGAGGATCATCCAAACACTCCCTGAGCTCTGTCAGCCTTGGTGCTGTGCCCACTGCCCTGGGGAGCCTGTTCAGTGCCCACCACCCTCTGGGGGAAGAACATTTTCCTGAGATCCAACCTAACCCTGCCCTGACACAACTACAGGCCGTTCCCTGGGTGCTGTCCCTGGTCCCCACAGGGCAGAGATCAGTGCCTGCCCCTCCTCTGCTCCTCATGAGGAAGTTGGAACTGCAGTGAGGTCTCTCAGTCTCCTCTTCTCCACCTGAACACACCAAGCACATTCAGTGTCCTCACACGCTTCCCCTTATGGCCCTTCACCACCTTCATTGCCCTCCTTTGGACGCCCTAAGAGCTTAATATCTTTCCTATATTGCAGCAACCAAAACTGCCACAATATTCCAGATGAGGACATAGCAGAGTGGGATAGATGCATCTCAGCTGCAGAGTAACCACCCTGCAGATGACAGGGACTGAGAGCTCTATGTCCTATGATGACAACGTGCATTGCTCAGCCCAGGAGGCTGCTGTGCTGCAGGACACCATGGGCTCAGCCCAGTGCACCTCTGATTCATGCTGCCTCCTCCAGCTCAGAACGTACGGCAGTCACACGGAGCTTGAGGCACATTTGTCCAGCTGATAGTTTGACTTCATCTGAAATGTCTCATTGGCTCACTGACCCATTAATTGGAGGCAGATAATATATAGTCAATGCACTCCTGAGTCAGACTCCCTCTTTTCACAGTTACCAGGCAACCTCCTCCAGCCCTCCACAGCACTGCTGATACTTTTCCTCTCATGCTGCTGCAAACTTAGGGATGGAGAGCATGTGTTCACCGGAGCATCGGAGGGTAAGAGATGAGGCAGAGCATATTTAAGTTAGATGGCTTTTCACAAGCGTTAAGCAATGCACTCCTGTAATAAACAGCTATGCCAGAGCTAATACTCAATAAACAGTGTGCTTTATAAGCAATTAGGGACTCACATTGTGGAACAGCCATTTCAGTGGAAGATACACTACCCTAACAATGCTTAGCAAGATAAGTGGATTGTTAAAAGCATCATAATTCTCCTTTAAAAATCAATTAACAGTTTGGTGCATTTCTTTTAGTCTAAGGACTGCTGAGTGTCTTATTCAAATGTCAATGAATCCAGGAAACTGCTTCTCATGTTCTATTCACTGGCTGCCGTTTAGCCCCAAAAAGTGCAACTGGAAGCCAACCTGCAAAATAAATAAATAAAATTATTTAACTTCAGTCAAGTTAAGGTGTTTTTCAGCCCAAGAGGCAGCTGAAGATGCTCAGATGAGTCAGATAAACACATTTTCTCTGGGCAAAGGAGAAACCAGAGCACATTATAAAACCATTTCCTTTTTTGTTCCTTTCTTCTTTTTTTTTT
Source organism: Sclerurus mexicanus (assembly GCA_013396755.1). Classification (NCBI taxonomy): domain Eukaryota; kingdom Metazoa; phylum Chordata; class Aves; order Passeriformes; family Furnariidae; genus Sclerurus; species Sclerurus mexicanus. Next base: position 1,829,807 of record VWZF01002690.1, read on the forward strand.
TAATTTTAATTAAATTCATTAATAATCCATTCCCCAAATCACATTGGATTAGGCAGCAGAGGTTTAATTTAGAGATGCTTGATTGATATTTCTACACAAACAGGCAGTATATGGTCCTTTTCCTGAAGTTATGGAATATGTCTTCCTTCTCTTCAAAGAAACTTGCTTCATGGATTTCCTGGGAAAGAACGGTCTCTCAGGATACCAATCACAGAAATGAACGTGAGAAAATCATAGGAAAGGAATCCTTGTTATACCTCCCCCTCCAAGTCCAGCAGGCAGGGCACTGGAGAAACAAATGTCATCTTCTAACCTCACAAAGCCAGAGATGTTTTTAGCCACTCCTGTTTGCAAAGGTAAAAAGCCAGAGCCCTTTCCTAAGTGAGGCTGAATACTTCCAGCCTCTCTTAATATCCACAGGATTATTTTTCTCACTCCAATCTGATGCATTCCTTACTTCTCCCTGAGCAGCCACGTGCTCTCCCTGCCATTGATTTCCTATCAGCCATTTATAAATGCCTTCAGTCTTCCTCCGCTGATTAATTATTAAACTATTAAATCAATTGCTGCGTCCAAGAGTTTGCAGATCAAAACACAACCTCCAACTGCCTCTCCTCAAAAGCAAGTAATTGCAAAAGAGTTTGGACAGAGTTTATAATCTTTCTTGACTCAGATGAATGTGTCCTTAGACTGCAGAGCCTCCCAAGGTGATAAGAAAGCAAATTGTGCTGTTGTTGATGGGACACAAAAATGGAAAGTGAAGGATTTCAGAATCCAAGTTCAGAAAGAATCGTGGTGTAACACGAGCTGTTCAGAGACATTTCCAGGTGTTATATTTGGGTTAAACTAGCTAGAAAAGTGTTTTGCTCTCATCTACTGTGGAAAGCTTTGTGCTTCTGGGAAGTAGATTTAAAAAAAAGTTAATGCTTTGGCAGTCTAAAAGTCACACAGTTTATTTCCCCCATTGCCAGGGCTGCAGAACCAGTTGGCTTTTCCCTGCTTTGCTCTCCATCGCCCAGTCTTCCCCAGAGGAAGAGCAATGGGGCTGGTTGTAGTGCTTTTGCTTTATAGGGCCACTTCTCCCAAACTCCTGTTTTAATCTTTACACTATGAACTCAGAGAGCAATTGAACCGGCTGAAAACTGGGAGGTGGTGCCATCCAAACAGCTACAGAGAAGTGTTTCTTCGAAGTGGGAGTACACGTCAAAATATACTTTTCCGATCTAGAAAAATTCTCTTGCCCATCTAAAGAATTTTTTCTTCTGAATAAAGAGCATCTTTCACTAAAAAGCAGAATGAATGGTTCTGCTAAAGATAAATCTGTTCATAAACAGTCAAGCAAATATATCAATATCTACCCAATAGGCAATATAAAAGCCAGTGGAGAAATCTGACTCTTACCCTAAGGTTTATATAACAAAAGCTTTGCAGATATCACCTGAAAAATAAACCCAAATTATTCTCTCTATCTCCCAATGGCTTTTTTTTTCTCCTTTGCTTTTTTAAAAATTATATTCTAGTTAAATCACCTCTGAATGGGCTAATTGGCAGGTCAGAGAGGAACTCATACCATTTGATAGGTGAAGTGATCTCGAACAGCCCAAGGACCAAAACTGGACCAAACATGTCCAGACCATGGCAACATTCATAGAACCATATAATGATACAATGGTTTGGGTTGGAAAGGAACCTTAAAGATCATCCACTTCCAACCCCCTGAAATGGACAGGGACACCTTCCACTAGACCAGGTTTTTCATGGCCCTGTCCTACCTGCCTTGGACACTTCCAAGAGATGGGGCAGCTACAACTTCTCTGGGAAACCTGTACCAGGGCCTCACCACCTTCACAGGGAAGAATTCCTTCCCAATACCCCATCTAACCCTGCCCTCTGTCAGTTTGACGCCATTCCCCTTTGTTCTATCACTCCAGACCCTTGTCCAAAGTCCCTCTCCAGTTCTCTTGGACCCCCTTTAGGCACTGGAAGGGGCTGTCAGGTCTCTCTTTAACCTTCTCTTCTCCAGGTAAACACCCTCAGCTCTCCCAGTCTGGCTCCAGAGCACAGGGATTCCCGACCTCGGAGCATTTTTGTGGTCTCCTCCGGACTTGCTCCAACATCTCCACGTCCTTCTTATGCTGGGGCTCCAGAGCTGGATGCAGCACATCAGGTGGGATCTCACCTGGGTGGAGCAGAGGAGCAGAACCCCCTCCTTGACCTGCTGGTTACGCTTCTTGTGATGCAGCCCAGCCCATGGTTGGCTTTCCGGGCAGGTTGAGCTGAGGAGAGCTGTCCTCTGGCTGTCTGTTGTCTGACTCCTGTCTGCTATGAATCTTTCATTGCTGCTTTTGTTTCAGACAAGGGAGAGAGAGAAAGAGAGAGAAATGTCACAAAAGCAATATAAAATGGACAGATGTAATACTGAGCAGAGCATTCTCATAAAGAAATCAGCATGCATATTTTATCTGTTCTACAGAGACCAAACCAAGTTTCGTGATCCCTGCACTTTTATTTCAGACAGGTCAGACCCTGGGCCAGAGGAATTAAAAGGCTGTTTGGGACTTTGTGAGTGAAAAAGTANTTTAGGCACTGGAAGGGGCTGTCAGGTCTCTCTTTAACCTTCTCTTCTCCAGGTAAACACCCTCAGCTCTCCCAGCCTGGCTCCAGAGCAAAGGGATTCCAGCCCTCGGAGCATTTTTGTGGTCTCCTCCGGACTTGCTCCAACATCTCCACGTCCTTCTTATGCTGGGGCTCCAGAGCTGGATGCAGCACATCAGGTGGGATCTCACCTGGGTGGAGCAGAGGAGCAGAACCCCCTCCTTGACCTGCTGGTTACGCTTCTTGTGATGCAGCCCAGCCCATGGTTGGCTTTCCGGGCAGGTTGAGCTGAGGAGAGCTGTCCTCTGGCTGTCTGTTGTCTGACTCCTGTCTGCTATGAATCTTTCATTGCTGCTTTTGTTTCAGACAAGGGAGAGAGAGAAAGAGAGAGAAATGTCACAAAAGCAATATAAAATGGACAGATGTAATACTGAGCAGAGCATTCTCATAAAGAAATCAGCATGCATATTTTATCTGTTCTACAGAGACCAAACCAAGTTTCGTGATCCCTGCACTTTTATTTCAGACAGGTCAGACCCTGGGCCAGAGGAATTAAAAGGCTGTTTGGGACTTTGTGAGTGAAAAAGTAAGATTTTTATTAACTTCAGAGAAGTTAGGAGCATTCCTTCACCTTTTTTCTGAATAGTAAAACAAGAATAAGGCATGTGAGCCTCTGTAAGCTTATTTATACTTACTGCCTATGAAAAATTTTCATTTACAGAACAAAAGTAGAAGGTTTTCTAAATTTTGCTGGGTTTCTAGCTATGGCAAGAATTAAGCTGTCAGGTGTCACAACTTCTTTCCTTACCAGGTCCTAGTGCCTTTTGAGCCTTGGTTTATAAAAAAACAAAGCACATGACTGAAATCCTGGCCTTTTCCCCCTCCATGAACGTTCTGTGTGTAGAGCACTTAAATTCAGCAAGCTTTGAGAGTAGAAATGCTGTCCCTGGCCTCCAGACCACTGTTATCCTCAGTCCATTGTCTCTGGAGGACTTCAGCTGTCACTGAAGTGACAATTCCCAGGCATTGCCTGAGGGAAACATCTCACCACCACTGAAGAGATTCCATCCCTTTCAAGGCCAGACTCTTAGGGGTCAATGCTAGTAAGATTTTTTTACCATGTTTATGAATAGAACTATTTTCTCTTCTCTCTCATACAAAAAGAAAAGCCCTGATGGTTTATTTCCTCCAAACACAAGTGGAAATAAAGCATTTGTTTTCTTACAATTTTAGCTATGACCTGGCCTGTTTTACACCAGCCAAGTAAATTCTTCTGCCCTCATGCACCCTCATTTTGTCTTATAGATGACTTCCAAGACAGCTACTGCTGAAGGACTTCTCCTCTCACCATTGATACGTGAGCATCCCTTAGTCATAACTCATCTACCCTCTCAGTTAATGTCACAATCATCTTAAGCATTCACAATCCAGCCTGTAAACATCTCCTTGGCTCCAGGCTTCCTGGCTCCATAGAGCCTGAAAAGAAGCATCGCCATTGAAGAGCATCCAAAAAATGTGTAAATTTTCCTGTATAAGGCCTCCCTGGGAAGTTGTCAAAGTGAGCATCCTTTTGGGAGCAATCAGCTCTGGATTCATCCCAGATAACCCTGCAGCACTGAGTGGAGGCATAGCTAATTATCCTGGGCACCCTGTCAAGCATGAGCTTGCCACATCTAAGCATTTCCAGTGAACCCAAAAGGAAACTAAGGGAAGCCAGCCTGCAGTCAACAGACAGAAATTTGCTCCTCAGGATCTTCATCTCCAATGTAAAGTGTCTACAGGGTCTGAAACTGAAGAAGGGTTTGAAACCCCTACTGTGAAATGACCAGGGAGAAACACAATCCCTCGGGCTTCATTTGGATTTCAGGGGATTACACTGTGCGTCTCTGACGTGACCATGCCAACTCCCAGGGGTGTATTGCACCACCATGGTGTTTGGTGAGGGTTTTATTGGTAAGTTTTGCTGCAATCACAACAGAGTGGCCTTCTGGCCTTCTTGTCCTCTCCTCTTTCTGTCTTCCTTGCCTTCTTTGTTGTTACAGGAAAAAAACTGAAAACTGGAAACCTGGGGAATCCTGATGCAAAGATACTGGATTAAAAGGTCGCATTTCATTATTTTAAATCACGTAACTATTGAGCCAAATTTTATTGTAGGAACTGACTGGTTTTTTTATGGTTTTCATCTTGTTGCTGCTAGAAGTCATGGAAACTACCCTGAGATAATTTCAGGTGAGGAGTCTGAAACTGAAGTGCAAGCTCTTGTTATCTTTAACCTGGTTTATAGCCTGTTGCATGGGAAATATACTGCTTTGTTAGATGTTCAAGATGTAGGCAAATAGGATCATATCTTTTTCATTCTGTGAACAATCTTGGTGACAGTAAAACACTGTGAACCCTGCTTTGTAAAGAACATGATTAAAGGCTCTGCCGTGTGCTGCTCATGTTGACCCAGGAATATATAGCAACTGCTCAGGAAGTCTACTATGATACCTGAAAAGCTTACACTGAGCAAAGCTGAAATGAGTCATAAACAAAACAAAGCCCTGTTTTCTCTAGATGTGTTTAAGTGTTTGGGGGCTGGCAAGGCAAGATGCACATTCATAGAATCATAGAATCCAGGACGGTTTGGGTTGGAAGATATCCTAAGGATCTTGTATTTCCAACCATTAAACACTTTCCACTAGACCAGATTGCTCAGAGCCCCATCCATCCTGGCCTTGGACACTTCCAGAGATGAGGCAGCCACAGCTTCTCTGGGCAACCTGTGCCAGGGACTCACCACCCTCACAGTGAAGAATTCCTTTCTCACTTCTAATCTAACCTTGAGGTCTGCCAGCTTAAAGCCATTCCCCCTGGTCCTATAACTACATTCCCTTGCCACAGGTTCCTCTTCAGCTCTCCTGGAGCCCCTTTAGGCACTGGAAGGGGCTCTAAGCTCTCCCTAGAGCCTTTTCTTGTCCAGGCTGAACACCACCAGCTCTCCCAGCCTGGCTCCAGAGCAGAGGGGCTCCAGTCCTTGGAGCATCTCTGTGGCCCCCTCTAGACTGTTCCAGTAGCTCCACATCCTCAGAGCTGGAGGCAGCACTGCAGATGGGGTCTCACCAGAGCAGAGTAGAGGGGCAGAATCCCCTCCCTTGACTTGCGGGTCACTTTAGTACTTAACTGAGAGTGACTTCAGAGAGAGCAACTCCTGAACACCCATTAATACCCCTGTGACATCCTGGCACTGCCTGTCATGGTGTTTATCTAACAACAGGCCACTGTTATAACTGTGACAAGTTTCACTTCTCCAGAGACCTCCAAAATACCTGTAGGCCCTCTGAAATATTTAGGAAGGGAAGAGTCCACCACTTTCCCTTCTCCACTCAATGAAGTTTGTTAGCATATTTAATCCAGCATGAATACTGCCTCATTTAGCGTGACAACTATAACTGCATGTATGTTAACTCAACCCAGTTTTGACTCCAGTGTGAAATTATTCCTTTCCTGGTTGAAAATGAATGACACAGACTGGAAAATATCTCATGCTGGAATCTATATTTTACATACAGCATGCACTCCAGTTGCACAAGACATTGCTTCCTCAGGCCATTTTTGTCTTCTGAGGTTATTCCAGCAACCCTCAAGCTTTCCCTTGTGGGTTGGGAGCAGCTGCATGTTCTCTAGGCAGGAAAAACAGCAGGAAGAGCTCTCAAAGTCTCCTGCAAGGACACGCCTTGAGCTCCAAAGACTGCTGATACTTGAACAGTATAGACATAAAACAGCTTCCACCACATGGCCTGGGGACCATGGTCTGTTTCTTGGACAAATCCCAAATACTGTATAGATGAAGCCTATATAATCCTGGCAATCGCTTATCTCCCCAAGGACAAAGACCCCATCTGCAAAATATATGGAATAAACATAGCAGCTTTGCAAAGTTTTAATTCAGCTCATGGCTGCAACTCTTCTAATAATGACATATGACAGCTCTGTAAAAATGTTTCTAGCTGCCAAGAGAAGCACTGGAAAAGGAAGGCCAGATTTTGGTTGAGAACACAACTTGAATTAGCTCCTCTTTTCTTCGCCTGTGCAGGTGGAATACGTTTTGAGGCAAAGGGGATTTGTCTTGAGGATGAGATAGGGCTTAAATATCTCCTATAATGATGTGAATACAGAAGATTAAAGAAGAACAAGAAGTGCCTGACTGTTAAAGAGGAAAAAGAGAGAAACAAGGAAACGCTGATAATTCAGTTAGACTTCAACTTCCTTTCCAGAGCAGAGAAAGCCAACAATTATATGATACAGAGTGAACAAGCTGAACATATATATGCTCATGCTGTTTCAAACAGTGTGGTTGTGTCAGCTGGGCAATAGCCTTCAAGACAATGGAAGTCTTTCTCCTGCCTGTCCCAAGTGGCCTCCCATGTCTGGTTTTGATATCAGCCTTCAAGAGAGATGGTTGGGCCAATGGGTCTGTTCCCAGGGGCGAGTAAAGATAATGATCAGTGTGATGTACATGGTCTGCAAGAACTAGTGGAAGAGCTGGAGCTGTTTAACCAAAGGAGAAAGAATTAAGGGGAAGCTTATCCGGCTGTTATAAAGAAGATAAACTTTTCCGTGTGCCCACGGGTGACAGAACAAGAAATGATGGACCTAAATTTCATCAGGAAATTATTAGTTTTGTGATTCTCCCACCATTAGTTCAAGCACAAGGTAGGGGGATGCTCAGTGTACCTCCCATCCTGATTTCTTTTTAACAGAGCTGCAGGTTGGAATATAAAAGTTTATGGCTACCAGACATGTCATTGCAACACCTCCTTCCACAGCCATAAAATACTTCAATTTGACTATGAGAACATCAAAGCATCTTCTTAGTAGCTGCTACGCTGCAAGTGGACTTGCTCCAAAGCAGACAAGACACATGTATGGCATGAATATCAGATAATCAAACATCATCTGGCTGCCTCTTATCCCTAAAAGTTTCTCCAAGCTTTCCTCAACAGCACATATCTTTTTTTCTGCCTTTGAAACTCTCTTAGTTGAGCCTGGAGTGCCACACATCACTCCACTCTAAAGTCCTCCAAAGCTCATACTGGTTCACGAATCTGACTTCCAAACAACATGACTGCTCACACCTCCAAATTTATTTCCCAAGAGAGTTTTGCTAAAGCTTGAAAAGGAATTTGGGATCCTCTAGCCCACCATATACAGAGGAATAATAATTTTCCATCGTTCTCAGGGAAGTGAAAATACACAAGAGCATCAGATACATCTGGAGTTATATTTACAGGCTGTTGAGGGGGAAGGGGCATTAGATCCTAGAGATTTAGCTACAGGAGGAGTTCTGCCTGTATCAGGGTTTGAGACAGTCTTTGATGTTAGTGAAATAAAAGAGAGAAATATTTCCCTCAGGGAGTGAGAAAAATATCCAGAATCTTCAGCCTGAGGTGATTTTTTTTTGTATTGCTGTTCCAGCTACTGTCTCCAGAACTCATTACAATAAGCAAATACTCATACATCATTGGTTTAATATGACAACTATGATGCTTAATAAGGCTGGAAGACACATCACTGTGACTCTATTTGAGCCTCCTAAACAATCAGTTATTGCTGAGAAAGTTACACCAATTTTTATAGCTCAGGAGCTGATTTGCAATTTGTATTCATCTTTCATTTTGACTAGACCAATTGTGTGTTCTATCTGCATTATCAGCTCCATAAAAATTCATTCCTATCCATAAAAATGGAAGATTTCTAATAATGCCTCTCCTACTCTGGGTGTATGGGTGTATTTGGTTTTATTTAGACGAGAAAGGTAGTTAATCTGGTAACTGGGTTGTCTTTCTGTCCAGTTTCACTGCAGCACTTAATCCATCTACTCTAAACCCATCCAGTCAGATTTAAACTGAATTGTTTTTATGATGAGATGGGAGAAATTTGTCTTTGCACAGTGTATGAATTCTGAGTAACTGTGAAATTGTTGCCTATCAAATGACTGGCTGTACAGAGTCACTCCGGGCGGACAGGGCTCCTGACAGGTATGGCCTATGTGGTCTGAAAGGTGGTGAAAAACCAAAGCAATTAACATCATGTTTGCAGCCTACTTGAGCAATAGACATGCTACAGAGTCTTCTGAGCTGAAGATACTGGTTTAACCAAGGTCTGTCACCAGACAACTGGAAAGTCTCAGTAAAGGGGCAAAAATGACAGGATAGTGAATGAAAATGATGAAGAAGTTGTGAATAAGAGGAGTAACAAATGTATTTAAGCAATAACAATGCCTTTGGTGTCAAAACCAGCCCCAGAAGCCTGAAGCATCTGTGATCTCTAGGACTTCCAGGTGAGTCTCTGCCTATAAGTAGGGAGACCAGAGCCAGTGCTGGATTGCCAAGTGAAGGACAGGAGAACACTCACCTCTCATGAGGAGCTACAAATGCATCAGCCAACTGCATGTCCAGAGCAATGGGTATCACAGAGGTCCAATAATTTCTTGTCTTGGATATTTGACTGGCATTCACTAAGCAAAGAGCCATGACAGCATCAGCTCCTCCCAGATGCTTGCTGCCTCCTTCTCAGCACAGGTCACGCTCCTGCAGCAGAGGCAGCTGGAGCAAACATATGCTCGTGTCCCAGCAGCGCTCGGTCACAGTCCAGTGTCCTGAGAGAAACTCACCTTCACAAGAAGCTGGAGGCCGTGCATGAAATGGAGCAGGTGTTTGGTTGTGCCAGCTGAGCTGGAGGCAGGGACCATCAGCAAAGGTTGGGACAGACAGGTGGCACCTCCAAAACTGTTAGAGGGAGATGGGCAAGAGCCTCTTTTATGGTAGTGAACGGGCTTCCAGATAATGAAGCACTAAGAGGACTTATTTAATACCTCTCTTTTCCCCTCCCTTCCTCTATTCCTTCCTCCTCTCCACTCCTTTTCTGTCTTCTTTCCTCTTCCTCCCTCCTGTACCCTGTGAAATTGACTGTGCCATGGATGGGTTTTGTTCCATGATTCCTGCATGTAGTAATATTGCCCAGATTATGTGCAGGTAGTTACACAAAAAGAAGAGTTTGTTCTTTTTTCACAGTTGGTGTTATGTGCTGGTCAAAGTGCAGATGAGTTGCTCTTTCCAGCGCTTAAATATCAATAAACTGACTAAATATCCTTTTTTAATACTTTTCCCAAACCGGGTTGCTGTTGTTGACCATGGTGATACAACAGATCCAGAGTCTGCAAGGTCTTTAACACGGACAGAACCATATTTTGATTAAGAAGTTAAAAGGGTGTCAAACCAGACTGGCAGGTTAAAAAGAGGCAGAGAACCACCTATCTGGTGTCTTTGGGTGAAAAAGAAAAAAGCATTTGTCTTTGGGCAAGAGCACTTTCAGGGGGATCTGAGAGAACTCTCTCTGGCCTCTCATTCTTCCCTGTCCCTGCAATTCTTGAAATCTCTGTGAAACCCACTGGGCTGTATCCATCCTACCTGCAATACATGAGCAACGAGCTCTTAAGCTTTGCCTGTGTCTTCCTACCGAGGAAATGAGGCTCTGGCAGATCCCTGCAGGAGCAATCTCAGGAGTTCATTGCAATTTTGCAGTGAGATACCACAGCAGTTGTGAGGACTGACTCGGGTGTTTGTTGCCTAAGGCATGAAATTTAAGCACTAGTGACTTGCACAGGGCTGGCAATAAATGTCATCAGTCTAAAGAAAGGGGATGGGGAATCAGCCTTGGCTGAGTCCTCCTCCATACTTCTTTATCCCCACCTGCCTCAGTATCCTCCTCCCAGTCCATCCCCAGTAAGGTGTGTCCCTTTGTCCCCACAAACATCCCACTGCGGCATGGCTGGCATTCCTAGAAGAGAGTTTGTCATCTGGGGAGGCAAAGTGGGATCTGTGGTAGGGTGGAAACAAAGTCATAGGGAGCTCTTTACTAAGAAGGCCCTGTAGTCCTGCGAGTTCTCCCAATGGGCCAACATGGAGGTTGGTCAAAGTGCCAAAATGGCCTTTTCAGGTCAATAAAGGCACTTTCAAAGTCAATAACTTCTGCTGAGTTTTAACTTGTAAGATTCAGTCAAGCCACCACTGCCTGAGTCTGAGATACTGAGATCCTTTACATGCCCAAATTTTAATGCATCTTGAAGCAACCTCTGACTGCACCCCCCACTCCAAGTAGAGGAATTTCTGGGGACCATTCAGCCCATTCCCTGCAACCTGGATAAAGTGGGACACTAAAACAAACTCTCCCATTAGCTCCTGCTGGTTACATTATATTTATCACAAACTGTAAAACAGCTTTAAATATTTGAAGCAGCAAATGTAAGCACCTTAGCAAACAGGACACAGATAAGGTTCTTCATCTGTCAGCTTCCAAGCAAACATCTTTAGTATTAAGGTAAAAAATACAAAAGAAACTGGGAGTAGACAAAGACTTATTAGGGCTGTAAGGCATGTCAGGACATGATTATCCTGTGTCATGCCATCAGGAGAGTGTGAGAGAGAGTAGCTGAAAACAACCAATACTTAATCCAACTGAAAAACCTGAAATGAGCGAATTTTAAATGGGGAATTTTCCAAACAGCCCCTTTTACCAGTTTAATAAGATCAATGACCAAATGAATGAATTAGAATAGGATCAGACAGTACAGAGCATGGTACATAGACCTCTCCAAAACAGCTTGTGCACATGCCTTACCACAACATATACTGTCCTATATGTATGTGAGACTACACCCCAGTGAAAGAAAAATTCATATTTTCCCTCTTTATTCTTTACTTTATATCCTAAACCAGTATAGATTGGCACCTTGACTCAAAATGTATCAGCTTTCCTAAGGAATGGATGTTTATATCAGGAAAGCACTGCCAAAACCACCCAGTTACAGCTATTTCTCCAGAAGACACTATAGGAATTAGTGGATAATAAATTTGGGCCAATTTGCAAAGGTATGGAATTCAGTTTTTCCATAGTACAATCAAGAAATTGTGGTTTACTGCCTCAGGTTTCCCAGAGATTAAATCAAGATCATAATACGCCTTTGAACAGTGTTAGGGGAATTCACTTATATAAATGAATTACAGAAAGTCGGGATTATTATTATTGTCATTAATATTACCATTATTATTATTACTGTTATTAATATTACCATTATTATTATTACTGCTATTAATAATGCAGTAACCATGCAGTGCATTAAACTACAAACTGTGGCTGATGGGGACAGAATATTTGCCTGATGTTCCCAGTGCTATCACACACAGAATGTGACACCAGACCTGGCAACCTCCTCCATGGTGGATGACAACATGCACCAAACAGTTGAAGAAAAACACCTTCCACCCTTGTGAATCAACATTCCAGGACAAATAATGGCAACTGCTGAAAAATGCCTTTGGCTGGGAACAGCCGCGATGTGGCTTTGGTTTTGCCCAGCTCCAACTGTGAGGATGGTGTGCATGTCTCTCCTCCACTCCCTCACTTCCCTCACAGTCCTATTCTTGGTTTGAAAACGTATCTCCAGAAACAAGTGTGGGGAGGAGGTGGAGGTGTGTCATGGAGAGGGGGGGATATTCAGCATTTTTGTCTCAGCTGGATAAATGATATTAACACATCTGGAATAGCAGGAAGAAAATCATCATTACTGGGGCGGCTTTGCTGGTTAAGGAATAGGAAGCAGCTCAGGAGAAGATGTATGAAGCAATAAGAGATGATTTACCTCCGCAGCAGTTGTTGTTTGAATACTCACACACGCCCCATCTATTTTCGTTTGCCCCAGCATGAATGGCAGTCCTCCCTGTCGGGGGGTGACACTGTTGCATTTGTCAGCATTCCCTCCAATATATCATGAGGAATAACTGCTCCTGAGCCCTAGGATGGTGGGAAGCAATCCCCAACCTGTGCTGGCTGTGGTAATGGGAGCTCTCCATCATGCTGCCATCCCACGGGGCGGGCACGAGGCTCGCACGAGCTCATCGGAAGCGGCCCCGCAATCGTCATCATAAAGCCCCATAAAGCAAACCCTTCCTACATAACTCCAGTCACCTCTTGTGCTCTCCTAGCACAGCACTCACAGTGACCAGCCTTATTCTGAGCTAAAGGAGAGAGGGAAAGAAAAAGACATAGGATCTGTGATGAGCACGAGTTGACAAGGCTTTAATATGATGTGGACAACTCAGATGGGGAAATGGGCATGGCTGGGGACATGACACTCATTTTCTGAGGTGGTTCTTTCACTAGCAAGTGTGGCTTGTTACTTAGTGGGCTAGGGGTTAAATTCAGCTTGCTTTTACTCAGGTAGGGAGTGTTGGGATGAAGAGAACCCAAATGTGGCTGGTGATTTTAATGGAGAGAACCTATCATTAACTAATGGCTTTAAGCTGAAGGAGGGTAGATTTAGATTAGATATTAGGAGGAAATTCTTCACTGTGAGGATCAAAGGTCCTGGCACAGTTTGCCAAGAGAAGCTGTGGCTGCCCCATCCCTGGAAGTGTCCAAGGCCAGGTTGGATGGGGCTTGGGGCAATCTGGGATAGTGGAAGATCTCCCTGCCCATGGCAGGGGAGTGGAATGAGATGATCTTAAAAGTCCCTTCCAAGCTAAATCATTCTATGATTCTATGACTGCATTTTAAGACACAAATTGGAGTAGGGAAGTGTTTGTATGTCTGAGGAGGATCCAGTTGTGGGTAAGTGGGGACTGTAAGGTGAGGTGCAGGAAGGCAAGGAGTTGGTGATTAACAGAAGGGCTGGAAGAAGCTGGGGGCCACGGTGTCAGATAAGGGTATAAATTAATCTTCTTAAAAACAAAATGCAAAACCCACAAGAATTTCTATACATTTTCTTTGCAGTTTTGCAGTATTTCAGGCTTGAACTCTTCCTAGGAACATAAAACTGAGTTAAGCCCCACAAAAGGCCCTTGAATCTCATTTGAAGTCCATTACAATTACTTTGGATTAGGATCTTGGTGTTTTTGTTACCTGATTTTACCTCCTTAGTACAAATGGGCTCTGGAACAAGAAGAATTGCAGGCCATAAGAGTGTAACTAATGGGTTTATTTTTCCGGTTGTTTCATTGTCTTCCCCTGGAGATATGTTTATATACATTAAATTTTGAGGAGAGTCCTAAGTTATATCTCTCTCTCTTAGAAAACCTCTCAGTAATTCCATCTATAATCACAAAGGAAAGTCACGTAAAGAGAGGAAATAGCTGGAGTTAGGAACACAATGAAGAAACCAAATGGCTGTTGGGCAAGTTATGCCTTTCCCTGCAATCCACACAACAAACACTCTTCACAGCTTTGGGGCTTAATTAGTTAATTATTATTTTAAATTCTTTAAATTACTGTTTAACTGTAAAAAGTTAAATAATTTTAACTCATTACTGAACATGTGCAGAGGTTTCCCTCCTTTGGTTTGAAACTCTCTAGGCCATTCCATTGCTCTGATAAGCTGCCACATAACATCATCCACTTGGAAATTGGTGAACCTCATCTGCACGAGTGTGCAGAGAGCCTTAAAAGCTGAGGAATTATCCTGAGGAGTACTGAGATAAAAATGATAAGGATTCTGATGGCGATATTATTACCTGCTGCAGTGCTTAAAATATGCAGGAAAAAATATCCCCTGTTGGAGATCTAGGCTAATATTTTCTAGAAAGCAGAAAGGACTTCCCAGAGGCAAAGGGAAGGTGTGACTGCTCTCCCTGGCAAATTGGCTCCTTGAAAGGATCTTCCCTTCTAAGAATTTTTTACTGACCCTGCTCTTTATCATTTGTTGGCTAAATATGTGAACAGTCTAATATGTCTTTGGAGATAGGTTTTGTTTTGTCATAGTGGTAACTTGGTCCCCTAATCTTGCCTAGAGTTTGAAGCACCGTATTAGCATCATGTTTAGCACAAGACATCATCATCATGTGTGCAAGACAGTCTCTCTGGTTTCAATAAAGTTTCATGTGGCTGCACTTCTATTCTCTTTAGGTAACCCACAAACTTTCCAAACACTCATTAAGCTTTCCAGGAATCCTTTCAAAGGACTAGTCTCCCAGATGTTTAAAGTGTATATCGTGCAAGGAGATGCCCTGAATCTGCAATCAAGACAAAGTTCTCTGTCCATCCTGGCCAAAAGCCTGAAAGAGTCACCCTGGCTATGACCAGAGATTGTCTTTGGAGCATCCCAAGGGACATTTGACAAAGATTTCACAAAGTGCCTTCAGGAGTGTCAGCAGGAGGTAATAAATCACAAACCATGCTCATGGCACCTCTTGCAGCCACACTTTTGCATTTAGATGTCTGCAAAGCAAATGTCTCTTCATGGCTATGGGTAACAAAGGTCTGTACTTGACTCATGGGCTGAAAAGGGCTCAGTCTTCTCAGACTGACAAAGGATGATTCATAAACAGTTCATTTTTCCACCCAATTTGTTCCTTGTTATTTTTAATGAGCTTTCAAAAGCAAGCAAAAACATCAAGAGGAGATTAATTTCTGTGTAATAAGAAAACATAACAAAACTGCAAGTGCAAGAGCTGAAAGTTTACAGCTTTTAGTAGCTGACAGAATAAAGAGAATGTAGAAAGACTGAATTATCCTACAAGGCAGGGGAAGGAAATTTGGTGGGGTTTTTTTTTTTGGAAAAGCAAGAGTCCATTTGAAATGGTTACAGTGAAGGCTTTGAAAGAATAAAATTGCTTTTCCTCACCTCTGCTCAAGGCTATGCACTCTTAAACTCTTCCAGCAGATGCCTGGTGCTGTTCTGCACAGATCTGTCCTTGCAATCCTTCTGCATGACAAGGTGACAGCTCCAACTGCTGCACAGCATTGCTTAGAAAGGGTTGTCACACAGAGAAACCTTTCCTGAACTTCAAGAAAAAAATCTGCTCCTGGCTTCAGCACTCTCTTCATTTAGTTCAATATTCAAGAAGGCCATCCGATTCCAACAAAAATCAGTGATTTTTTCCATGGATTTCGAGGTTTGGGAAGAAGTACCAGTGCTGGAAATCCTGAGTGCGCAGCAGTCTGAGGGCATGTGTTTTTCTGTCTGGACTTTGTCCATTATCATAAAATTAGAGGCTTGTAGTCAGCAGGAACGTTTCTGTGATACATGAGATGTGTTTCTCTTTCCTTCCTTTTATCCTACACCATCCTTTGTGTTTCCAGCACTCAGATAGAGATCTTCTACCTCCTTATGCTCTAATCTGTTTTTCAGTGCACATGAACAATTCAAGTTGTCTGAAAGTCAAGGCACCCCAAATCAATAATTAATAGTTGTCTCAGTGTCAAAATTGAGACATGGCAATAGGTTTATATTGGAAATAAATTCTTTACTCTGAGGGTAGTGAGGGCTGTCCCATTCCTGGAAGTGTCCAAGGCCAGGTTGGACAGGGCTTGGAGTGACCTGGTCTACTGGAAGGTGTCCCTGCCCATGGCAGGAGGTTGGAACTGGATGATCTTTAAGGACCCTTCCAGTGCAACCCATTCCACAACTCTAGGAAAGCACCGCTAATCTGGAAGTTTATTTGGGCCAGGGGATTCCTTCTAGAATGGCAGTATTATTCTTGGAAGTGCACACAAGTGTAGTTGTAGACATGCAAAACTCCACAGAATGAAAGAACAGGAGGAAAAGTTGTGTTTGCTTATATTAAATATTGGATATTTTGGTGAATGAATGAATCCAGTCTCTCTGAAAGCAAAGTTAATGTTAATAACTTTAATAATAATGTGGTGAGTGAATATAAGAATCTGAGGCCACACTCTAATGCACTTATTAATCCAAAAACCTCAAAAGAAATTATGCCATTCAATCTCTCCAGCCCAAAGGCAGCATGATGAGAGAAGGCGGCTTTGATAAGCCTGTCCTAAAGTTAGCACAAACCATCAGTGAAAATTTCACACCACTGGCAACCTATTTAAGAGTGTAAGCCCTAATTCTCAAGAATCAAGACATCCAACAGGATTTTCCTCACCGTGTCAGGATCTGGACAACAACTGAGACTAGATGAGACTCTCATGAGACTTCATGGCTCACTCACAGAAGTTGCACCACAACAGTCCCGTAAGTACAGACAACTGTGCAGCATCTTATTCCTCTGCTTGTTAAAGAAAAGCTGCTAGAAAAAGGGAATATATTTTTATTTATCTTATCAGCAGGTGTCATCTCTTGTCTGCCTCATTCCAGTCCTTTCCTTTCCAAGAAAAAAGTAATGGATAGGATCATAACAACACAGAATATTACTGACTGGAATGATTCTACTATAAATTAGTAAGTGAACCTTAGAAGGTGTGTGTGCTCACACCATCACATACTCGCTCAACTGTCCTCTGTTGTTGTTACCTTTAGCCATTTATTCTACATATACCATTAATAAATCTATAAATAAATTCTATACATGTCCAATGACTTGTCTTTTCCCCACCTCTTACACATTTATTTCCCCTTCTTCTTATTTTTCTATTTGCCTTGTTAAATATTCATCTGCCCTTTAGAAAGCACCAACCCAATCAGAGGGAGGACTGTTTTCCTGTGCACAGCAGTTCTCCTCTGGACATGGTTTTATATTCTCTCTGTGTCTCACATGAAGTCATTCAGCCTCTTATTTTGATGGTTTCACAAGTGGATTGAAGTAGTTTAACAGCACACGGTTTTTGGAAAGGGAAAGAAAGGCAAGAACAGAGATGATGAGGATGGAACTGGAAAAAGGGAGCTATCCCAAAGAAAGATTCCTTGCTGGCAACAAGGTTAGTTCAGTTCCTCACAGGACTTCACTCTCTGTCTTTGCCAGTTTTCCCTTTGCCTTCCTTAAATTGCCTGGAAGGAGCATTTCTCCCAGGCTGGGTCTGGAAACACTTGAGTGCTTAGTGGCCAAAAGCACTGTGGTGATCCCATTGCTTCCCCATCCGGGACCTAAAATCTTGATGTTGACTGTATTTCCTGTTATCCATTCACCATTTTCCACCCAGAAGACCTTAAAGCAGGGAATGAACGTCCCTAGGAGAGGGTGGGAAATGAGTTTCTGTATAACAAGAAAACATAACAAAATTCCAAGCACGAGAGCTGTAAGTTTAGTAGCTGACAGAATAAACAGAATGAAGAAAGAGTGAATCATCCTAAAACTCAGTGGAAGGAAATCCTGGTTTGTTCTTTTCATTGTTGTTTTGCTGAGGTTTTTTTGTTTGGTTGGGTTTTCGTTTGGTTTGGGGTTTTCTCTCTGTGTGTGTGAGTGGGTGTGTGTTTTTGGTTTTGTTTTGTTTTGGAAAAGCAACAATCCACTTGAACTGCTTACAGCCAAGGCTCTGCAAGGATAAAATTACTTTCCCTCACCTCTGCTCAAGGCTGTGCACTCCTAAACTCTTCCAGCAGGTGCCTTGTGCTGTTCTGCACAGGTTTGTACTTGCAACCCTCCTGCATGAGTTTCTTGGGTAAGAACTCTATTTCCAAGTGGTGTTTGGAAGTCTAGGGGCAGTTAATGGGCATCTGAGTCCTGCTGTGGGGTTGACTGTTCTGTGGGCACTGTGCCAAAGACACTGGCTTGGGGAATATCTGGTCACTGATCCCTACGTGCCTTCTTTATCCTTTGTGTACCACCCTCTCTGGGCAGTCCAGCCATGTGAAAAGGCACAGAACTGAGAGCAGGAAAAGCAAAATCACACATGGAGATACCTCAGCAGTTCGGAGAATGTTTCCAGGGTAGGTCGGTGCCAAAGCTGAGGGACCTAACCCTAGACCCTAGTTAGGGTTCCCAGCTCCTAACTACAGGATTTTAACCCCTGGATTGCGTCCCTGCTGCTGGAGAGCTTT
The DNA here is from genome assembly GCA_013396755.1 of Sclerurus mexicanus. NCBI lineage: Eukaryota > Metazoa > Chordata > Aves > Passeriformes > Furnariidae > Sclerurus > Sclerurus mexicanus. The sequence goes on from VWZF01002690.1 coordinate 1,848,156, forward strand.
GGTAGTAATTGTGCTTGCAAATATAATCCCCCTCCTGTTCTCTCAGCTGCACAATCCATCCCCAAGATACCCAACGAGCACCTTTGTTGATGCTGAGTGGTTGTTGCCTTCCACCCCAATAACTGCTGAAGGATCTCTTTAGTAACAGCTTAAGAAGCACCTGGGATTTTGTGAGGATGACTGACACCACACAAATGTACATTACAATCATTGTCATTCAGTCTGGAATCAGCTCTGTAGTGTTTTATGGTGGGTTTTTTTTAACGTAATTTTTCTGTGTAGGAGGGCTGTTTAATAAAAGAATATATTCCATTATGTGGCAAAGTTAAAATTTTATATACTTTTTTTTTCTTTTTATTCTTCGTGTTCTGTCACTTTTCTCCTGTAGATACGAGGCTTTATTCTACATGTCATTTGTGAGGGCTGTGGCTCACCAGGATGAGACCCATCATTCCTAATTACAGATGAATAGCACCTGTCCAGTCTAAAAACTATCCTATATATGTAGAAACTTTTAAGGAAAAATTTTAGGAATTTTGTGAAATACTTATATTTTTCTTTTGGGCTGCTCAGAACGTGTTTCTTTTGTAAACAGCTTAGCAAAATATTAAGCTGCATTTTCCTGATGTTGTACAGCCTGATGGGACTGGTAGTTTTAGTCCCATTTTCACCAATAAATCAATCTCCTCAGAGGATTCTGTTCTCACTAAGGAACTCTGCTGACTTCCCACCACCCAAGCAATGTGTTATGTCATGGACATTACATTGGCTTGTAATTAGCATGTAATTATTATGAGCGGGAAGCCTGGTCTAGGAGAGTGGGGGAAATGCGAATGTTTCTGTTTTAACTACGGTTCCCACAAGACCTGTGAGAAAACAAAACTCAACGTTGACGTGACTCAAAACAAAACCTTTCAGCAACCCAAATGGAAAGGTTTTGATTTCAGGCATGTCGAAACATTTCTCTTCAGCTGAAAATGTCAAAAAGAGCATTTGACATCTGTTGTGTTTTGACCTTTCCAAATTGAATTTCTTTGTCGCTCCCTCGTCCATTCTGTAAAAAGAAAAACACACATTTCTTTTGTCCTGACGTGGGGGAAAACACAAACCAGAAATATCTGGAGGATTTGCCGTGAAGGCACATTTTTCAGTTTCACTTAGCTCTCTATAAGGAAGCTTAGGCTGAAATAAAATACCCCTTTCTCCTTTCAGTGCTTGCAGAGGACTCGTACTGAGCTGTGCCCTGCATCCTGGAGCAGAGGATAAAGCAGCAAGCGTGATCCCAGGGGAATGCAAATCTTTCCTGGGTACCCCGAGCTCCTTCATAAATAACTCTGCTCCCACCCTGTATGTTCCTGCAGCACCTGTACAGATTATATATATTCCTTCTTTTCAGTCTCTTCTTTGCTGCTATCTCCTGTGACATGTTGTCTGGTTTATTCTTTGTATATCTAGTATGAAATCGAATAAATGTCCTGTAAGTTACTTTCATCTCAGCATCTTCATTATTTTCACGTCAGAAGCGTCTCAAGAAGGGAAATACAAGTTTGGGTGAGCTCACAGACGTTTCTTTTCACTCATAAGACATGAGCAAACCATCTGGCACAGTTAAGCCACTCAGCATGATCCTAAAACAAAGACAAATGCTGCCGCTGTTGTTTCATTGTTTAAAATCGACATTTTTGGAGCAGGGATTATTTCAGTTCAAACCTTCCAGCTTCTTTTCTGTTAAGCCCATACATATTGATACATGCCCCAGGATGTCTCCATATAGCCCTAAGAAACTGTCTTTCTGTAAATGATACACATTAAATATATATAGCAACTATTTCTGTGGCATGTATCTTAATTCTAAAATCCATTTAAAGTAGCAGTGAAATTAAATTACACCTCAGCACCCAGTGGTTTTCTACTGTAGACTCAAATAAGATGTGTCATAGAATCATTAAATGGTTTTGGTTGGAAGGGACCTTTAAGACACTTTAGTTCCAAACTGCCATGGACAGGGACACCTTCCACTAGACCAGGTTGTTCCAAGCTTCATCCAAATTGGCCTTGAACACTTCCAGGGATGGGATGTCACCATTCCTACACCTCTTCAGGTTGATTATGACTGTTTGAAACCTTGCTCATGAGCAATAAAGATGCCCACGGCAGGACAGAGTTCTGAACCATCCTGAGGAAGAAACAGTTGTAGCACCAATGGTTTTGGTAAAAGCCTGAGCTCAGTTTTCCCTTGGACTTCTTTAACACAGGAATTTTCAATGATATTTTGTGTTCTCCAGTGAAACTAAATCCCAGAGATGGGAGGTTTGGTGTGATATGACTAAAAGTCCTTCATCGTAGCAATCTGGGGAGGGGACTGTGCTTTTTGTGAAATGTGTTTATTTCAGCAAATTAAACTCTCTCTTTAGTGGGGATTTGCAAGAAAGGGTGATCCCAGGGAAACAAGGGAAACAAGCTGGAGCTGAAGTTGTGTGGATGTGTATTTTCCAGTGAAAAAACACTTATTTATGAGCCAAATGTGAATTTCAGAGGGGTTGAAACGCACCACTCCAGGCTGTAACCCTACCAGAACTGATGATAAGGAAAATGCAGAAAGTCCATTTAATGATTTCACCTAAGTTTCCTCCCTGTTTTTTCTGGAACGGCTGGAACTAATTGCTGGTTGGAAAAAATTTGCTTATCTGGACTGATAATCCCTTGTGCTGTGCAGTCACATTCATGCAGCAGACTGACTGGTGCCAATGGAACCATCCCCATGAATCAGAGCCTTGACCAGCAGGCCAGATGTTAAATTAAAATCCACATCTTTCCTCTGTATCTCTGGTCGTTTTCTCTAAGTCTAAGGAAATAGAAGGTGTCACTAGAAAGCAGTCACTTTTTCACATGTGATCCACAATTGTATAATAATCACAGCAATTTCCTTTTTGATACCAAGTGGTGCTAATCTGGCTGGAAAACTGAAGGGACCATGTAGGATTTACTGGTTCCCACAAACCCATCACAAGGCTCGTCATTCAACAAGTTCTGCCTTTTAAATATGGACACTGTTCTCAATTAATAAATGAAAAAAAGATCAATTCCATTTTCCCTTTCTTCTCTTGGAAAATATACTATGTCAAAGGATTTTATCACCTGCACTGTGCATAATATAATGGACTGGATGTGATTATTTGTCCAGGTGTTTCATCTCTACTACCAAACTATCCGATGTCTCCAACGATGCATTATCACCCATAAAATATCCATAAGGAAAAGAAAGTATATTCAAGATAAGAACACATTTCAAAGCTTTGCTAAACTTTTATCAGCTTTGCAAAGTTCCAGGGATGCTGGATGGAGGCAGTTATGGAAAAAGGACTGAGTTATTGCAGTGCAGCCTCTGCAAAGTGAAAGGCAGCTGTACATGCCAAGAGCTAGATGGGAATTTAAAGTTTTCTTCTGATGTTCCTCTGAGAAAATGTTTTGTGCACCTTAATTTGTGGTGCAGATTCCTTCTTTTTTAGTGCCAAGGCTTGTTTGAGGCTTTGCATGTAGAGTGGAGTCTGGACCAGTCTGGTACTTCCCACATGCAGGGTAACATGCATACATGGCACATAGCTTTTGTGGATGAACGAAGGGCTCCAATAAAACTCAAACATAAAAAAAAGGGTATAAGGGGTGGAAGCAGGGTCAGATCAGGTCACCCAGGACAAATACAGAGATGTGGTGCAGCTTTCCAAATGTCATCCCTACAAGCTCGGTAGTCAGCATGGATTTGTGAAGGTGAAACTGTGTCTGACCAAAGCCTTCTACAAGGAAATGACCAGCTCAGCAGGTGAGAGGAGAGCAGGGATTGTTTCCATCATTTAACAAGGCTTTCAACACCATTTGCCACAACATCCCCATTTTCAAGCTGACGAAATACAGATTAGACAGGCAGACAGAGAGCTGGGTTGAAAATTAATTGAATTGATGGACGCAAAAGGTCGTAATTGGTGGGATGAAGTCCAGCTGGAGATCAGGTACGAGTGGTGGAGTACCATGGGCCAGTACTTAGACCAACAAAGCAACATCATTGTCAGTGATCTGGTTGGTGGGGCAGGGCACTCTTTCAGCAAGTTTGCAAGGTGGTGCAAAACTCTGAGGAGTGGTTAGTACCTAAAATGGTTGCTTTGGTTTCTGAAGGATGTCGATGGGCTGGGTAAAAATGGTCAGAGGGGAAAGTTGTGAGATCAGCAGAGGTGAATGCAAAGTCCTGCATCTGGAAAGGAGTAACCAGGGAGACACTGAAGGACCAGACAGATGATTAAGAAATTGCAGATGATTAATAGGTCTGTCATGTAAGAAGCTGAGAGACCTATGACTGTTCAGCCTGGAGGAGGCAAAGCTCAGGGGCATCTTAGCAGTGTCTATAAATGTGAGATCAGGACAAGGAAGAAGTTGTAGCTCAGTTTTTCTTAGTTGCCCAGAGACTGGACAGGAGACAAGGAGCAAAAATTGAAGCACGTGAAATTGTTCAAACCTAGGAAGAGGTTTTTTTCCTGTCAGGGTGATTGAACACTGAAACAGGTTGTCCAGAGAAGTGAAGTCTCCCTCTTTGGAGATATTCAAAGAACTACTGGACCTGGTATTGGGCAAAATCTGCTCTGAACAGGTGGAATGGATGTTCTCTAGAGATCCCCTCCAACGTCAGTGACTCTGTGATTATGAGGGTTGCAAAGCTTATCCCAAATGGACTGCACTGTTACCAAAACAGGCCATTTTCTAGTATTGATGGAAGAGTTTTCCTGCAGCATAGAAAAGTTCCCTTCCATAATATTATCTCTCAGGGGATGCAGAAGAAAGTTTTGGCCATTTAAAATGTGCTTACAGGAAATGGAGCGATGCTTAAGGATTCTGTTGCTATCAGCTTGGCTCTGTGCTGCAGTTCCACTTGCCTTCTCCAGGCATCTGCTCCTGTGTGATTGCATTTTTATTCTTTTTCAAAAGGGCAGATGGTATTTTTTTTTTCCCTGTGTGCATAATTAAACAAACACAAAACAAACTCATCTAAAGATACTAATTAATTCCTTTTCCTAATAGATTGCAGGCAGTCTATTAATATTACTCACTCCTGAGACTGAGAGTCTGTTAGCAGAGCTTCCTTGTCTTGCTGCTTTTCCTTCTCCCATGGTGAGACTAGTGAAGTGATCCACCACTTCCCTTTAAACACAGTCATTCTGGAAGCAGCTGTAGCTGGTCCTGGGCTGGTATTGGTGATAGGCTGACTATCCTTTACTTAGTTTATTAAATTCTGTTCGGCTTGGGTTCCCTCGTCATCCTTTCTAGCTTTGACAATCTGCATCTGAGTGGCCACGAAGCTGCTTGGGTGAGGTAATGGGTGAGGACGGGGTCATTCCTGGCTCTACACAGTTATAGCCAGTTTGGGCTCTCTGGTGTTCTTGCAAAGTGTGTGACAAAGGAAAGGAAGTTTAATTGTTCTGCTTTTAATATATATCTACATATACACATTAAGAAAAGGTGAGATCAAAAATGCTGTTAGATGGCACCAAGTGATTGTCAGCTCTGTTATAATTACCTAATTAAAGAGGTGATAATGAACCCAGACTTGAAATGCTGGAGGGAGAAAAGGAGGGTGTCACCGGGAACTCAACATTTGTTTTATCCTAAATCTTTATTGTAAAGTAATCACCTGTCAGGAAGTCTGCTGAGGAGGGAGCAGCTTCTCAGTGCAGTGCTGTGATCACAGAAACAGGGTGGGAACAAAAGCAGCAGTGACAGATTCAGGTAAGGCAATCTCCAACACAGGAAACCTAAACAGCCCAAGAGCTTTTCAAGGAACCATCCTGGGGACAAGAAAGTGCAGCCTGAGCTGAGGGCATTGTGGAAGCTCTGCTCTCCCCAGATATAAAGCTGGTTTTAGTGCTTAGAGGATGGGTCGTATTTTCATTGTGCTGGACAAAAAATAATCCATGAGCTGCATGTTCACATGTTCTCCCAGAGCAGCTCTGCTGAAAAGAACGTGGGTAGGTGCTCATTTGAGACCATCTACCATTGGTTCTGTAAAGAGCCTGGGGTAGATGGTCACCTCAGCAGCCAAAAGTGTTAACAGGATACTGGTTTGTACTGGCATAAATAGAGCCAGAAAGTCACGGGAAATAGTCTGCTCTCCTCACTGGGCATTTCTTAGACCAAATGTAGATCCATGGATCAGTTGGAGCAGGTCCAGATGAGGGTCATGAAAATGCTCTGAGGGCTGGAGCTCTGGAGACAGGCTGGGAGAGCTGGGGGTATTCAGCCCGGAGAAGAGAAAGCTAAAGGGAGATCTGAGAGCCCCTCCCAGCACCTAAAGAAACTCCAAGAGAGCTAGAGAGGGACTTTGGACAAGGGGTGAAGTGACAGGAATGGCTTTGAACTGATAGAGGGCAGGGTTAAATTGCATATTAGACAAAAATTCTTGACTGTGAGAGGGTGGTGAGGCCCTGGCACAGGTTGCCAAGAGCAGCTGTGGCTGCACTGTCCTTGGAAGTGTTTAAGACCACATTGGACAGGGCTTGGAGCAATCTGAGATAGGAGAAGGTGTCCCTGTGCATGACAAAGGGGTTGGAACTAGATGATCTTTTAGATCGCTTCCACCCCAAACTATTCCATGATTCTGTGATTGCATTTTCAGACAGAAATGGATGATCTTTAAGTGCCTTTCAACCGAAGCCTGGGATTTATTCCCCTTTCCATTTTTCAGGATCTCAACACCCACTTCAGCGTTCGCTCAAGCCAAGTATTTAATCTCAAAAGTAGCCAACCCTTCATCTTCCCCCGGACTGATCCTTCTGGAAGTTTATTTCTGTGAGGACACTTCACCTTTGGGACTACAAATCCCATCAGTCTTCACTACCACCTCAATAAGGAGTGTGGATGTGCTGGACCTCAAAGGGCCACATGAAGAGCCAGACAAACGAGATGAATGCTCCCTTCTGACAGACAGGGAGGAAAGCTTCTTATGAAATGCTTTCAGCTTTTAATGCGTGCAAAAAATGTGTTTCTTTTCATATGATCCTCATTGCTGGATTTCAGTCGCGTTCAAAGATGACAAAATGAAAAAGATCAAATGATAAATCAAAACAAGAGTAACACAAAAGCCTGAGGGATACAGAGCTGACAACAGATGATCACAGAAGCAAGTGATAAAATTCTTGCTTATTCCAGAAAAGCCATCCTTAACTAAGAAATATTTCCTAGATATGTGTGTAAATGACAGAAAAATTTTAGATTGATCATTTCTACTGGATATTGTATGACCAAAATTTCAGTTTATTAGAATTCTAACCAGTCTCTTCATCATTTTCAAGGCCGATTAGTCCTAATGTACATATATAAATATTTTAAAATGCATTGAACAAGGCGAAGACTCATCAACTAACAAATCAATTTCTTATTAGGTTACCCCAGAAAATAGAGTGTCCAGAAGTGTGTGCTGTTTGTAAATATTAGGTGCATCAATCTTGGTTCCTTCAAACAATCAATTTCCCTGTGAAAGGAAGACAAACATTCAAAAGAAAGAGAAGGAAAAAATAAATAAATAACCTCCCTGAATACAGCAATATCATAGCAGGTTAAATCTAAATCATTGCTGTTCCAGTGTGAAGAATAAAAATAAACCATTTTTTTTCTGGTTTTTCTTTTTTTTTTTTTATATTTCCCTTTATTTTGTTTTTGCAGGAGCTGCTGTTGTAGTCCATTATAATGACAACTGGCTTAAAAGTGTTAAGAGGAAAAGATAAATCACTTCTGAAACGTGTTTTGAAGTGGGTTAGTTAATCCAAGGAGCCTTGCAACACTCGCTGCAGTTATTTCCTGCGTGATGGATTGGGGTTGGCTCGTCTCTGCTCTCCTGAGGGACCTCTTTACCTCTCTTGAGGGCACTCAAGGACCATCCTGTGAGGGAAGGTGGCAAAGCAGAGATGGTGGTGGAAGCCCTGATCATACCCTGGGGTTATGGAGAGTGTGCTGACCTCTCATATGAGCTGGAACATGTCAAAGCAACACCAGGCTTTCTCTGATCCAAAAAGGAAGTCCATGTGTCCAGTTGTGGCACAGCTGTTTATGGCAGACACCACCTGAAAGAGCTTCTCTGGGTTGCGCAAACAAAGACAGGGGGCACCTTGCAGGGCCAAGGACACCTGACCTGGCTGGTGTGTCACCAGGGCTAAGAAGCATTATCTCAGGGCCATCCTATAACCATCACCTCAGCACAGTGCTCTTCCTATGTTACTGAATCCCTTCTTCGCTTGAGGTCTCCCTGTGTGGTGGCTAACATGGGTCCAGCTATGAATCCAGCTGAATCCTTTGGGATCTCCCCACTCAGCCATGTGTGGACACATAGTGCCCTTGGGCCTGAGTTCTCTTTGATGACTGTGAGACCTCATTTGAAGGTCTCAAGGACCAGGCTGAGGTCCTCAGGCCAACTGGCATTGTCTGTATTGTGTCCTTGTTGCTGAGGGTATCTAAATGTTCAAACTTGCTCCCTTTTATGTAGCAGGGAGACCTTCTCCAGCCTCCTGGTCTGGGAGGAAGGATCTTTGTATCCAGCCACTGAGATCCATGAGGTCTTCACACACCACAGTGATGGTGCATTGGAAAAACATGCAATTAGAGGGGGAAGCTGAAAGGTGCCTGACAGGTGTATTTTGCTTTCATGAGGCCACTGCCATGTTTCTCCATTGACTATCAACTTTTATCCATTCCTTTTGCAAATACAGTCATGAAGGTCCTATGTAGAGCATGGCAGCAACTTTGGGGTCCTAAAAATGCCCACTGCACTTTGAGTGCTTGAACCAGGACAATAAGAAGCCAAAACAGGGAGGATTAACAGGCAGAGAAAGGTGTGGCTGTTGATTGTGGCACTGCAAAAGGCACGGAATCATAGAATCATTATGCCTGGAAAAGACCTCCAAGATGACAAAGGTCAGCTTTAACTTCTTGCAACTGCCAGCTTGTGTCCACCTAAATGCAAAAATATTCCTTATTTCCAACAAAAACCACAGTGTACATGTCCATCCACATGTACACACCCATTACTGTACATTTTATACAATGCAGTGCATAATTTATTAAAAGGGTATATATATTAAAGAGTTCTGCTCTCTGTAAGGTCTCAGGAATGTTACTGCTTTAGTGAAATAAATTAATTTGAACACTCCAGTTAACCAGGACCATCAGTTCAGAGCAGGTATGCACTACTGCAGTGATGAATGACTTAATCTAAATGACACAGGTGTGCTGAACCAGGGATAAAGCCCAAACAGGAGATCAGTAATTGCATCTCTACATTAAAACATCCCTCAGCTGTAGCTCCTACTGCTTTTGCCTAGTTGTATCTTAAAAGCCTCGCTCTGGGACCCCCACAAACTAATACAACTGCTGTACAGAAAGTAGCAGAGCTCAGTGCACAAGGGCAGAAATCAAGAAGGAATGAGAAAGGAATGTAAGACTCCATGAGAGTGAGTCCAAAGGAAGAGTGATCCCAACGTAGCTATGACCAAGAAGAGCTGATGTCTTTTTTCTCTTGGTTTTGGTGTTCCTCCAGGATGTTTTCCAGAATTTAAACCTGTTTTACCTTGTACTCTGCTGTTCCCTTGGCACAGCCTCTGAAACAGCGTTTGTGAGAGTAAGTGAGAGAAAACTGCAGTGCCCTGTAGCCTGGGGGATGGAACATTTGTCCTGCAGTTCAAATCCTGTGGTTAAGTTCTGGTTGGTTTTTATCTGTTTCTTCTACCCTGCACTTCACAGAGCCAAGTAATACATGATTTTTCAAGTCTTTATTTGCACTCCAGCCCAACCAGTTGCCAGATCTTTTCCGCTCCTTCTTGGACCATTGTCCCTTTACATCATGCATATCACTGCATATCATGCATCCCATTCATGTGTCCCATTGCAGTGTTAAACCTCCCTGATGTGGTCCCAGATTTCCTTCTCATGATATTTTTCTTTAGCTGAATCTCACCCTTTATTTCCAGCTGATATTTCTAACCTCTTCCCTTCCCTTGTTATTTCTCTGCCCTTGCTGTTTCTCCTCACTTTGGTTATTAGCAGTTCCTGTTATTTTCTTTGGTATTAACAAAGTGGAGACCAAATCTGCTGCTCTCCATACTGCCATCATGTCCAGCATATCTCCTTTTAACTCCAGTCTTAGGTGACAAACACTGCCTTTTGTTTACAGCCCCATGGCCATGCCAGTGTCTCCCCATCAGTTAATTCAAATGAGTTTTGCTTCAAGTAAGATTTCCCAGGAGATTCTAGGAAGTGCCTCTGGAACTGTGTCAATACGAATAGATGCCTGTTCATCCAGATGAACACTGTGCTGTAACAACCATGGGCATCTCGTACTGTCTTGGGGGGAAATGTGTCTGCTGCAGCTTGAGCTGAGCTTCAGATGGAACTGGGGAACTGTGCACTAATTAGTTAATTGGCTGAAGGACGCTGTGATGTATTGGCTGGATCCAGTTTATAAACTGACACTAATTTTGTGTGGGGGAAAAACAATGTAAAGCTTTGCAAAGCCACAGACCTTGTTAATCCCCATTTTGCCTTCCCTTAGCCCAGCATTGCATGGACAAGAGGCTGACTGATGTTTCTTTGTGCTCGGGAATATTGTTCAGGCATAAAATCAGGAGTGAAGTCTGAATCACGTCTTTCTTTCATGCTCTGCTCAGATTTCAGTTTGCTTTGTTGTGAAAAGACAGCAGGAGTCACTGACTCAAACAGAGGCAGCACAAGTATCCCTTTTTCTACAGCAGAAAAGCACATGTTTTTGGAGAGAGACAGAGAAACCTACACAGAGCCAAGGGACTTGTGGCTGACCTGTGCAACCCGAGTCCAAGCCCATCCAGAAGCTGCTTCTTATGTCACCTTACGTCACCCACTTTGGGGTGAGCTGTTCCTCCAATCAAGCACGTCTTCTCCTCTCAACAGCGTGGAGTTGTGTCAGGGGAGGTTTAGGTGGGATCTCAGGAAAAGGTTCTTCACCCAAGAGGGTGGTTGGACACTGAAACAGGGCAGTGGTCACAGCACCAAGCCTGTCAGAGTCCAAGGAGTGTTTGGACAATGCTCTCAGGCACATGGTGGGATTCCTGGGGGTGTCCTGTGCACAACCAGGAGTTGGACTTGATGGTCCTCATGGGTCCCTTCCAACTCTGGACATTCCATGATTCTTTTTGGCTTTACTCCTACAACACACACAGTTCTCATAAAGAACTTTTCAGAGTAATTAAGATACATTCAAGTTATTACTGTTTAGTTCTGAACTTTTGGGTAAAAATAAATAATTCTTGACATATGGGAAGAAAAACTTTGAGCTGTTCTGGCATTTGGGTTTTTGAGAAGTTTTCTGATGCAGAGTTGGGGGGTGGGGGCTTCTGCAGTGTGAAGCAGAATAAAGATCACAATAATGAGGGCATGAAATTAGCTTGGCAGTATGAACTCTGTGATACTGTGTAGGATTTTCAATTAGGGTGAATTAAATTGTTGCCAAAGTCAGAATGGATATGAGGATTGAGTAGGGTAGGAGAGAGGAAAAAGGTGAGCCTTAAAGACATAGGAGATAATGGCTTAGAGAATTTTCTGTGCTTAGGGAATAGCTCATTCATCTGGAAAAGTGTAGAGAGAATCATGAAAATTACCTAGGAAATAAAATATGTGTATATATAGTGAGGGTGAGAATCTAAAGTGATGTCAGGGAAATCGCAGAGAGAAGAATAAGTGATGATTAGAGCCTCTCTTATTCTGCAGACCTGCCAATACTGCATCTTCCAAAAGCACAGCAATAATTTACACCATTGAAAAATATAAAGGACCAGATTTCTTCTGTGTGTAGTGCCAGGGAGGGTCAAACACGACTAGGTATTAATGCTCTTCTGAATGGTTTAGTCCCTGTAATTCTGTCCACAAGACGCCTGTAGTATTTAATCAGAGTGTAGGATCAGGCTGATTATGTCTCATTTTATTTAAGGCAAATTTCAGTAATGCCATTCAAACAGTCCTCTGAGTTTTTGTGCACAGCAAAAAAGCAATGATTTGCCCAGAATATTCTTTCATTCACTAAGAGTCTCATTTTCCTGAGACAGTCTTTCGAGAGCGACAAACATCGAGCACCTACCAAAAACTGAGGTTCCAAAAGATCCCACCTTGCAAATCCATGCCATCCATCCTTTTTCTGTCTCTTCAGATGTGAAACACACAGAAGTGCCTGAAAGGCTTTACAAGAAGTGCTTAGACACCTGATTCCCACAGAAACAGGGTTCATGTGGAGTGCCACTCCCCTTCTGCATTTGCCCACTTTATCCTTCCTAAATAGATTATAATGAGTGATTTTAATATTCCAATCATGCAAATCTTCCCCCAAGATTTCAATAATGCCAACAAGGCCTAATGTATACTCATAAATGAGCTACTCCAATTCCAGTTCTTGTTTATTACTCAGACTCCCAGCATCAGAGTATAGGCAATTAAAGAATTTCTTCTCTTCACATCCCTTGGTGCCTTGATTAATTTTGTTCTTGACATCTTAATTTCAAGCTAAATGAATGCTCATTCATTCCTCCCTCTCTGCCTTCCATTTTTCCTAGTTTAACACTCTCCTGACTACTCATCCTGACACCTTGAAGACTCTCCTCTGAAGAGGGAGACCATCTTCACCACTGCGGCTTTATCTTCTCACAAAATAGGGCATTGTATATCTTACATGAAAAATACCTTCCTCACTCTACTTAAATCTCGAGGAGTTTCTTTTCCAGAGGTTTTTGCCTTCCTCTGCTTGTTGGAAATAAGACTTCTGGATAGAGTATCTATCCATCTGCAGTATCCAGCAGCCACCTTCAGTCCTTCATATAGATCATAAAGAGTGTCTACCACCAGCAGTGGGAACCTTGGGCACCATATACCTGTTCACTCTTGCTGTAAAAACCATGATGGGCTTTGGAGGAAAATGTCAAATGACTTCTTTGTCCCTGGGAAATTTAATGGCATTCTCAACACGGTGTCTTTGCCACAGTTGATGGGATTTGTGCGATCAAATGTAGACACGTAAGAGGTAAATTTCTCCATCTCTACATTTATAGTCCGAGGAGAGAAATAAGACCTTCTGGGGAGAAGCTAATCTGAGTTAGTGCAGATGAATCATGTCTGGGAAATGCCCATTGCTCTCTGTGGGCTAGGAGAAATATTTCAGATGTAGTTTTCTGTAATTGAGACCTGTAAAGCATTCCTGGGGTCATTTTTACCCCAGGAAATGGCACTGCAAAATGCATGTCAGGCTCTTGTAGTTTCATCTGGGGCTCTCTGCTCTATGTCCACGTTTGTGGATATGCATTCAGAGAGTGTATTATGTCAGCCACCATATAGAAACACAGTCAAAGGCACCTGTTCTCTAGAGAATGTGTAATCTAAATGAAATCTTCTATTCCTGTCCCTTTCCTGGCCTGGCATAATGCAGAACAACTTTTAAAACATTTAAAACCCTTCTTTCAGCTTTTGCAGACTGTGACTGTTTCTCTGCCTGACCATTTGAGTTATTGAAAGGCTGAAGGTATATCCTAAAAACATGCTAAGTGAAAAATAGACTGAAGGTGTATCCTGAGAGCATACTAAGTGAAAAATAGACCATATTCCACCACTGACATGTAACAGCTTCACGTATATACTTGTGCCAGATAGGGTTGTGCTCTTGCAGCATCTGCAGGTGTTTGGAGTTCCACTGGCAGAAACCTGTTGTGGGCTGTAACTGGTGCCATTGAAGTTAAAACCACAGTGGGATGGTGTAATGACTGACCTACACAGAGAAGGAGCAGTCCCAGCAGCTCCACAGAGAAGGGGATCAGTGTGGGATGTGCTCCCAGAGCTGCCTGCCCTGTGTTATTGTCTCAAAGGTGGAAAGAACCAGGCTAAGCCACTGGTTTGTGTGTGTGGCCAAGATTACATGAGCTGCTGGGGTTATGGCGAAAGATGTGCTTGTGGAAGAGCTTCAGCAGATTAAGTTGCCATCCTGGGGCTGTGATTTATTTTGACCTGATTTAATTTGTGGAGGTGCTGGTTAGAAGTGCCCACAAAGCCTGCAGCCACAGCTCAGCTGAAAGGACAGCCTGATTACCCCACAGCACCAAAGCACCCCAGAAGTGTTGGGGTTGGAATGGACCTCTGGAGATCCTCTTGTCCAACCCGCCTGATAAAGCAGGTTTGACTACATCTGTGGTTCTTTGGAGAGAGCCCCTTTTTCCATAAGGATGTTTTCTTTAAGATGGGATTCAGAGATTTTTCTTTTTCAAGTTCTTTGTTTGGGGCAGAGCCGATGTCCCTGGAACTATCTCACAGAAACACAGCTGGTAGAAGCAGAGGTTTTAAACCGTTTCAGCTGTGCAAATACAAACACGTCCATAACAATTTGTTCTTTGGACTTAACCTTTTCTATTTTATCCTAATTTAATGCTTAAACTTCCACAGGCGAAGTTCAGTCTGGAATCTGTCCGTTTTTGTTCCAAGGAGCACAGGCTTGCAGATGAGTCTCTGGAGACTCAAGCCAAGCTCAGCTCATGATTTTTCTTGCTCATGTGTCTGGTGTTGGAGATGTTAGAGCTTGTTTCATTGAGGTGGGATTAATTCATTTAGCTTTCCAGTGTGGGATTTAGCTTGCAGATTTCTAAATCTCAGTGTCTCCATATATGTTTTTGTTGTGCAAGTTGTGATTGTAAATCCCCCAGATAATTATGTAAATTGGCATCCAGTTGTCTGAGCATGGGGTCTAATGCTGGTTTTGGTGGTTTGGGGTATCCTCCTGGCCTCCAGCAACACTCTGAGCATCTCCCCTAATCCCAACTGCATCTCTCAGTCCCTCCTGGGCACCTCTGATTCCCCCACAGCATTTCAAATGGCACTGCATATCCATGGTTTGTGGTTATTTTATTTTTTTTTTTTGCTGTTCCTTCTGTGTCTTGTCCCTTTTTCCTGTGTGGGACTCATTAGAGCACTGGCATTCCCGATGTACTCAGAGCTCACTCAGGGACTGATCCTGGCTGGATCTACAAAGCATGAAGTTATTAGTGAGTCCTCTTATATCTGTATCTGTGTTCATGGAGGGAAAACCTCCTGGGACCGAGCACACAGCAGTACTGAGACAGCTGAAGAGAGATTTTAACAAACACAGAGGAAAATCAATGTGGTCAAAGGGAACATTTGAGCCTTTCCTAAGCCGATTCCTCCACCTTAACAAGTTAGAACTGCTTTGGCAGTGTAACACTGGAAGCTTCAAGATTGTGCCCTGGAAAACTCTTTTTAAAGCAATTAAGTCAAACTGTGCTACATGGTGTTAATTTAGAATTTCAATTAGTGCATACAGTTTGCTATCAGCTCAGGCCAAGTCATTTTCTCAAACCAAAGCTGCCCCTTGCCTGACTGTTTGCTTGAACAATATGAAGATGGAAGCAATTTGTTAGCATAATATGATTTAATATGATGACTAATGATTTTCAGAAGAAAGTATGGATTGGGTTTGTCAGGCTGATTATATCTGAAGCATGACTGAGGAGGGGACTAGCTCTTTCATTTGGCTTGATCAATGCAGATCTGCAGGACCTGAGCTGGCATTTCCAGGGTGAACTCCGGGTAGCTTCACTTTATTAGCTAAGTGTAGGATGGGTTTATTTGCCTAAGGCAGTTTCAGTTCTGTCTGACCTACTCCTGTTTGTGTGAGGCAGTGATGACTGCATGGCTCGTTTTGGTTACTATTCACACCCCAACTATGAAGACCCTGCACTCAATTTATCTTGCTTTGCCCTACCAGGAGAACCGCTGGCTTTGCAAATCCGCTCATTGAGGGCTCGGGGCTTTGTTGGCTGGGGGTGGTTTTGGTTCAGTGTTGCGGGATTGTCATTACGTCAGTGCCTCTTGTTGGGGCTGCTGCGGATGGGTGACCCCACAGCCTGCAGTGCCCAAGGAAAGCCTCTGCACGGTGGCCAGAAGGTCACTCTCCTGAATACCCTTCCCTGCTCTCCGCCTTGGCCACCAGTTTTACCAGGATTCATGTAAATATTGACATTTGCCAGGGACTTGCCTTTGTGCTTTCATTCCCTGCTGAAAAGACTTGATGTTTTTTCTTCGGAGTTCGCCCGGACTTCTTCCTCACTCTTTTCTTTCACCCAGCCTTCTCTGAAGAGCCTGGAAGAAAGAAAACCTCTTTTGTCGAGGCTTTTTTTTTTCTTTATTTTTTTTTTTTCTGGAAACATTAACTCCCTGCACAGATATTCTGGGAACTTTTCACTGTTCTTTTACTGCGTGACACAGGAAACTAAAAGAGGAATATTATCTCTTCGAGGCAGCAAGTCATTGTACTTGCTTCTAAAAGCTGATCTTGTTTTGTTTGACTCACTAGCTGTTTTATTCTGGCAGTGATGCACCAGAATATCCTTGAGCTAGTTCAGTTGCACTTGCTTTCCTTTCTTTTAAGGCCACATCTCTTGCAGTCAGAAAGTCCTCACCATGAACAAACCTATCAGCATCTGGCCCATTAATAAAGACTTGTTATGAAATAAAAATTAATCAAGCACTGAGATTATTGCACAGCATTTCCCGGGACTTATTACCAAGAGTGATTGTGCAGACATCTTGTTACATGAGGGGAGATTGCAGTTTGGTCGGAATTAACTCCCAACAGCTGCTTTATTACTGTGATGCATTATTATTTCTGTAGGATGAAGGATGTGAACAGCACTTGAGCACAGCAGAGCTGTGCACAGAGGAGTTTACAGGCTAAGGGAGAGGCAAGGCTGGAGCAGATGACAATAAAAAAGGGAGTGGGATGTGTGTTTCTTGATTGCTGCAGTTCAGTCCATAAACTTCAGCAGAGCCTTTGTTTCTCTGAGTCTCTTGTTCTTTCTTATATAAGTTATAAGCAGCATTAATCAAGAAGGTGAAGAGTCAAGAGCTTTGTCTTTAATAATATTTAAGTGTTTCTGATTTAACTTTGTCCCTGTGGACACAGTACTCAGATCTAGCCAAGTTTCGCTCCGTTGACGAGCCAAACAAAGCAGATAAAAGAGGGATTTATGTCAGAGGAACAGCAAGTATATTTTCATCTCAGAGACACAATGATTTAGTACAAGAGTGCATATTAAGCATCTTAAAATAGAGTTAAGCTGCATGCTGATCTTTACTCTGAAGCCACATTGCTCAGCTACTCGTACAAATCCTGCAAGATACCAGAAGGTGTTAAACAAGTCACTGGGGGGAAAAAAAAAAGACAGAAAAGCGACACATTTTTTAAAACATAAGTAAGAGCAAACTGATCTGCAAAGGAGGAATAGAACTGGTAATTACACAGTCAGAGCTTTGCAAAGTGTCTCTGTACCAGTGTTGAAAAGTTTGGGAGCAACAGTTACAAGCCCTGAATGGGGAAATGTCGGATGCCAGAGTGATTCAGACCGAGGTGGATCTGTGTGAAATAGAACCTCTAATTCCCACAGTCCATTAAATTTCCTTCTCACCCTTTCTCACCCACCACCTCACACCCCAATATATTCACCACAGCTCCCTGTCAGCTTGAATGTATACCCTGCCCCAATGCTTTAATTTTCTGAATGTGTTTGATGATGCCTTTTGCCCAAAGCAATGCCAAAGGATCTGCCATCAGGTGCACCTTGCCTTTCCTCAGCAGAGTTTTTAGCTTTTAAGAACACTTCAAACCTGCCAAGGACAAAATGAGATTTGAAGAACCAATTTCAATTACAGTGTATGAGGTGGTTTCCCGGCAACAAGAGTATTTAAAAGCAACAAAAATTAACATACCTTTAAAAAAAAAAAAAAAAGCTGTAGCAACAGCCACGGATTTTCGCCCTGTAATACTTTATGTTCATTAAAATGTAGTTTCTGAGCGTTGTTTCTGCCTCAGGGCTCAACCCCAACTCATTTTAAAATCACGTTTCTCTTTCCTTCAGTGAAAGGTACCTAGAACTTTACAAACACTGAAAGGAAAAGGAAGTAGAGGGAAAAAAGAGGCAGGCTGGACTGGTAATGTAATTCCTTAGAGCTGAGCTGTTGACTTCTCTCTTGCTGGAATAACAAAACCCGGTTGCTTTCTCAAGGATTAATCCTTTCTCCTTTAGGATCCAGTTCCTATTTTGAACCACAGGAAGAAATCGTGCACCTTAAAACTGCCTTTGTCACACCCTTATACTTCTTTTGTCACTGTACATCCATCCATGCCTATCCTTCCTGGAAACTTTACTTGCCCTCCAAAGCCTCTGGTTTGACTGACAAATCCAGGAGAATCTGTGCTCTGTGAAAGAGCTGTTTTCAAACAGAGTAAGCAAGTCACAAATATTGTGATCCTGAGCAGGAAACATTTTACCTGCAAGGGAGGGAAGGAAGGTATCAATAGAGACAGCAGGATACACAGCATCCCAGTAAGCCCCAGTGCAAGAGGAAACTGGGACAGGATGGTGGAGTTTTTTTATGGCACTGTAGCCTTGAAGGGTTTGTAGTGTTTGAGCTGCTCATGTCCCTTAATACCTTGTACCTGGCAACAAATATGTGTGGCAGTGACATCCCTTTTGTACAGGTTTAGGGGAGAGTAAAAGTGAGGAAGAAGTGAGTTGTCCATAACGTAGACACTTACATGGAGGCAAGTCCCATCCCAGGAATGGTACTGGGACTACAGGATCCTGAAGGATCTTCTCCTCTCAGGGCACAGGGGCACAAAAGTGGCTGCACTGAGCCAGAAGGAGAACTAAGCAATCCTGGTCTCTGAGAGTGGGAAAAGCAGATGTCTGGGGTGATACTGCCCAGACATATAAAGAAAAAATTAAGTTTAACATTGGATGGCTTAAAGCGAACAGTTTCTGGCCCACTCAAAACCAAAAAGGAAAGTCTTCAACCTCTGAAATATATTTCCCAGTCCTTCTTATTCCCCCAAAGACTTCCTCAGAAAAACATTTTCAACTCAAGTTGGACCATCAGAGCAATCCATGCACTTGTATGGCCTCAGTTTATATTTTCCAAGAGTGGGGATCAAAGTCATCTGTCGCACTGCACAAAATCAGCAGGACACGGATCACTTGCACTGCAGGCACTGCCCTGACAACATCATTCTTTGGCATTTTGGGATGCGCAGGGGTCATTTTGGTTAATCTGCTGTGTCTGGGTTATTAGATATCCACAAGCCCTGGCCAAATGCTTAAATTCCATTCTTCCCCCCCAGTGTGAACAGAATTTCTGAGTGAATAAGGGAAGATATATCAAGAAAAGCTGTTGGACAATGAATGTAGTCATAGGAGTAGGACAAATAAGTACTTTTTTTTCTTGAAAGGTTGCTGATGGACTGATAAAAATCTCAGGCTAAACAGATCCATCTCCCTGCATCAGTTCCAGCAACAGGACAAAATCAAGTGCCACATGGTCCAGCATTGAGTAAATGCACTGGTTTGTACCTGCTCAAATACAGACTTTTGTAAGCAGTCACAGATTGCTTCAATTGCAATAATCCAACAAGAATTTGAGCCACCTACCTACAGGCAGGAGCATCATTGCAGACAAAATGCTGCTTGAGAAATCGTTGTAGGGTTGGCGAGTGCAACTTGGGACCTACAGGATCCCTGCATCGCCTGGAACAGTAGTAAGAGCTCAAGTAGGACCCCCCCAGTTTCACCAGTGCTTGGGCAACTGGATTCATCCCCCAAGGTGGGAGTCTGAATCCTGCCCTGGCCTTCTGTGTTCGCTGCAGAGGTGACTTTGGAGAAGATGAAGTGGCAGCCAAAGAAGCTACAAAGCATAATGAAATTATGGAGATAAGAGTGGATGTAGACAGCTGTCTTTCCCCTTCCCTGAGGAGAGCAGAGAGGAGACCCTGGAGAGACCTGTGAGCTCAGATTCTCAACAGGTGAACCGTCAGCAGAAAGCCACTGAGATAAGATATTTGCAATTTAAACGGGTCGAAATAGAAGGCAAAGGGCATGAAGAAGTGGTCAGCAAGTAGATATTTTTTTAAGTTTTTTCTTTAAAAAAAAAAAAAGGTTACTTGACCTAACTGCTGCCATCCCTTAATTCCACATGTCCTCTTAAAAATGCCCATTCCATGCAGAGCCACCAGAATACTGATGGTTCATTTTCATTCATTAAAATCCCTCTAAGACTTTTTGCTTCCTTCATGTCACCTTCCTCACTTGCTCATGGCCCCTTATGGTGTGTCTCTGTCCTTGCAGCTGCAGTGGCAGGGAGATGGAGCAGTTTCTCTCATCATTTTTTATTCACCATCACCTTCTAGGCCATCACTAAACTTGAATTCCTCCGTAGCTTCAGCCATCCAAACCTGGAACTGGATTTTTACCAGGATTTTCAAGCTAGAAAGGAAAAGAGTGATATACAGCAGGAGGACCGAGTTTTCTTGGGGCCATGGAAGTTGTGTGAAGTAGGGTTTGGTTGCATGATGGGGGACTCTTGGCCCCTAAGTCCAGAGGAACCAAGAACCACGACCACCAAGAGATATGCAACCAGCATTAAAACCCCATGTTCCATAGGGGTTTTTTTCTGAAATAGCAGGGTGTAAATAGCTTTAATAAAGGTGCCTGACAGATTCCACTATTTCCAATGAGGTAGATACTGTGCACAGAGATAAAAGAGTTTCTGAAATGGGTCAGCTTGTGGGCAGCCAAGGCACATGGAGAAGGGAATGAGGATAGCAGAGGCTGCAGTGGAAGTTAGGAGAGTGGGGGAAGAAAAGCTGCCAGGATGCAGAGGAAGTAAATGGGAGAAGGACTCTCTGAAAGATTACATTTGCAGTTGCTTAAGTTATATATATACATGTGCAATTGGTGGAAATTTTACGAAGCACTGTGAATTCAATTACTTCTGAGATGTTTTAAACACATGCTACAGAATGACTTTATTAAGGCACACTTTTAGAATCTAAAGGCAACAGTGGTGTGAGGAAGATGTAATGTTTTCTTTTTAACCATTGTTCTGCCAGTCAATGTGAAAAGGCATTGTTCTGTGTAAAACCCATTGTGATTCTTGTGGATCTTCACAGAAAAATAACAGGAATTAAAAGGGAGCAAAGCATAAACCAGCATGTGCTAATTTCTCACACTGAAGTTGTCTCAGGGACATATTCATGGAGAAGAAGAGTCAGACCCTGCTCTTGGACATGGAGGTGGGTGATGGGCTGCTGGAATTGGACCCAAACCCTTGCCTGTAGCACCCCAGGGTTGCAGAGTTACTTCTACCCACAACTGTTGTTGGGCACTGTCACCTTGTAGGGACACAGAGGGGACCTGGGCACAGGTAGTGAGCAGAGGGAAAGGAGCAGCAACTGACAAAAGACCAGGACAATATAACTTATTTCACCTTCATTCTCCAAACGATAAAGCTCCCGTTTGCCTACAGTGCTGAGAAGGAGTTAAAAATATTGCGAAGCTGACTGAAAAAGACAAAAAACTGGGGAATAATGTTCCTGCTGTTTGATCTTGCTCTTTGGGTGGGGGATCAGGTGAGTTTTGATCTCTCAGTGTAACTGAGACAAATGATTATCTGTGGAGGTTGGTGATGCAGAGGAGCAAACTGCACATCAGCTGCCTCAGCTGAGTGACTCGAAGATGAGGAGCTAAATACACTCACGTTTACAGCCTCTGACTTCATTAGTAAATTACTGCATAATGAACCAGGACATAGTAACTTTCCTATTCTCTTCCATGGCTAATGCCCTTCTAATATCTCATCCATAGGCTTGTTTTACAGTGCAGCCAACCTATTCCTACAACAGGCAGCAGCTTGGTTCCTCTTGGGTCCAATGTGACCTGAACCCTAAAAGTGGAGCTGGAATTAAGCAAAGTGCTGGTTTTGCTGGAGAGAGGCGTTCGATCATTTCATTAACCCTGCTAATGGTTCAAACGAAGACCTTAATGGTACAATCAATAATGCAGCCTGTGATCAGTTTGTTAGTCAGCCTCAAATGCTTTACTTTTAATAGGGGACTCCCAGAAGGATCATGAACTGTTACTTGCAAGCAGTAATTCAGGGTGCATGTAAAGTATGACTTTGGGTCTTATTTGCATCTTTCTGACAAGTACAGTCCCTTCCCTGTCTCCTTAGGCTGCTGCTGGATAACACCCCCCAGGAGTCCCAAAGTTCTCTTTCCCCAATCAATCTGGCATTTCTCAACAAATTATTGGGATATTCATTACAGTCCTTAATGCTTTGCAGGAAAAGTGAGTGATCTCATCCACACTTATGGCAGAACTGATGGTAAAGGGCAATCCTTTAGCAAAGAATTACCAAAGAGGAAAGAAATTCTTTACTGTGAGGGTGGTGATACACCTGGTCTAGTGGGTGACATCCCTGTCCATGTCAGTGGCGTTGGAACTAGCTGATCTTTAAGGTCCCTTCCAATCCAAACCAATCTATGACTCTGTGATTCTGTGATGGGACCCCACATTCAGCTCTGGTGTTTCTTCACAGGCTTTACAGCCTAAACTCTGCCTCTGCTTCAGCTCTGAAGCTGAGGCTGTGCAGCTCTAACGTGATTGGCACCAAGCACAACCTTCAAGAGCCTCTACAAGACTCATTAGCTCAGCCCAGATACTTGTTGCCTCAGAGTAGGTTCCACTTGCCTGCAAAACTCCACGAAGATAACTTCAAAACAGGCTCTGCCCCTTTGCCAGTGCCAGTGTCCCCCCTCCCCTTTTATTCTTCCTTTCCTTCTCCTCTTCTCTTCAATGAAGGTTTCTTACTGAGAAAAAGTTGATTGGTTTAAAAGGCACACTTGAAACAAAAAACCTTGAAGATGTCCAAATCCTGCAGGCACAGAGCAATGTTCCACCCTTTGAAGGCACTCTGCCCAAAGGAAGGTGAGCAAGGAGAACCTATATGATAATATTCAATATTTTACGTGGACACCAAACAGCAGAACAATTTTTTATTTTTTTTGTGCTCTTTCAGCTGTAAGAAATAGGAGTGCTCCCTTTCTGCTTTGCTGGATAGAATTTTATCTTCTGGTTTTGACACCCATTAACTTTCCATTTATTAGGCTG
Source organism: Sclerurus mexicanus (assembly GCA_013396755.1). NCBI lineage: Eukaryota > Metazoa > Chordata > Aves > Passeriformes > Furnariidae > Sclerurus > Sclerurus mexicanus. The sequence goes on from VWZF01002690.1 coordinate 1,871,204, forward strand.
CCTGTGAGATTCTCATTGTTGGGGTTTTTTATTATTATGTAAAACATTGGGGGGGTGTAGTTTTCATTGTCACATTAAACACACAGGGTAAATATAGCCCCTGAAACAGGAGATTTTATCTGGGAAACTCAGATGAAATTCCATGGCTGGCAGTTGTTCAAATGAGTGCTCTCTGCCAGAGCACAATAGCAAGTGATATTCTTCGTTCCCTTTGCCTTCTCTCCATTGTGCAAGAGAGGGAAGGAAGAGAGAGCAAAGCAGGGCCATCCTGGCACTGCATTTGTTCTGCTGCAGTGACTTCACTGAGCACAAGTAACAAAGCCTTCACTTTGAGCACAACACAGCACTGAGATTACACCCCAGGTATAATATTATACGTGACCTGTTCTGGGATGCAACGCCTTGCTAAGTCAGCTAATTTCTCTTCCTCGTCCTCACACAGCAGAAGAGCATGTAAGAAGTGAATAGAGATTGTCTTGTTTCCTACCCAGGAGTCCTCATTCCTGCTGGCATTAGCTGGGATAGGCTGCAGCCAATGTACCTCAGCACTCGGGCAGCTTTCTAAAGGACGTGCTCCATTCTCTTTCGCATAAATTTTATAAGGAAGGGGAAAAGCGGGTCCAGACTTGTCTGTTAGTGTTGCCTTCATGTGGTTCATAATGAAAAGCAACCGCATTACTTTTGGGAAGAGCTGAGTTACGGAGGACTGCGGGTGGTCGGGGCAGAGTGGGGGGAATACACTCGGCACATCCTGAGGGCATGGAAAGAAGTCTGGCATCCCATGAAGAGCATTAGGTTTGGGCTAAGGAAATCAGCCAGTGTGAGCAAGAAGGCTTAAAGTATGGGGTGGGTCCGGGTATGGGAATTGCTCAGGGCTACACTTAGCAGGGTGGAAATCCCTGTGGAGCTGTTACATCCAAACAGCATTGCTGTAACTGCTGTGCTCATTTCAAGGAAGAGATGGGGCTCAAGGTGTGATGGCAGAGGGGTGGTCCCTGTGTGAGAGGTAAAGATTAGGCACTCACAAGCACTGGAAGAGATTGCCCAGGGGAGCAGTGGAGTCATCATCCCTGCAGGTATTCAAAAGATGTGTAGATGTGGGGGACCTGACACTGTGAGTTTAATGGTTGGGCTTGATGACCTTAGAGGGCTTTTCCAAACTCAGTTATTCTATTCTGTTCTATTCCATTCGCATCCATGGCCTTGAGTCTCATTTACAGACAGATCTCATCCTTCAGAACATGTCAGGACTTCAAAGCAAGGTACATGATACTGACTTCTCCCTCAAGCTTCCCCTCCCCAAGAGTGCTAAATGGCTTTCACATGAAAGAAAATAGGGCTTTGCCAGACTCCCAACCCTTGCCTTTTGTATGTTGCCAAGACCCAAACCCACACAGCCAGGAGATGGGAACTGAACTGGTTCCGTGTTCCCTACCTGAATGCAACAAAATGTGAACAAATTTGGTTAGGAAATAATGTCTGTGTGATGCATCACAAACAATGTCATCAGAGAAATGAGGTGGTGGTAGGGACAGGGAAGGGTATCAAACATTTTCCTTCCTTGTTCTCTTCTCTCACAAAACAAATGCTTTGGTTGTTTTCTTAGCAGGAACTGGCAAAGCTCAACTCATTAATTACTTAATTAGGATTGTAATCCAAAACTAAAAGTGTTTAGAAAGAGTCCTAGAAAACCTGGCCCTGGGTACCTGGTATAGCCAGCTCACAGGAGAAATGGCTGTGATGAAGGTAATCAGATGTAAATTACAGAGCATATTGCACAACACCATGTGAAGAAAAGCCCATGGCCAACAGAGCCCTAAGACACTTCCAGATGAAGCTTTCAGAGCTGTTGTTTAATCTGTGGCAGAAGTGTGTGGGTACCATGGCAGAAGATACCAGCACGAGCTCCTAATCCAAGATGGCAAGAACACACAATATCAATCAGAGGCTGAGGGCTTTTTTGTCTCCACGTCCAGGTCTATCTCCAGATGCTGGTCCAAAGACTAACATCTGTTGCCCAGCAATCTACTCAGGTGTGTCTGAAGGTTCTTTACAATGATATGTAGAAGTGGGTCCAGAGGAGGCCATGAAGATGATTGGAGTGATGGAGCACCTTCTCTATGAGGACAGGCTGAGAGAGTTGGGTTTTTCAGGCTGGAGAAGAGAAGACTCTGGGGAGACCTTAGAAGCCCTTTCAGTGCCCATAGGGGGCTTATAAGACCAGATGAGGACAGACCTTTTAGCAGGGCATGTTGTGATAAGACAAGGGATAATGGTTTTAAACTGAAGGAGGATCGATTTAGTTTAGATATAAGAAGAAGTTTTTTATAATGAGAGTTGTAAAACATTGATACAGGTTGCCCAGACAGGTGGTGGATGCCCCATCCCTGAAAGCATTCGAAGCCGAGTTGGATGGAGCTCTGAGCAACCTGGTCTGATGGAAGATCTCCCTACCCAGGGCATGGGGTTGAACTGAAAGACCTCCAAAGGTCTCTTGCAACACAAACTTTTCTATGATTCTATGATTATAGATCAGTAACTCCACTTTCAGTTAATAGGTTAGAAAATTGAGGTATCAAGGGAGATTGACTTGCCTGAGGACTACTTACAGGTCTACAACAGAGGAATATAATTGAGTTCTCATGACCTTTACAGCCAGGGATGTCTTGAAAATGTCTGTGAGACAGGTTTAAATGGGGCACAGCTGCTCCTCCTCTCTTCCAGCCTGTCAGGATACCAAATCAGTACTGCTCTGGAAGGTGCACAGCACATCATTCTGGGATGCCTTTGCCTGTTTTCCTTTCCTTACACATGGGTGTGGTATTTTTTGAGGGGGAAAGTTTTTAGCACTGCTGGATGTTTGTCATCATGGCCAGGACCACCACACATTAATGCCCCTGTTCAAATACTGTATATCAGGAACTTCTGGATACTTTTTGGACATCCATATGAAAATGCATGCTCAAAACCTCCAGCCCGGAAAAGCCCTGTCTAGGTCACCTGTGGCTCTTGGCTCACTAAAAAGGAGCATGCACAGGATCAGTCAGTGCCTCACTGCAGACCTCTAGGTAGTTATAAATACAGAATAATTTAGGTTGGATAAGACCTTTAAAACCATCACGTACATGACATAAATATAGATATATTGGAACACATGAGGAAGCCACCAGGAGCTTTCGAAAGGAACTGAAGGTCCTTCATACCTCTGAATACATGAGCAGTGCTTTCTGACATTTGTAAAACCCCTTGCAGCCTTTGCCTTCTCCAGCTTCTTGCTTTGACCATACAACTGGGACATTCACCGTTGTCTTCTGAGCCTCCTCCTAATCAGGATCCTAATCACTGATTATCCTTCAGCCCCTCATTGCCCTCTCAGCACCGGTTCAGAGGTGAAGCATACAGGGTCCACATACATTCCTCATTTGGTCTTTGCTCCATGTCTGCCTTTCAGCAAGGGCATCCCCCACCAGCTGGGAGATGAATCTGTGAACCCTTCTGCTGGGGCTGCATGGGGCAGTTTTGTCACTCTTATCCACTCTTGGATCCACACTGAAGATGTTTGCACCACATTGTGCCTTAATTCTGTCCCTGAGCACTCAGAGAGGGTGGGAGACAGTTCTAAGAAAATGGCACTTAGTACCAATACTATTATAATTTTACTTGAGCACATTTCCCCCTTCTGCTAGATTAGTTTTCACTCCAGCTGTATTTCTTTGAATGTGATATTTTTTTTCCTCCCTGTTTTTCTTTTGGTCCTATCCTCTGTTTAAAAGCAAAGTCATCAATAATTTCAGATGAAATGCATTTGCTGTAACTCTCCAGGATAACGTGGTTTGAATATTTTGATTGATTTATGTCTATAAAAACCAAACTGCATCAGCCATTTGTCTGTAGAAACCTTTGTTTTCTTTAAAGGTACAAGCCCTGTGCCTCATTAGTCTTCCTGAGCTTTCCTTTTCATACCTGTTGTGTTTCACACATTTTTATAGGCTGTCTGCCTCTAATAAATGAAATTATACTTCAGCTGTAAAGTGTTCCCATAAGCAATCAAAGAAATGCTGCCTTGTAGTCTCTGAGAATAAGCGCCATCAGTACCATTGTCACATCATCAAGACATAGCACGGCCTGGTTATTAGTTTTATGCTGCTCTGACAGCTCAGATGGTGCAACATCTCTAAAAACCCAGTGCTGGAGGAATCAAGGAACTGAGGATCAGCATATACCAGCCTAAATTGTCCGGCGCTGCTGGTTATTGAAAGGGTGGCTTGGCTCTGCATAAGCTCTTGACTGATTTTATTCAAGAGGCAGAAGCCAAAATCAGATGAATTAGAAGTGAAAATCACCCAGAGGTTTGTTATCATGACTTGAAATTATCAGTATGAGCCTCAAGATCTGTGGCAGCACCTTCAGGGAGCTCCAGGGAAGTTCAGCTAAATCTCCTCTAGGACCCACAGGCAAGTAGGAACTTGTTTGCTTTTGCTCTCATTTATTGTTACAAAGAGAAGGAATTGAAAGGATTGTGCTTTTTCCTGGGGCATCCCCAGGTCAAAGGAGAAGATGAATGTGGCTGTACATGTGCTCTGGTGTGTTCCTGTCTCACACCTCTGATGCAATCCAGAGGAAGAAGATGGGCCAGCTCGTGACATACAACTTAATTCTATTTCAGGCTGAAAGCTCCCTGGTTTTTTTCCTAGCACTGATGTGGCATCCACTGATGGCAATCTTGAATTCCTGTGGGTTTCATGCAGCTCTCCCAAGTTCATGGCAACATTCACTAGCAGAGTTTGGGATCTGCCACCCTCTGTTTTGAACACCTTTTCCTGACACTGCTGTGTGTGCACAAAAGGCTTTCTGCTGTTATCATAGGATCGTTTAGGTTGGAAAACACCTCTGGGACCACCAAGTCTAACCATTAACCCAACACTGCCAGGTCCACCATGAGACCTTGTCCCTAAGTGCTACATTCACATGTGTTTTGAACACTTCCAGGGGCGGTGATTCCACCACTTCCCCGGGCAGCCTGTTCCAATGCTTGAAAACTCTTTCAGTGAAGAAATTTTTCCTAGTATCCAAGTAAAACCTCCTCTGGTGCAACTTGAGGCCACTTCCTCTTATCCTATCAGCTATTCTTCTTGTCCTATCCATGTTCCAATCACTGCAGCTATGAGTGTGAGATGCCCATGACAGGCACATGACAGCTCAGAGCTTAGGACACCAGTGGGCATGAGTGGAATCAGCCCCATGAGGCTCAAAAAGCAGCACAAGAGGTAAGAACAGAGCAGGGATCTTGCTCAGGGCAGGATTACAAGGTGTCTTTAATATTTCAATAACTTACTTCTTAGCTTTGCATTCATCCCAGTTTGGAGATCCTCACTTACATACATTTTTTATTTTTTTTTCCTTTTTCTTTTTAAATAGGAATGAGGCAGAGAGGAAATCAACATTCAAATCTCCTCTCTACTTACATGCACATCGTATTGCTAAAATGAACATTGTGTCTGCTTCAGTTGGATCAACTTTATAGTCAGATTATTTAGTAATTAAACCATGGATATATCTTGGAGGCAAAAGAGAAAATCCCACTGACTCCAGCTTACCCTTTTGTTACCCATCATGGGAAGCAGAAAAACATCAGAAAACTCTCTTTATTTATTTATATATATATATATATATATATAAATGTATATGAAAAGCAGATAGCAACTCCTTTATTTCCCTACCCTCCCTTTCTGCTTGGAAGCCTATTTACAAACACACAATCAAAATCCCATCCTGAAACGGGTGATTGTGTTCATTGTTCCAGAACACATAATAGCAAAGGCAAGTAGGAACCGTTTTAGTGAAGCAGTAATGGTTTAAGTTGTTCAAACAGGAGAAGAACAGGGAAAGCAGCAAATAATTGTCACACCCTGAATGCTGCAGAGAGCCCCAAATCACCAAGTCTTGCACTCTGTGAGTCTTGCACACTTGTTGAGCTACTGTAGTATCTTTGATATGTCATCAGGAGCTGAGGTTTAGCCACAATTCCTAATACATGGTCTAGCTCCTCCTACATTCTGCCCTAAAATTCAGAAAGCACTGATTTCATGGTGGCTGAGTTGGGTTTCCCAGGGCCACGTACCACTGAGACACAGAGATCCCACCACGTTTGTGTATAGTGGTCGAACAGGGTCATGTCTTGGATTCCATTAGGGAAAAAACATCCAAGGCTTGGTGAACTGACCTCATGGAACACGTGTCTATTATGTCCCTCCCGCACAGACTGTAACAAGCCAGGATGGGCTGTGAAGGCCAGGCAGAATGGTCAAAGGACCAGTTCTTCCAGTGGCTTGGTGAGGAGCAGAGTTATCACAGGAGGAGGCAGAAAAGGAAATAAAGCTTCAGTTCACTGCTAAGATGCAAATGGATGATACCCTCACCCAGGAGCCCCTGGGTTGGAAATCAAACCTCCAGTGTAGTCTTTAGAGGACAAGAATATGGTCCAGTTCCTGTGACACAACCATCCAGAGCCCTTTATTATGGTGTCTAACCTCCTCCCCAAAAGGGCAGTCTCCCATGAGTCCTCCCCACACCAGATCTGTGAGGATGCCTCAGTTGCCTCCAGGGCATCTCAAGTGATGGTAGAAGGTATTTATTTTTCCCCTGTGCTGCTCCCATCTAATATCCCTTTTCAAACCTCACTTTGTTTTCCCCATGTCAGTGGAAGGAGCTCCAGCCTCCAGGAACTGCTCTGGTTAAAGCCATTCACATGTTTTGGTTTCCTGGAGTCATTCAGAGGGTTTCCTGCACAGAGAAGAAACATCAGGGCATGTTTTTTGTGCTGACCCATTCACCCCAGCAGAGCAATTAAAACTAGAGTTGTGGAAGAGCGATATTATTTTAAAAACACAGCACAGCCTCTGATATGAAACAGGACTAAGAATGGGCTTGTCAAGCACTATTAGTTTTTCATTTTATTTTCCAATAAAAGAGGGAAAGAAGGAGTGTTTACAAGCAAAGAAGTCTGTTCTCGAGTCAAAAAGCTCTGATTATGCTCTGGAACCAAGCAATTAACAGTGATCAAAGAGCATAATTGTAGTTAAAAAGTTAATGCGGATAAAAATATCCCTATATTTTATATTTTTTGCCTTTATTTTCACCCTCCTGAAATAAAACCATAATTTGGAAGTATTTGAAAATATAATCCTCATCACAGATTGCTTTACTTTGGGGGCAGAAACAACCAAAAAAAAATAAAATAAAAGAAAAAAAGTCAAAAAAAACCAAAGTGGGAAAAGGATAATTCATGAGTTAATCTCATTTTTGCCAAAACCTACTTTTTCTTTTTGCAAAAGGCTCAACAAAATTTTGGGTCAGGTTTACAGATTGCACAAGGTGGTTAGTTCAATTACAGCAGGAAGAGAGTGATTCTGAGAACTAATTAAGTGTGCTGGTATGCAGATGGTTAATTGGATTAATAATTACCTTGCATATGTAAAAAGAGGTTTTATGTTTGCACAGGCAATTTTTATCAGGTTCTCTTGGGATAAAGAAAAAAATCACGCCAGTAAATGATTGTTTCAAATAGTAAGATGATTTTGCCTTGGTTTTGACTAAACTTTAGAGGAAAAAGCTTTCTGCTTCCATCAGAAGGTAATTTAAATAAAAAAAAAAAAAGATTTTGCTTTCTGTACACTCACCTAGAGCCACTCTAGGGAAGAGAGAAAAGCGAAGCATGTTGTAATCTGCAGAAATCAGAAGACAATGGAAAAATCTGTTTTTAAGCATTTTGGGGGGTGGGAACAAATTGCCATGGCAACTCTCTAAACGGATATGTCTTCAAGGAAATCATGCTGCTCTCTTGAAAAGTGAGATGCATAATACAGCGAGCACTTGAAAGTTATCTTTGGAAGGCATGTGTACAGGAAAATCAGAAATATTTTATAAATTCAAACTTATGAAACATTCATGCTGATTTACTAATGTTTCACACGGCAATTATTCCACCCAAAGGCAGGAGCTGAATAACCTTGCCATGTACATGTGCATTTTTAAGAGTGCTTTGTGCTTGGGCTGATCTGATCTATCAGCCCCTTTCCTCTGCTTCACAAGCACTCAGAGTTTCTTGCCATCAATATATAAGTTGCTACTAACTCAGATGGTTGTTCAATCAGAGCCTGAAATATTTGAGCCATTTCTTATACCCTTTCTTTCTCTGACGGGTTGTGTCAGTCAACATTTTCTTACCAGCAGCATCAGTGACATCACTGTGCTGCAAATTGGGATGAGAAAGGAGAATTTGACCTAACAGCTTTACTTGGAAAAGCTGCTCCTCCTGTTTTAATCCACTCAGATGGTTTGGTCACACTGAGGATTATATTTTGCTCACAGAACTGCAGGATTCTCATCCTGGCAAATCTTACCCCAAGATTGAGACTAAATGATCCTTAAGGTCCTTTCCAACTCTAACTCTTCTATGATTCTATGACTCCCTGCCCCTATTAAAAAAAACGAAGAGTATTTTCTTTGCTATAGGATATTTAGTTCCTGAAACTAAATGAAATAAATTGGAAACTGATAAATACAGAGGGAAAAAAAATCATGAACATTCTTTTGCATCCTTGAGATGGAGTTGCCTTCGTTATTTTTCTTGACTTGTTGGTTTCTCCTAACTACTCCTGGGCTTTTATTCCACAAGATTGAACTGTTTTAATTAATACAAACCAAAAGAGCTTTATTTAAACCAGGTTAAATACCAAAATACAGCCTGGCTGGAACGAAAATCAGCATTTTGCCCACAGCCACATGCACCAGTTTAACTAAGGTCATTTAAAAATGCCATCTTAGACTGACGTGCTGCATAGAGAAGCCCCGAGGGTCACGGTCACATTGGCAGCCCCGGGTGTTTAAACTGAAGGTGTCAGAACCACTATCTCATCTCAAAAGCAGCAAATAGAGGAACAACTCACTAATGTCTCCCTGAGGGTCTTCTCCACAGCCACCATCGTGTACTTCAGAGAGCTGAGGCGGTGGCCACTGTGCCAAATCAGGGCAATTAGCTGTGATTTCAAACACTGGGAGCAGTTTGGGAGCAGTTCACTGATATTCCCTTCCACGTGTGCCTGCCTAGTACCTTTCTGGGAGCAGGCAGTGAGTCGGTTGTCTGTTCAGCAGTTGTTCTTGGAAAGGGAATGCTCACGGCAGCCAGAAGAAGGAATCCCACTTGGCAGGTGGATCACTTGGTGGGAATGGCTGGGAGTGAAGACTGCTGGCTGCAGAACATGGACACATCTTGTCTTGGCTAAGAAAGTGTTACCTCATGATATTTCTTTTTTTTTACCTTTTTTATTTTTTTTTTTAAGCAGAAGGAAATGTTTTGACAATGTCTAGCACAAATTTGCCCTAAGGAGAGATACCAAAGTAGAAAAAAATACTTGCTGATGACAGACAAAAACACCATAATACCTATTGGGGATAATAACTGCTGTATCTGAGGAATGCCTAAGGCCAGAGCTGGACTTCACAGCTTGAAGAAAGAATCTGGACTCTTCCTCAGAAAGGACTCCGGAGTTTTGAAAACCCATTAGCCTTGTGGGGAATGTTGGTCCTGACTCGGAATTGGTGGCTGGAGCTCAGTCTACCTCCCACAGTGTATGTAATTCTCTGGCTTCTTCAAAAAGTCAGAGTAAGTGATTGTAATAACTTCTTATGGCCTTCAAATGAACCTTATATGATTGATAATCTGGGTCATATCAGAACCATGTACCTGAAGTCCTTTCACTCAGTGTTATAGTTGGATCAGCCCAAGTCTGAGTAAGGGTATCCTTCCCTCCCATTCCTTCCCTTGGCTGCTACCTCTAATGACCCCTCAGTGCTGGTGTTTGACTTTAGAACCTAATCCAAACCCATATGGAGTTAGGGATAGCCCTTTCTCCTTGGGGATAAACCCTCCACCTATCATTCTTGACCTATCCCTGGAAACAGTCAAGGTCAGGCTGGAGAAGGCTCTGAGCAACCTCTTCTAGTTGAAGATGTCCCTGCCTGTTGCAGGGGGGTTGAACTAGATAGCATTTAAAGGTCGCTTCCAACTCAAACTATTATATGATTTTTCTTATGGTTGGGAAGGTTAAGGGAGCTACTTAAAGCTGCAGAATAGCAAAGCCAAGCCTAGGTCAGGGCAACCCCCCTGCTCTGCCTCCTGCCCTGTCTCAGGGTACAGCCACGGGACATTTCACAGGCAGACACAGGACAACGCTTTCTAAGCAGATTTTGTTTGCTGTGGCCATGCTCTAAGCTGGCCAAAAGCTGTGCAGCTGATCTGGCACTGCCTGCCTCGCAGCAGAGCCTGTCACCTTCTGTCACCCCTCTCAGGCTGGGGCTGTCCAAGGCTGAAATGACACTACATGCAACCGTGACCCTGCACTGTGACCCCACGGCATCGGTGGGGTCCCTCGGCTCTGCCATGGAGAGTCACTCTGTGAATGTGTGTGAATAGCAAAAAGTCCCCTGGATGAGGCAAAGAGATGCTCTGAGTCCATTCAGATGGACTTTGGTTTGCCTTTCCCTGGTCCCAGGTGACAGCTCCATTAAGGTTAACGCTTCCAGCAAGAGGGTGTCTGCTCCATGGGGACACTTTCAGGTGCCAGAAATGGGTTTATGTGAGCAAGGGTCTTGTGTTTAACAGGAGGGAATAAATCAGCAAGATTCAGAAAGGTTTACATATCTATCAGACTGATTTTATTTTAAAAATCATTGTATTTTGAAGATGAAAAGCTCCTTTGTACCTGCACACAGTTTTCCATGACTTAAACATGGCTTTTGTGTATGTGCTAAAGGAGTGTTAAAAATACTCTCTAGGAAGTCCTTCTACATTCATTTTAGGAGTTTTCTGGGAAAGCAAGGACAGGACAAATCTGTGTCAATAATCCTGGCAGAGGCAAAGCAGAGATAAAGGTGTTAAATGGCCACAGAAATTGTATAATTCAGTGGTATTTCTTCTGATAAAGCAGTGTTTAATCTGACAGCCACGGGAACTGAGGTGTGACATGAGCATGAGGCCAGGAAATATAAAATGAAGTAATCACCCTGAAGAAGGAAATGCTTTGAATAACACATGATGCTGTAAATCTTCAATGCAGCATCAAATTCTGTTTTCTGTGCCTCATTCCAGCCATTTGCCATTAATTTAAATATTATAGAGAGAATTTAGGACAAAAATGTTTCATCAGTGCCTGCAGCAACATGAATATATGTTCTTGTTAGAGAATCTCCCATCAGCCTCAATAGTTATGGGATTTGATGTGACACATTTTTAACAGGCATGATTTTAAAACGATGGGGGAGAAAAGTTGAGGGGAGGTGAAAGGTTTTGAGTAGGTCAATGTCATGAATGGGATCAAACCAGACCAAGAGTTTTTAGAAAAGGGCCCTGGATTAAAATGAAGGCCACTGGAGGGGGGATGCTGAGTCAGTCAAAGGAAAGTCAGTATCTTGTAATGTGGGAAGAGGTGATTTTGACCCCAGAGATAGCTGAAAATAAATTATTTCATAACAAATAACAGCAAAGGAAGTTCGTAAGTGCAAGACTCAAATACCAGGAGCTTTGTGTTTAATTTCTCAAAGCGCATCTGGAATAACTAAACAAGTTGTCCTGTTGAAGGTGTCCCAGGAAGGCTTCGGGAGGCTGAGGGCTGTGTACTTTCTTGCTTGCTGCTCTTTGCCCCAGTGTTCTACCTGCAAGGAGAGGAGGAAGGCCTGAAGTGGAAATATGTGATGGAGCAGCATCTGGGGGTCTGTGGCTAACAGGGTCTCTTCATCAGCATTAAAGAGAAGCACAGTGGGGAGCCCCAGTGGGCAGTGAAGCAGAGACTCATGTCACTTGTGCAGGATTTTCCTTCCTTGGGAATGCCTTAGTGCATTTTATATTTTTGTATTTTCCCTCCCTTATACATTGTACAGTAACTTGAACCCAGCCCTCCCTACTCCAGGACAGCCTTTTAACACAGATAAGTGGAGGCTTGAGTCAGCAGGACATCACATTAGAATTAATGTATTGTTATCCTTATTCCGCAAGGACCAAACTGAGGCAAAGAGAAGAACGTAGTAAATAAAAATAATAAAGACAGGCTGATGCTCCCTTTTGAGTTGGATTTCTTTTATCTAACATTAGCCATCTGAAAATGAGGCATCTGGCCTAGTGCAGACATCTGGACTCTCTCAATAGTCAGTAGAGAGATGCAGTTCCAGAGGTGATTCATCACAGCTCTTTACAGGGCATGAATTGCCCTGGGAAGCTCCACCAGCTGCAGAAGGAACCCAGATAACAAGGTTAGCATGGAGATCCACCTGTTAACAGGCAAGAATCAGCCAAGAAAAATTCCATCCATGCTTTCTATGATTAAAAAAACCTCATGGGTTATATTGTTCCAGTGCATCATCTGACCAAAGCTGAAATGAGGTGACTGTTGTGGATCACAGACGAGGAGACATGTAGAGTTATTACAGCACAGGAGAGTCAGAGAGGTGGCTGCTACTATAAAGTCACAGACAGGTCAGCTGGAAACTGGCATTGATTATCTGTGAATGTAGACACTTTAGTGGGTGCTGATACCTCATCTGCACAGCTGAAGTCTGAGGACATCAAACCCCTCACTCGTGCCTTGCTGTCATTTTTACATCCAAGGCCTGGGCTTTGTGGTGGGCCAAGGAAATAGAGGTCAGGAGAGAGGTGATGATGGAAGCACCTGTCCCAAGCTGAATTCAGTCCTGCTGGGAATTTTCAGTGCTTGGCCACTGAACTCAGCAGTACATAACCGGTTGGATGCTCATCTGAGATGCCCACAGGATGGGACACATTCATGATGCCCAGGATGCTGTTACAGACCATGAGTTCAATGGCTCTGCTCAATGATTCCACCTTTTATTCTTCACTGAGCTTCCCAGTGTTCTAGGAAGAGCCCCCAGCATCTGGTGCCTAAACCCCAGCACGTGCAAATCCCCTTGCAGTGGAAGTCCCTCCCTAAAGTCACCAGGCTCTGGATTAAGGCCATCAGCCTCAGAAACATCTCCTCCTTGCACACTTGGGAGCACACTTATCCTGGTTCCAAGTGAGACAGATTTTTTGAATTTATTTTTTCCATGGACAGGTGCCGAAGAAAGTGTGTTTCTCTTTATGCCCCATTAAGGCTCCAAACCCGTCAAGCAATTTAAAAAGAAGCAGGAAAAAAAAAATAAGAATGCAGAGGTACTTCATACCCCGGATCTCAGCTATTTTTCCTTGCAGAAGACCATCTTCGAGTACTGTTATTGAACCTCCCTGTTTAATGACCCTTCTAATGCACTGCTATCAGGTAGTGCCATCTGTATTTGGGCAAATGTGCTCACTCGTCTGTTTACTCAGCATAAATTATCTTTATTTAAAGTTTAATGGAAGTTACATCTATTTGGACATCTGTACTTAACTGATTATTGGCCACGTTGGGCCGCCTGGTGGTTCTGCATGAACTTACCAGCTGCTGTGAAATGATAAGAGCCTGACATATGTTAGGAGCCAGCAACAATCACAGTCAGGGAGTACAGTTTTTATATATTTATTTTTTTTTTAATGTTTCTGAGCTGGCAGCTAATAGAAGCACAAAGAAATCCACACACTTCCCCCAACTGTCTCCTCCATCCCTGTGTCTCTGCTGTCAAACCAGACCTTTTCAGAACCACATGAAAAAAACATCCCTCCTCACCCCATGCCTTAGGAGTGAGTGAACTTCTTTGTACCTACCATTCAGTCCACGTACAGTTTGTTACCTATTTCATGCAGTGAAACACTTCTGTCCGTAGGAAGCCAGAGACCATCTCGGTTCAGCAGCATCTGCAACTGATTTGGAAAGTTGCTGCCATCTATAGATTGGTATGAGGATTTGCTGGCACGGTTAGGGAAAAGGTTTGAGGCAGCAACAGGATCCAGGGAAAAGGGTCATAGAATCACAGAATTATTAAGTTTGGAAAAGACCTCTAAGGTCATCGAGTCCAACCATTAACTCAACACTGCAAGGTCCACCACTAAACTGTGTCCCCATCTTTTAAATCCCTCCAGGGATAGTGACTCCACCACTTCCCTGAGCAGCCTTTTCCAGTGCTTGACAACACTTCCAATGAAGAATTTTTTTCCTAGTGTTCAATCTATACCTTCCCTGGTGAAGGGAAAATACAGAAAGAGGAGGGGAGGTGGAACTGCCCCACTGCACTGTACCACGGGATCCATCCACTCCTGCCCCTGGCAATGGCCAAATGCAGAGGGATGCCTGGAAAAATAAGGGAGAAAAATAAGACAGAAAACCCCTTCCTGACTCCAGGCTGCCAGAAGTTGGCTCATGCCCTACAAAGATAGTCATCACTATTGTGTAAGACCAATTAATTTGGCCCTCACGATCTACAAAATGCTGCCTGTAGCGAGACCTCTGTTGTAGGAAGAGGTTGTGAGAGTTTGTAGACCTCTCAATTTCCATACCTTACCATCCCATGGACCTGGGGTTAATACAGTACTACAGATTGCCCTAAATTCAGCTCCCTGCACAGAGAGACAAGATATCATTATTCTTTGGAGTGTCCCAGCCCTCAAATGCCATTTTTGCAGAACTTACCTGAGAAAAAGGCTTTGTTCTTTGCAAAACCCTCCCCTAAAAATAGGATTAAAAGGATGGCAATGCAGTCTTCGCTGTTTGGAAGTATTTTTTTGTCTCATCTTGCACTGAGGAAGATTAAATACCAAATAAAATCTCTGCACTGACCTGTCTAGGCAAAGGAATGTTGCATGAATCCCTCCAAATCTACATTTGTTCCGGAGCAGCGTGTACACCCTTCTTTGCAGAGGAGGTGTGCTGCTGGCAGAACAGGTAGTGCCTTTGGTATGTCTAGACAACTATTCCTGAGAAGAAAACTCTACTGATTATCCAAAAAGAAGGTTTAGGGAAAGCCTCTTTACTTTTCCTCTCAATTTCAGGGTTCCTTTAATCCTTTCATACCTAACTCATTTCTCTCAGGATGAGGTGATTAGTTTCTTATGTTTCCTAAACCCTTTGGTAACAAATTTCTCCATGGAGAAAACATCTGTCAGCTCAAATTTGTTGTGGGTGTCTACTGGCCTTGATGACTGGATTTTACACAGGCCCCAAAGATTCTCCTGTTTAAATGATGGTCCATGGAACTCCCTGGAAGCAGAACTGTGTTTCTGAAAATAAAGTCCTAAAATCCCATTGTAAACCGTCATAATTACTGACCCCTCCCGAAGTGGGTTGGGTCTTGGTTTAAGCTAACAGCAATCTAATTTCAAAAATCAAGGCAATAACATACCTAGTTCACATTCATTTAAAGAATTTAATATCAGGCACCAATTTCTGGAAATCTTAGTGGAGTGGAAAAGACATCAAAACAACCTGTGCCTGCTGGAAGCAAAGACGTCCATGGTTTTCAGCTGCAAAGTAGCTGCAGGGTGAAAAGGCTTGTGCTTCTTAGGTCAAGACAAATCCTGCCTCATGGCTGGGATGTGGGCCCTGAGTGAAGACCAGGTATGGTCTTTGGAGCTTCCGAAAAGAAGGGATGGATCATCATGGACTGATGGAAGAGGTGTCACTGGTTTTTTTTGTCAGGACTCAAGGTATCTTCCCTCTTGTGCAACCCCATGGGGAGTGGTGGGACTGTCATGAGTGTAAGTGGACTTAAAACATTCATTCACAACAGGGATTCAGGAGATAATATCCACCACATGCCCCTGCTCTGCCTTCAGAAATCCTCCTCCTTGACTCCCTCAGGGAACTCATGAATGTGACTCACCCACAGCCACAGAAAAACTCTGGTGTGAGACAGAATGGATCAGAAAAGCTTCCCATTCTTCTTCTGTGTCTTAAATGGAAGAATAAAATTTGTCAAGGAGTCTCTTAGTCCATCACTATCCATTGCAACTTCCTTTGTCTCCTTCAGCCTTTACGGCGTGAGACAAATACAGATGACGTGTGCTGGCTCCTCTCCTTCTACTGACACAGAGAATTACTTTTATTTACTGTTATGATTAAGTTGCCATATGTTGTGTTTTCATCACATGGCTGCATGCAGTGATAGATATGTTTGCAACCTGAGGACTGGATGTCTGTAAATACACCTTTTTATTCCATGTTTGTATACAGAAATCTGATGTCTGTGTTCTCATTTATCATCATTGTAGTAGAACTGCTGCAGTACAAGCACAGCCAGCTTTGCTGCACAGGAAAATACCAAACAGACCCAGAAAATGTGTGTGTGGGGGGGGTAAGATCTGCAGTTTCTAGAAGGGATAGAAAGTTAGTTGGTCCAGATGGAATTAGTTCAGAGCACCTGAAGATCTGGGCATTTGTTGGAGGAACTTTCATGTCCTGTGCTTCGCATGGGGCGGATTGATTAATTATTGGCATCTTGTTCGTGAATGCTGGTCTGTGGGAAGCAATTCTTCTGCATTACAGCAGGAGGAATTAGATGTAAATCAAGCTGTTAGTGCTTTTTCCTCCTAAACTAAACATAGAGGATTAAATTAGCTGTAGACCCAAACGATTTGTACCTCTGCTTTGGTTTTAGTGTTTTAGTTGGCATGACAACTTATTCTTAAAGAGCTTGAATGAAGAATTTTTTATCTTTATGTATTTAGCATTTGTTTATTTAAAAAATTAATTAAATGGTGATCTCTTCCCTCAGCACTAAATCACACAGGGCTTAGAGACTTAGGGAGAGAAACCTCACATTTTGGAGCTACTATGAAACCACTCTACAAATAAGTCTGTGCTTAAAGCCAAGGATATTTGTCAGGGAGAAAATATTTTTCCTATCACAGAAGAGAATTTATTATTCTCAACCTATTCAGAACTTGTGAGCTTCTAAGTTACATTAAGAGCTTAAAAGTTATATTTTTTCATTTTATTTTGCTTTTATTTATCTGCTTATTTTTGATTCCTGTTCTTTCACTTCTTTCATCTAGCTGTAAACTCTTCTGTTATAAAAAGTAGTCCAAGCCTCTTGTATGGCCAGTTGTCTCCAGGGAACCTGAGCTCTCAAACCAGATTACCCTCATGTCACCCCCAGAGTCACCCCACTACCTCTTCAGAATTGCAACAACAGCTCAGAAATGACAGCCAGAGTTTCTGAGCCATGGATTAGAAATAATCTGCTCCTGAAACATCCTGTGGAATTCACCACCCTGACTCACACACCAACTCTCACAGTCCCATGAGAATACCATGATCTGTCGCTAACAGGGCGTTTTTGGGTGACACACTCAGAGGTGCTCTTTGATCCACTGTGACTTTTGCAGACCCATTTCTGGTTGTGGTTTTGTCACTACCACCATTTTACCGGATCACAAAATTACAGAATGGTTTGGGTCAGGAGAGATCTTAAAGATCATCCAGATTCAACTCCCCTGCCATGGGGCAGGGACACCTTCCACTGGACCAGGTTGCTCAGAGCCCCATCCAGCCTGGCCTTGAATGCCTCCTTCCTGCTGTTGTCTTTCTGGCTTGTACCAGACCTGCATGATGGACAGATACATGCCAGGAGAGCAGAGTGGCATCAGCC
The DNA here is from genome assembly GCA_013396755.1 of Sclerurus mexicanus. Taxonomy (NCBI): domain Eukaryota; kingdom Metazoa; phylum Chordata; class Aves; order Passeriformes; family Furnariidae; genus Sclerurus; species Sclerurus mexicanus. Next base: position 1,888,775 of record VWZF01002690.1, read on the forward strand.
CCCCTGCCTGGGATGGGATGTCAGAGTCTCACTAGGCAAAGGACTGATTGTAGGAAGATCATAACAACTGCTGGGGATGGTGCCTCCCAGTAACTGCAGCTTCAGGCAGCCCCAGGCTCCTCATATTCCAGGGATTAGAACCTGAAATCCTGCTGAAACCACCTGCATACAGGTAACAAGATCAGGGATGTTGCCAACCTTTGTGCCGTGGAATCACAGAGCAAGCCATCGGAGGCAGGTAGCCCAGATATTCCTAGCAAAAAAGATAAAAAGCTGTTACAATCAAGAACATGCCAAGGAACTACTCTCCCAAAAAAATGTATGCCAGGCAGATCTTGCCTTGGATACTGGGGAACCAGCCAATGGACAGTCAGGGCTCATCTTGGTACCAGGCATACCACCAGATGCCTGTGTTTTTATGCCCCAGCTGAACTGCAGACATACATTCATACATTAGAGAACAAACTTTCCCATGTAAACCACTGAGATTTACCAAGATGCTTTAGGTCAGCTGTGAATATAGAAAACATCTGCCCCTTCCCTCCATCCCTGTGTGGAGTATTGGCACACAAGGAAGTATTCTTGGATGGTTGGATTGTTGGCTCAGAGAGGTTTTGTAGACAAAAAAAAAGAGTTATGAAAGCATCAGGGCAAAGGCACCCCGTGATCTCCCAGCAGAGAGTGCATCCTCATGCTGGCAGCACAGAAGCAGCACGGATCTTTTTGGGTAGTTCAGAGATGAATTCCAAAGATTTGCTGGACTCCAGAGACCAGTTGTCAGCAGGAAGGCAGTTCAACACCTCTTTGTGCTGTGGGTCTGCTCTGTGACCCTCTGCAAGTGCCTCCCATTGTGTTGTGCATTGTCTCGGCTTCTCTGCTTAATGCAGGGAAGGAGATGAACCTTTTTGAGATCCAAGGAGAGATTTTGCAAGGTAGAAGCCCCATGGGTGAGTAATCAAAACTCCGACCTTACCTCATTCAGATTAGCTTCAAGAAAGCCTCCAAAAACAAGTTAAAAATGTCAGATGGTAGATTTATGAAGCTTTTATTCACACGTGACTAACCTCAGCTCTTTCAGTTCAGTTCAGTTTATTATATAATAGTTCTTGTTTTATTTACTCACTGAATAATAAAAAAGTGTTCATATGGCTGTAATTCAAAAGCAAATGCACAAAGGACTATGTGATCAGTGCTTAAAGATCCTTAAGAAAAGGAGTAAAGAAATCTCCCAACGTTTCAACTTCCTTTTCACCTACAAATTTTAATAAAATTCTCTAAGTCTGCAGCCTGTGTGTGCAGGTGTGTAACATACATGCATGTCTTCGTGCACCTGTACATTTTATTCAAACAGTTGATGGGTCATCAAAGCAAAAAATATTAATGATTTGCTATTCCTCTACAGAAAGTTACTTTTTTCTTTTCTTAAATCCATTTCTAAGGACGAAGGTATGAGAAGTTCTTTTTTAATTTTTAGATCCAGAAAACAAAGTGAGAGTCCTGTGCTGAGAAGGTGGAGCTGGGCATCAGAACACACACCCAAGATCTCTCCTTAGACCTTACTGGGGAGCTGTGGAAAACACGCTGGTCCCATACAAAGGGCATTTATGACATGAAACAACCTTTTACCATAGGATAGTAAATAATATCTATATAATCTATTTTATATTGATATAATGGAATTTACAAAAGTTTGTAAAAGCTGAGGATAGTCACAATTTCTAAGAACATCTAAAACATCTAGAACATCATCTAAAATCATCTGACAACTTCAAGATTCACATTTTTTCATGCTGTGTTGTTAATCCTCAACTGTTGCTGGCTTCAGTGGCTGTTGAGAGCTCTGAACCTTGGAAGAGTTGACATTTTTTAGGGTTAGCCACCACGACATGAGGAAGCAATGGCATTTTCCCTTCAGAACTGTGTGGTCTAGGGGCTAATACCTACTTCACTTTAGGAAGTCCTATCTGACAAAAGGTTGTATGAACTAGGGGAGGAATGTGGGGTGACACTGGTAGATCCTATTACAGAGCTGTTTGAGACCTACTGAAGCTGGTGGATAGAGCTGGCAGAAAAAACAGCTGCCTACACACTGACCATGAGGACCTTTAGTTAGGAGAAGGTTTAATGAAGGTCTGGAATAACTATGGAGAACAAACTCAATATAAGGAAAAGAGTTCTACACTCCTACTGTCCTTTTCTTTGTACAGCTGTAGTATTTTGCAGCTCCAACCAATTTTAGTTTCCTTTCTGCAGAGAATACACAAAGGAGAGGTAGGAGACAGACAGCTGACCCCTCACTCTAAGCTAGAAATTCACAGGATATCTGTGGACCTGTTCTCGAGATGGGGATCAGTCATGGTGGTGGTTGCACCTCTTTTTGCTTCATTAGTGCCTCTCAGGCCTCTGCTGAAGTCCTGTGCACTTTTTGGGCTTCACACTGGTGGTCTAGAACACCCTGAAAGGAAAAACATGGTGAAAGACCTAGGAAGCCTCGTTTTCAAGGAGACAAGGAAAATAATGTTACTTGATCTACAGAAAATGCAACTGAAGGGAACACTCGATGACAATCTGTAAATACTTAAAAGAGCAGAATAAATTCTTCTTTTGACTACTACTTTTGTTCCTGGGAGTGTTCAAGGCCAGGCTGAATGGGGCTCTGGGCCAACCTGGTCTAGTGGAAGGTGTCCCTACCCTTGGCAAAGAGGTTTCAACTGGATGGTTTTCAAGATCCTCTCCAACTCAAACCATTCTGTGATTCTATTAGAGGTATTATAAGAAAATATGGGTTTAAATGGGATTCTTGGTTGGACCAGATGATCTTAGAGATCTTTTCCAACCTTAGTGATTCTGTGACGATATGAAATGCAGAAAGACTTTGGAAAGCCCTGAAGCACTGGAACATGCTATGTCCATGGAACAATCCCCACCCCTAAAGAATTTAAAACAGATTTCACCTACATCTGCCTTGATTGGTCTATATGCAATGGATTAGGTGGGAATGGACTAAATATTATATTAAAGACTTTCCCTGTCCTGTTTTACACCTTTTTAATAAGCCTGTTTAGTACAAAGACCTGAGTTCACAAACACTTACCTAGGTGAGTGATTTGTTTTACCCAAATTTATCAATCTGAATGCAAATGTCTTATCAACACTTGGAAAAAGTACCGTAAGGAATCTAGCTTGACATAACAGTATACAAAATTTGGGAGTTAATTAAAGTTTACAAAATACCTTAAGATCTTCAGAGATGTGCCACATCTAGCTGAAAGGTATTATTAGTGTGTCACATGAGGAGCAACGAAGCATTCCTGTAAAATACAGAATGTGCATTTGTAAAGAAAGCAAAACACCAGATCCTTGACAGTGTAACAAATCTTAAATTTGTTGACAATAAAAGGTGCTGGAGGGAGGGAAGTTTAGAAACATTTTGTCTAAATCGTGAAAAGTACTAATTTATTGTATTCAGTATTCAGAAGGAATATTTCCAAACAATTCAGCAGCAATGTAAATCATGCAGAGCACAACTCTATGGGAAATGGCAGGTGCTCACTTAGCTAACAAAAATACTGAATAAAAACAAACATCTCTCTGACTACTTATTAGACTTTTTGAAGATTAGAAAAGCAAGTATCTGGCCCAGAGTGTTAACTTGATAAGGAGTCTTTATGTAGTTTGCCTGCCATATAAATTATGGATTTTTTCCCTTTACATGGTTCTTTTGGTTTATTAGCAGCTTCCATTAGACAATAACTATATTCTCAGGGATCTGCAGGGGTTTACCTTTAATAACAGCACTGCCTTCATCTTTTTCCCTTTTAAATTACATTTTGATCCAGGTTCACTTCCTTCTGGTGGCTTCAAGGAGCCAGGATCTGTCCCTGTGGGAGCAAACCTGTCTCCCATGGGAAGATCACCTCACAGCACTCGCTATGCCCTGATTTAGGAACTCACTGAGCAAATAAAGCTGCAAAGCCACCAGCCCCAAGCAAACTGCAAGTGATGGGAGGTGAACAGGGGAGTTGCAGAGTTACCTGAACAGAGTGGGTAGGATGAGGTATTTCTATACAAGGAATAACACTCTGTTCATATTCCTTTTCAAGATCTGTCCCTACAAACAACGTGCCTCCAGATTTTAAACAGCTTTGGAGCACGTTCCCATTGTCCCTGCTGAAATCTAGACTTCACTGGAATGTGAGCATAGAGAAGACAAGCCTCATCTATTCAGTTCAAACAAGCCAGTTGAATGGGAATTGCTTTTAGTGAACAGCAAAGTGATATAGTGTAGTAAACCTGACAGAAGGGAGCTGTGCAGCCACTAAAAATGCTATTTTAATGAATTATCCAATGCAGTCAAGAAATACTTAGAAAATTGTCGTGTAAAGTAGCTAAACTATGATACAGAGCACATGTTTAACAGAGTGATTATCTGGTACTTTCCTCAGGGTAATGTTTTTATGATTTTTTTCATTCAACTTCTGCTAAGTGCCATTGCAGCAGGACAGTAAACTTTTACTAGAATAACGAAGAACATTATCTCTGCTTAATAGGAACCTGTAATTTTTCCATAAACATTTCAGTGTGCCGTGCCAGCAAGAAACTTGGTAAGGCCTGTCTTGGGCTGTACTTTATCTTAGTCAAATATGGGATTCCAGGATAGAACCTTAAACACCATCCAATGGAAGGGCATACCCCATTATTCTACACCAAATGAGAATCCACCCCTGGACTTGACTCCATATATCTTTTACCCATGTCCACCTCTAATTAGAAGCCAACTTAATTGAAGACCTAGTCCAGGTTACAAACCTTCCCAGTAATTATAAACCCACAGTTTTATCATCCATGCTGATGCTGAAGCCATCTAGCCTTGTTCCTCAACTTGCTGGAAGGGGAAGAGCCCTGTCCATCACCAGCAAGAGGGGACCATAATCAGAGTCATTAGACTCAAATGACATGTTCCACTGGAAAGGAACAGAAATGCTGTTCTTTGTGTTAAATTAATGGCTGCAGTTGCTGTTAAAAGCCCACCATTTACACGGCAGACAGGAACAATCATCTCGTGATGCGGAAAACAGAGCCCTTGGCTGGGTTGTCGGGGTTTAAAGTGCAGATCCACGCTTACCCCTTCATCGTGCTTCGTTGAGCCACCTTCTCCTGTCCTCATTTCTGATGCTCCAGGTGAAACTTACCTGCAGCAGTGAGGGGCGTCATGCACATCCACCGAGGTTGGTCATGTTCTTCCTCATCGTGGTTTGGGTGGTCCATCTGCTGGGCCCATTGCCCTCTGACAGATCGCTCTGATCTACAGTTTATTACATGGGGAACAGATGATGCAGCTGTGACTGACAGAACCTTTTCCAGGCCAGGAAGGCTAGAAGGTAAAGGGCATAGTCACACACATGGTTTAGCAGGATGGTTCAGCCATCTGATCCCATCATGACAAGGTGTTAAATGTGGAGCAAAGGGTTGCTGCTGCTTTTGCATTGGATTGACCATGTTTGGTCAGGAGACTTGTCTTAATTCCTTGGTGGCCGTGGCACAACTCCCAAGCGGTTCTGCTACAAGGACAGTCGGAGCAAGCTGATCATGTATCATCCCTCTAACCTGTCCAAGTCTCTCTGGAACTGAATATTCCCAGGAGCTCTTTATCCCTCCTTGCCAGAGGACACAAAGCCTGTTTTAATTAATAGCAGCTAAACTGAGACTACTGGTGGTCAGTATGGAGGCAGAGAAGGCAATGGAATTATGGAGCAAAGGAAAAAACCCTTCACCTTAAACATTTATTTGAGCTTTCTCATCCTATTATATGAGTATATTGCAACTGGTAATTCACTTTCCTTCACCACCCTGTTGTTGGCGGGGAATGCTATAAAATATACCTGTTTACAGACTGAGGACAAAGACCCGAACCCGGAGAGATTCCTAAACCCCTAAATTATACAGTTTTCTACATGTTTTCAGTTTGGGACTCAACTATCCCATCCAAGGTGAAAGTAAGAGCCAGGGATGGAAAATCCAGCAATAGTTTTCTGGCTGCTCTGCGGTTCATGGTGAGTCAGTGCAGTTTGAACATCTAGGATGGTGTTTTACCCACATGGACCTGGAGGAAGGATTGTGCCCAGCCTTGGGAAGTCCACATAGCAAGAGTGCTCTCCTATTGCTCAGAGAGATCCATCTCCCTCAAACTTCTCGTCAGCCATGAATCACATCTCCTGGAGAGACAGCAGACATCTCCTGCTTAAAAAAGAAACCTCTATAAATCATTTAGAAACTTATTACCAAGCTTATTATAAGGCATTCAAACAAATCAGAACTAATAGTGTTGCTTAATAATAAGATTTTTGTAACAAGATATTATCCCCATATATATCACCATGACGAGTTATCTGCCCCTGTAAGAACAGGTGAGGATGATTGATCGACTTGCTTTTTTTCCTCTTCTGATTATAAAGCAAGGCAGCTTGGACTCAGAATATTAAACTGCACCATAAAATACATTATTAATATGTACAACAACCCTCCTTTTACAGCCTTATGCCAGTTTATTGCTACAGTATCCTTCTGAATGTGACATTAATAAAACTAGTGCAATAACACAGCCTCTAAATTGGTAGTTATTGGTAATGAGGGAGCAATTTAGTAGTGGGGTTTGTTGGCAAAACTGAAGACCTATTATTAGTCTGATGGTTGATTAATTAGCAATTATTCCCTATCTGTTTTGTGACCCAGCCCACTGTTTTTAGATACAGTCTCCCAAATATGCAGTTTTTAAGCTATTAGCCAAAACAGAAGTAAAATAACTCTGCTGCCTAAACAAGGAGTTTAAATTCAAAGAGAAGTATCAAGAATCCTCATCCTCTGTCCCGTAATCCGGTGCTATGGAATGCCAGGGATCTCAATATTGCTGGCTGTGTGAGACCACCAAGGCTGGACCATGTGAAATCATCTCTGCTCTCTCCAAAAAGTGGTGTCCTTCTGTCCCTGATCCTGCAACATCTGAGAGCAGCTTTCTGCACCTGAGAGGTAGATTTTCAGCACCCCATGCTCTGCACAGGGAAGACGCAGCTGGGGCCTCCACACCCCGTGGGGCTTCTGGCACCTCAGGCATCTTTCTTCCCCTCTCTGGATGTCATGTGCCAGGCACAGTGGATCATGGAATCACAGAATGGTTTGGGTTGGAAAGGACCTTGAAGATCATCTTGTTCCACCCCCTGCCATGGGGAGGGACACCTTTCACTAGACTAGGTCACTCCAAGCTCCATCCAACCTGGTCTTGATCACTTTTAGGGATGGGGCATCCACAATTTCTCTGGGCAACCTGTGCCAGTGCCTTCAACCCCTTCATTGCTCCCCAGGATCTCTCCACTCCCACTCCAGAAGGCTCCATGATGCTGTTCCTCTGCCCAAACTGTCAGCAGATCAGGAGGTTCTTTAGCATTCAGAGATGCCCTATGGTGATGCCAAGGAAATGGCAAAAGAAAAGGAATATAAATATCTATATAAAGATGATTTTTTTGGGACACTGAATTGTCAAGGGTGTGGATGAAGATGCCTGAACAAGCCATTAACATGGGAAAAGTGAAGGAGTTCACCCCAAGAACATCCCCTCTGTTTTTAAAACCATGAGATATGCAAGCGGCTACTTAAAACAAAAACAAAATGAAACAAAACAAAAAACCACAAAACCCACAAACAAACAAACAAATGGCAAGGCAAATATTTTGGTGTTTTATGTGACATTTTCATCCTATGCAAAACCTGCTTTGATAAATCAAAATAATATAATTAATGCTTCAATGGCATTTATGTTGCATTTATGAACAGGCCTCATACTATTAATCTTTTGCAAAATATTTTCAGTAGTGATCTTTGCCTGCAGCAGCAGCAACAATTTCTATGGCATCTGGACATCTTCCCAAGTTATTTTATCTGCTAAACCATGAGCCATTTTCCCAAGTTACTAAATGCTTTGCAGTTAATATAATTTTTTTTTTTAAATGGATGGGTCTGATCTTGTCAAGATTTCTACAAATAAAATAACAAAACAATATTAACCTGGAAGCTTTTAAAATATTTGTAAAGCTTTGCCTAACAAAAAATGCCAGTGTTCTTTCCTTGATACCACTGGAGACATGATATCACAGAGGATACATGGATAATCTTTCATCTGAGAAGGAGCTTTCCAAAAGGTATTAAATTCCCAATGTTGCCTCTTCTCCTAGTTCTTGTCAAAGAGCTCTGATGGTTCCAGTCCCATCAAAAAATTGTGAAGGGCCAATGGGAGACAAGGAAAAATGGTATTTCCATGCCTGTGTGTTCACTGCAGACATTTTTTATAGAGAGTTTGATAAAATTCCAGCTGAAGCTTGCTGTGATTTCGTCACCCCTGAAGATATGACCAAGGTTAAGATCAATCCAAGTTTCACACTGAACATGGAGAATTATAACTGGAAATATCAGGGATACAATTTTTTTTGAGGAGTGATGACCATTCAAGGAGGTCAAAGATCAAATAAGATTCAATTAAATGTTAAGAGGGTTTTTTTGTTGTTGAGTTTGACTTAAAATGAAGATAGAAAGTCACAGGCTGACTTCATCTTGTAGTGAAGAGGCCACATGCGTGTGTTCTCATGTGACAATCAAAGGAGGATCCTTACCAAGCCCAACTCCACTCATTGCTCCTTTCAAACCCACAACCCCTTTGACAGGACAAAACAAGATGACCGACAAATGGTGAGAATTATCATCTTGTAAGAAGTTTCTCTTGACTATTCTTTTAAGTCCCATATTTTATCTACTCTGCTGTTCATTTAATCATGGGCTGTTTGTTAGCCTTGCTCACTCATTTGGAAAGTGAGAAAAGTAGGATTCATGAAAACACAAGTATTGTCCCCATTATTTCACTCTGACATCCAACTGTTCTGTCTTGTAAGTGGTGGAGTTGGAACTAAAGAACAGGCTGAGTTTGTCTGCATCAATATTTTATGTTGCTCATATACCCTCCAAGGCATGTACACCCCCAGAGTGCAGATAAACCTCCCTGAATCCTGTGTTTAAAAATGAATTCATTTACATTTAAACCCCTTCCACAAGGACCTTACAAATCCAGAGAGACAGAAGAGTCACAGTCCATTAAGATCTTGTCAAAGCATGCTCATCTCTAACGCTCAGATATCCATCCTATGTGACAAAGGCATTTGGGTCCAATAAAAGAACAGCTGCCACACTTTGCTGCCTTATTCAACCACTGCAAACCCCCTCAATTTTCTTTATAAACTCAAACCATTTCATGTAACACCTTCCATTGCTGCATGTCTTCCAGTGAACCTCCAGATCCTTTCTCCTCGTGCAACCATGACTGAGAGGAAGCCTTAACAGGGCCAGCAAGTTCCACAGCATTGAACAAGCTCTTTCCATTTTTCAGCGTATCCCAGGTCTTGGAATGGCTCACACCAGGTTGTGAAATCTTAGGAAGAAAAGCAATTTCCCTAAATACAAGATTTTTGGTCCCATATGATGAAGTGATACTACGTAGAGGACAACTCAACCAGGAGTTTTCGTCACACTAAATAAATGATTCCTTCTCTGTTCTGTAACTAAACCATTAACTTCTGCTCCCTGTGCAAAATCTGTGTCACACAGATACAGCAGGGAAGAGGCCTCCAGCCAGAGGCTGTGAAGGAATGAGATGACAAGGGTTAGAGAAAACTGTATGTTTACTGGCTTTCAAAGAGTTTCGGCATTAGCTGCAGGCTCGGGAAAGAGTTTGTTGCTGTCAAAGGCAAGGGTAACTGTTTTCAGGCTGTTTTCTGAAGATATTAACAGTTGCTGACTTGTCAAAAAAGACCACAGTGCAACCTCAGGGGTTTTGAAATACGAGATGAAAATGACACAGAGGGTTGTTCAAAGTGATAAGACCCAGCACTCGTATCTTGCTATCTGGCACAGGCATAGAGATACACACTGGTAGGGACTGACTGTTGATCCACAAACCAAAGAAAGACTGGGCTGGAACTGATACATGTTGATTTAAATCCCTTTTTATCTCCTTCAAAGTCATACTTTCCCCTTTTCAGTTTCAATCATTCTCATAATCAGTCCTTGAAACAGAGTAGATAGACATATGTCAGGAAAGAAGTAGGTAAAGTTCATCCAGAACTGGGTCATAGAATGGAGAGAAATCTGCAACGAATTCAGATGTTATAGTAAGAAACCATTGTCTTGGAAACATGCAGAAGAGACCACAAGAAATTACCAATTACAAATTGTTTAAGTTTGCAACTACACTAGGAATTTTTAAGCTCTAAAGAGAAGTAGTTTGGTGATTTTATTGTTGTGCTTCCTCTTTTTTCAAAGCTTCCTCAGTGGAAGGTAAAAGTGGGGAGGCTGTCATGATGAGATCCAGCACACTGATCTGGTTGCTTCATTTTGTCTTTCTTCTGCTTTCCCTGACTGCATCTGCCTGTTGCTTTTTGAGTTTGCCTTTGATCAGTGTCTTCTTTGACTGAACCAAGAGGGAATGTGCCACTTGCAGGGCACTAACTGCTCTACTTCTTATTTCTACTCCCTTTGCCTTTTTCCCCTCTCCTCCTTCACTCCACATTATCAGATGATGTCTTCATTTCCCATGTCTTCCCATTTCTTAGTGGGAATACCTGTGCAGACAGCCAGTTGAGTGTATTCTGGTAATGATTGGCTTGTTCCTTACCTGTCATAATTAACAGAGTGTTCCCAATGGATGCCAAGCCTAAGTGAAAAATGAGGGGAGAAATCTTAGGCTGCTGAGGACCAGTAAGGTCTTTTTGAAGTTCATTGGACAGCCATTGTTTATATCAGCTGAATTGGCACCATTTAATTTAGCAAACTCAATGTTTTCAAGGCTGGATGTTCAAATTTGCAGTTTATGTCCTTATCTCAGTTGTACTTTTGCATCCATTGGATGAGTGGTTTGATTTCCAACTCTCCAACTGAAATGACCCATAATAATCTTATAAAATCCTAGAATACCCTGAGTTGGAAGGGACCCACAAAGACCAATGAGTCTGACTCCTGGCCCTGCATTGGGTGGCCCCACTGGGTGGTTTGGGTTTTGTTATTGCTGGGACACTTCAGGTGACAGCTGAAAATGGCAGTGACTGACTTATTGCTTCGTCGCTTCTCAGGCTACAATTTGCTCTCTTACAGCATCTCTTTCAAAGATCTCTTTCAGTGGTGTCATTTTCCAGCTTTTTGCCCCGAACTGAGACCAATATCTTCCAAATCCAGACAGAATAATTTGTATTTGTGCAGAATAAAAAAGGTTTTGTAAAGAAAGAGATGAAACAGCTTTCCAGCAGAATGAAGCATGTCATATAAGTATGCGACCTGAGTAGTCAATGCTGCCTTTAGAAAACTGCATGGACTTGGTGGCCTCTTGACACCTCCTCCAGGTGTATGGCTTTCTGATGTTTATAAAATTCCTTTAACTGCACCCTGGGCAAAAAAGGGAACCAGAGAACTGTAAAACAACAGATGGTACCCTGGATAAATATGACAGAAACAATGAAGTCAGAAGAAAATCCATGAATCAGATCCAGTCACAGTCAGACTAAATAACATTAGCTACAAATTCTAATAATTACAATCAAATTTAACTAATTTTTTTCTTGGAAAATTTGCTTTGCCTTACTAATCAGCCCCATTATTTCTTCCCTTCCTTTTACAGCACAGTGTAGAGGACTGGGACACACGCATCAGAAATAGGATTTCCAGGAAAACAACACTGATTACTATTTAAGAAAATTTATGTATGTCTAAATAAGCCCAGTCTCCTACCCAAACCCATCTGCCTCAGCCATGTCCCCCTTTCAAAGGTAAAGAAGACCTCAAAAAGCATAACCAGTGGTCATCTTAACAACTTCACACAGCGGAGCTGTTCTGATCTCCTGAAAGCTGATTTTCCTCCTGAAACTCTTATTTCCTTGTGCTTTTTAATTATTTTTTTTCCCTCGGTATAGGCTTGGTCCAGCTCACCAAAACAAAATACTTTTCAAAAAGTAGTCAATTTAGACAAGGACCAGTGGAAGTTACTCTTATAACAGTTGTCTCAATACCCCTACAAAGAAATGACAAACTCTTGTTTGGAGCAAATAAATAAATTTATTTTTTACTTCAAAAAGAGAGTATTATGGAACTGGAGGATGGACATTCAAAAAGGGCAGAGTATCCTTACCTCTGAAGAGAAAAGGACCATTATTTTACATCTCAGAAGTTCTACTGGTTGCCAGTTAAGGAATTGGGGATAGTACAAAGTGCCCAACTGTGAGCAATTTCTAAGCAGAACAAAAGACTGAGTCAGCACATGTACCCACAGCAGCCTCTAAAAGTGCAAGGGCACCACCTCTGTGGAGCAGGGTGTGTGCAGGAAAGGCAAGGCGCTCAGAAAATGCTCAGCTGTGAAATGATCACACACAGGAAGAAAAGAACAAAAGGAGGTTGGATTCAGCAAATCACCAAAGGATAGCAAAACTCCAAAGGGCAGCTCAGCATCAACCAGAAAGGGCCCCATTGTGTTCCAAATATACATCCCTGTGACAGGGACTACAATGCAGTCTTTGGAGTAGCTACACACTGAGATATGAATAATGGAATAAACAGAAAAGATAAAAATTGAGCTTCAGGAAAGGAGTTAAAAAACCAAATTAGTCGCTCTGGGCAGACTGTGGCCTCCCTTCCCATAGTACACCACTCTCAGGGAAGTCTCACTGAAGTGAACGGGATGGTTTTGGAGTAAAGGGACTTGAAAGAAATGAAAAAGAAATTCAGAATATAGTCTTCTGTTTAAGAGGAAAGATGTCAGGATGATCTAAAGCAAATCCAAGAAAGTTAAGAGTGATGAACACTCATCCAGTGAGAAATATGTCATGGTAACAGCCTTTATGCATCCTAACTTCCCTGTTTCCCCCCTGTGGTTTGGTGCATTTCTAGTATAAAATACAGTAATAATGATTAATAAAGGAAACCCCAGCAGCCAATCTGGCTAATTTTTGGTGCTGTTTTAGTTATTGATGATTTTATACCACAAATATGAATCCAGTTTTTGGTGAGCCCAGAAATTCAAGATGACTGATACAGACCTTTCAAATTAGTAGGGCTAAACTTTCAGAGGATGCTGCAGTCACATTTCAGTGAAGTCAATCAAAGCTATTTTTAGCTTTCAAATTCTCCCTGCAGACCACCCTCCTGCATTTTGTGAGCTGAAGGAAGGAATAAAAGTGTGGGATTTGTCTTCCATATCTTTAGTCACAATGCTGGCAGCCCCATCGGAGCTATTTGTCTAAGCCACATTGTCAACAGAGACAGGAAAATACTTCTACGAAAGTGATATAAATTCATGCAATTTATCTAAACATCTACATGAGGATGAGATGACTCACATCCTGTAGATGACTACAAAGGGAGTCATGAGCCATGGAGGTACCAATGCTCAGCTTTTAGCCAGCCGGCACTAGATGAGGTGAAGTTCACAAGAAGAGGACAAAACCACAAGGACTTTTGTTTCCCAGCCTTTTGGCTCAAAGGGCCTTGTTTTACACTTCTGCTTCTGCAAGCCTGTGTTTAAGGACTGCAAGGTTTCTACAAGCCTCTTGCCCAATGCACTGTAGACAGTGGGCACCAAAAAGACCTCTTGGGCCTCTGTGTGTGACGACAGAATTTAATATTCCCATGCTGGAAGTTCTTGCAGAGAAGGCTCCGGTGGAGATGGAGCTTCCTGGGTCAGCTCTCCAAGAAGCTCCAGCAGCACAGCCAGAAACTGCCCCACAGGGAAGGCTGGGACTTCCATGCCCTGCAGAGCCAGTCTCAGAGCTGCCAGAATCTGGAGGATGGAGATCTTTGTACACCTCTGATGATGTAGGAGGTTTGAAGTGCCAGGCTTGAGATGGCAGAGGTGTCCTCAGTCACGCCTTTAAGGGCTGGAACAGAAAGGAGAGGAGCCAAGATCAGAGCCAGCATCTGTGGAGACCCGAGGAGCCTCTCCTGCCAGGGCCATCCCACCCATCCCTTGCCATGGCCGGGAGGGAGCAGGGACCACCAGGATCAGCTGGAAGGTGGGCAGGGGCACAGTGCAAGCCCCACACACTGGGCATCAGGGGCTGGGGGTTTAGGACTGTCCTTACCAGGCACTCTCGTCATGGCAGTGGAAGAAGAGTGGGAGCAGGCTCTGGATCATGTATGTCTTCAGGGAATTTCTTGCCTTGTTCACTCCCAACTCCATCACCTTTTGGAAGATGTGAATGGAGAGCAGCTGCACATGGCTGTTGCCCTGATGGAAAAGAAGAGGAAAAGACCTGAGCAATGGCTGTTCCAGACCTACCTGGGCACAGCTCTGAGAATCCAGAGGGCACACTTTCCTGGCAGCACCCAGTGCCCATGGTGGGGGGCACAGAGCATTATGTTGCCAAAGAGTGGCTGGAGTACCTCGGCCAGCTTGGGGGCAGTGGGGCTGGAGAGTTGGATGTCGGGGTGCCAGAAGTGATCTGTGAGCACAGAGAGAGTCATCACCACCACCCGTGTGCCTGCATCCCACAAGAGTTCCACCGAGCTTCGTGTCAGGCTCAGCCTGCCTCCTTCTTCATCCTGAAGAGCCTGAGCAGGCTGAGGTGTCTCCCTGCCTTCTCCACAGCTGTGTCTCGAGGGCACTTGCAAGAGAGACACCTCGGAAAAGCTCTGGGTGACCAAGTCTCACAGAATGCCATCGAAGGCACCTGCTGCAGGGATTGGAGACACCACAGGAAAGCTCTGGGTCACCAAGCCCCGTGATGTGGTGTCAAGGGCACCTGCTAGCAAGCAAACCTTCAGAAAAGCTCCAGGTCAGCAAGGCATGACTTGGCTGCATGGGGCTTCTGCACAGCACCCTTCTGTCCCATCCTCTCGCATCACGTGCTCTGAGCACTGTTATGTGGCCATGTCACCACCAGAACCAATGACATGACATGTAACAGGGGGCCTTTGGACTCCCTGTCCTCTTCCATCTGGTTGGTGATGGCCCTGTGACACACTGCCACATGCCCTGGGGCCTCCTCCAGCCTGGCCAACCCACCTTAGGTTGTAAGGAATCCATTCTCTCGTGTATCTAAGACAGCTGGACATCAACTTTAGGAACATCTCCAAAAACAAGCAATCACTCCTCCCCTGGGCAGCAGAAGGAGCCCCCTTGGCTGCCAATGCAGCCGCAGCATGGAGGGCTCATCCTTGTTCAGTGTCAGACCAAGCAAAGCTTTAATCTTCCCAGTGAAGCAGTGTGTTCTGTCGGATGCTGCCCCTCCTGGTGTGGACATTCACTCCCTTTCCTGGAGGCTTTTACTTTGCCAGAATGTGAGACTGAAGGGAAAGAAACAACCTTGATTTGTTTTTTTATCATTTGTAAGGTGAGCAAAATATGTCCTGTGTCACTGCACTGCTGATGGATCCTATAAAAAATGATTGTGTGACAATCATTTACCAGAAGAAATATGTGTATTTTCCCTTTTTTATGTGTGTTTGAATAGTTCAGAGTACCTGAAGGATAATTAAGTAGTTGTTCCTTTGAATGTGAATACCTGCCTCGCAGCAGCAGTGTGATGACTGAGATCAGACCACAGCAAGAGGGGAAAACACTCATGAAAAATAGAACCCACTTCCCCCTTATCACTGAGCAACCATCCAATTTTGCTCCAGGCACTGCAATTTTTTGTTCCGTACCTCGTGGTGACTTCTAAGGATAAATATAACACACAGGCTGTTGGTTTGCTGGCTTGAAATTGTGAAATGCAGAGGATTTTTTTCTGTGTAGAAATGCATCTTGTGATTACTCCTTAATAACGCCCTTTTTGATCTGGTTTGGCCTGACTTTACACCTGGCTCATCTCTGTTCTCTGGCTCATCTCATATGCTTTTCTCTGCCTGACAAGAGCATTGATATCATCTCAATCCCCCTGTTCCTCCCTTCCTTTCCCCATGGGATACAAGGAAAACCTAAATCTTACTTGCCAGTATAGTGGCTACAGGAGGGACATGAAATTCCACGGTTTTTATTGGGATGTTTTCTGTTCATGTTGCATTTACAAGAGCATGTAGTGACAGGACGAGGGGGAATGACTTCAAACTGACAGAGTGAAGATTTAGATTGGACATTAGGAGAAGATTCTTCACTGTGAGGGTGGTGAGTCCTTGGCACAGGTTGCCCTGAGAAGCTGTGGCTGCCCCATCCCTGGAAGAGTTCAAGGCCAGATTAGATGGAGCTCTGAGCAATCTGGTATAGTGGAAGGTGTCCCCCATGGCAGAAGTTTGGAACTGGGTGATCTTTAAGGTCCCTTCCAGCCCAAACCATTCTAAAGACCCTATTATCCTGAAGCAGAAGGTAGCAAAAGTGAATATGAGGCTTCAGACCTTTATCCCAGATATAAAATGGCTCCAGTAGATTGGAAGTAGCATCTCACCTCAGGTCTTTCAGGAGTCTTGTTCCAACAGGAGAGAAATGGGCTGGAAAACCCCTAAATCTCTGTCTTGAGCACAGCCCAGTGGATTCTGGCAGACTTATGAATATACACACTATAATTAAGCAGAGTTCCCAGGATTTCCTCTCCTTTCTCTGCCACTACCTGAAGGGAAAGAGCAATGTCACTCCATCTCATCATGGTCTTCCCATTAGCAGTTTATTGTTTACAGCGAGTGAGAGGGACAAAAGATCCTGGCAGCCAACTGCCATTCCCTTTCCATTCACAAGCCACAACAGTGCCCATGAAGACATCACTGTAAAGTGAGTTTTGATAATACATAATTCAGTGCCTTCAATTTGGCCCTCAAGGCAAATGTGGTATTTATATAATGGCTTTACTCACAAGGGGGAAATTAATTGCATCTTCCGAGCTGGTTGCTCAGAGCTACAACTTCATGAGCACAAGGCAGACTCCCCTTAGGAGTCCTGATTTTTGTCAGAACAATCTGAAATTGTCTCCATGTCATTTATTATTGCAACAACAACAACTGAGCAGCCCATATAAAATAGAAATCTAGGTCCATTTAAAACCAATACGCTTTATTGCTGCTACGAACAGCATGTTTTAATGAAAGTCAGGGAAGAATGGATGTCTGTGAAATTTGCCTGGTATAATTTTGGGACACTTGGCTATAGATAGGGAAATCTCTGAGGAAGACAATTGTGGACATATTGCAAATGGGTATCTTCTCACTTATTCATTCATGCTAGCATTTGGCCCTTGGGGCTTGTAGGGGAATTAAAACAGCAAAAGCAGAACAGGATGACTCCAGTAACCCCTGCTGTCCAAGCTGTCACGTATCAATAAAGCCACTCACCTAACAATGGGTTGTTCACATTAATATTCATTGCTGGCCATACAAAGAATCGTTATCCAACCTCTCTGGAAAGTTCCGTGAAGTGAACATCCACCAGTTTAGGGAATTTGAAGTGCAATAGGCAAAAGTAAAAAGTTTTTAGAACTATGATTATGTATTTGTTAGAACATCAATCACACATTAGAGCCCTAATTAAAGCAAGGCTCCCTTTTGTGCTAGTGGTGTACAAGTACAGAAGGAGTAAAAATGGTCCTTGCCTCAGGCCTGTGATGAAGCTGTTGCAGCTGCCTGTAACTTCTTTACAGAAGTTTTGGGGAGGTGTTGAACTGCCCCAAAACAGCCCCACAAGGGTGGCACAGCACAGAACCTGCAGTCTCACTGGGCAGCATCCTGCCGTGAGCCCTCACCAGTGAGCCTTACCCCCAACACCAACATAGGTGCTTTTTATTTTTCCCCTATTGCAAATAGAATAGCTCATTTCTTTCACACAATACTTAGTTTTCACTGAAAAATCAGTGAGTTGGAGTAGTGTCTTTAACTATACCTCCCTGGGGCGTTTCACCAGCTTTTCCCTAGGAATGACACTAAAAGCTTGGACTCATTTTGCTACATGTTTTGTTTAACCAAGAGAGTATTTTTTTTCATAAGAAAATATGATTTCTCCCTTGAAGGAGAATTAGACTCTTCCATAAGGAGTGGAAGTGATGGAGCCTGATTTCCCATGTCCTGTGTTTTTATTCCTCTTCACCTGTGGCAGGTTGGCACTGGCTGGATGCCAAGTGCCCACCAAAGCTGTTCCATCACTCCCCTCCTTAGCTGGACAGAGAAGAGAAAACATAATGAAAGGTTCATGGGTCAGGATGAGGGCAGGGAGGGATCAATCACCAAGTATGATTATGGGCAGAGCAGACTTGACTTGGGAAAACAAAGGTCAGAAAAGGAACATAAATCCCTGCTTATGCCAAACCCCTGACTTTGGACAGATGGAACAATAGCTGATTTAACAAGAGAGATGGATTTGAGCAACATGTGCATGTTACCAAATCACATTGTGTCAGTCCTGCCAATAAATAAGAAAATCAGACTCAAATGTGGGATTTCCCCTGAACATCAAAACTTTGCCTCTCTAATGTGTCACAGTCACTCTGTGAAAGACAGGCCTCAAAGGGCTGAGTGAGGATAGCTAAGAGTTGCAACAACAAAAAACCCTATTTATTGCCTGGCTCTTCTGCAGGCGAGGTGTTCTCCTGGGGTCACAGTGTGCATTGGCTCAGAACAACTGCAATACCATCCCATGGAATGGATTTAAAAAAGGAACATACGCACCCTGCTCTACCAGTATAACCCCTAAATGTGTCCCACCAAAACTCAGGAGTTTTGTACCCTCCACTCCTTTCTGACACTGGGCAGCAGCCAGTTTGGATTTCCTCTCTTCTGCTGTCCCTTGATACGCTGACTTGTTGCTTTGGGTTTAAGGAGGCCATGAGCCAGAATGAGAAATTATCTGTATGGATCAATGCAGTCATTCGTCTCTGCTCTGGCCAGGAACAGGGAAAAACGTGAGACAAATGCAATTGGAAACAGCCACAGAAAGCTTTTCTTTCCTGATATAGTGAGTCAGCTTGTGGCAACTAATAGTTTAGGGCTGCCTTGACCTTAGAGAAGCATCTGGGCCATTTTTATGATAATTCACATAATCATAGAATCATTTGGGTTGGAAAAGACCTTGAAGATCATCAAGTCCAACTGTTAAGTCAGCACTGCCAAGGGCACCACCAAACCATGTCCCCAAGTGCCACATCTACATGGCTTATTTAAGTACCTCCAGGTATGGTGATTCCACCACTTCCCTAAACAGCCAGTTCCAGTGCTTGACAACCCTTTCTGTAAAGAAAAGTTTCCTAGTATCCAATCTAAACCTCCCCTGGTGCAACCTGAGGCCTTTTCCTCTTGTCCTATCAGTTTTTACATATGAGATGAGACTGAGCCCCACCTGGCTCCACCTTCCTGTCAGGGAGTTGGAGAGAGTATGAAGGTCCCCCTTGAGCCTCCTTTTCTCCAGGCTGAGGCCCCCCCAGCTCCCTCAGTCACACCTCACAGGACTTGCTTTTGAAGGTCTGCCCTCCAGGAATGTGCCCGATGACTTTTTGACACAGTTAATGCTGAGCTGGGGTTTACTTGGAGGCTTGTCCATGTCTAGCATTGATGGAGTCTGGTCCAAACCTTTCCACCACTTAAGGTACCACGAAGAACATCACCTCAGTGTTTCAGAATCAAAAACGAACCTTGAAACCCTTTGAGTGGCTGCAAATGCATCAATGATCCTTTGCTTTTCTCATCTCTGAGAGCCCATGTTGGACATCTTGCATGTTTAAGGAATATCTCATTGTATCTGACATCTCATGTATGGTACTTCTCCATAGTCCAAAGCCAAATCCATGAGACACAACAGGTTTGCTGTTTTAGAGGTAATTCCTTGTGGCAAAGTGTGTGTCTCTGCACTCCTAGGGCAGAGGCTCCAAATCTTAGTTGCAATGATCCAACACTGAAAATCCTGACAAATCCAAAGTTATTTCTTTCTGACAGGAATTCCAGTCTTTCAGGGCTTTCACAGAAGAAAAAAAGAATGGAAGAGGCTGTCTAGAAAGAAAAGCTCAGTTTCTTACTAAGTTCAGCAGTGGAAGAGCCTTCATGAAACATTCATGCCCACTTTGAATATTATATAAGAACTGTTAGGGAATGATTCATGCTGTGTGTCATTTACTCACCAAGTGCACAGATTGTTTATAAATATGTTATAGTCTATCTTTGGAAATATAAACGACTGTAATTAAAGACTCCTGTTTTTAAGGCTGGTGAAGTCAGTTAACTGTGGCATAATGGTTACTGAATGCTGCTTTAAAATACCATCTGAAAGGTCTTTACATATTCATGGGGCTGTTGCTTATACCTTGCTGTTGGGAACTGCAATTTGTTTTTCCAGATAGGGTGTTAGAGAAGGGCTTTAGATCAAGGGTACAGTTTGAAATGCACACTGGCTGGAAATCTCAACTTCAATTTCTGTTGATTACAGTGCACTTAATGCTCTGTTGGTGTAAATCTGTTTACTTAACTCTAGATATGGAAGAATTCATCCTAACATTCCTGCTTCTGTTTGGCTTTCGGTATTTAGTAGTGCATTTCAACAACAGAGCCCTAATGTTAAAGACATGGAAAAGTGCTTTTCCTGAACTTCTGTTTTCAGTTGCACTGAATTTTGACAATATTAATTGTGAAAGCTGGGATCACCCAGGTATCTCTACATCAGACAGTTATTTTGAAAAGTCTAAACAAATTTGCCAAGGTTCTCTTCAGGAGAATGAAAAGCAAATTCACTGCTATGAATTTTTTTCCCAGGTGGCTTTGATTGGAAATTGGATTTGAAAGGTGATACAGAAGAGCATTTTTCTTAGCAGAAGGCTTCAAACTCTAAATCTTGTCTTGAGTGCATGGGCCCTGGACAAAACCCAGCTTCTTGAAGGACACACAGGCATGACCACAGTGAAAAGTGTCAACTTCTCCTTTCCTCATTGTATCTCTCCCCCTGGATGATCCTCAGTTTTATGCATTTCATGGCACTTCTCAGGGATCAGGATCTGGCAAAATGCTTCATTGCTTCATGTTGCGGATGGGGTAAGTACGGAGCAGAAAGGCTGTGCCAGGCCTTTTCAGTACTAACCTCAATCTTCTCTTTGTCTTGCAAAATGCCAAATCTCCCGTGTCAGTCAAGCAGGCAACTTCCCTATGAAAAAAACCACTGCAAACCTCTGTGGAAAGAAGTGATATCCAGTAATCTGCTCAGCTTTCTCCTCTAACTAATAGGTGTTACTTCTCCATAGTCCAAACCACCTTTGGATGTCCACCTTTCTCCAGCCCTTTGGCACAGCTGAGCTCTCCAAAGGGCTCTGGGATGAGCAGCATCTGTGCTCCCGTGTCTTGGACCCAGTGGCAGAGCTATATGAAAACTAAAAATCTCAGTTTCAAGCTCTAATGGCCCAAATAGGAAGAGGTTATAGCTGCATGTAGCACCTTTACTTTGGACTTCGGTTTCGTTTGGTTTATTTTATTTTTTTTTAATAAAATAAGGGAAATGTAGGGAAAGTTCAAGTAAAAGTCTGGCTTTGAAGCACAAATGTTGAACAGTAAAAACAGGCAAATGACAGAATTGCGTTTGGCCTCATACACAAAAGAAAAGTTAGGAGAGCAACTTTCCAGATTTAGGCCAAGACAAATGGGAATGTAAAAGCCATGCAGAAGAGGGGAGAGAGGACAAGTACAGCAAAACCTGGCTGGTGAGAGGCACAAGTGGTGGGCAGGGAGGCACGTCTCAGCTTTTAGCCCTGAGCCTGAGCTGCAACGCTGGAAGAGGAGTTTGCAAAAGGAAATTAAGGAGGTCAGTAATGCTTTCTGGCTTCTTCCACACCACAAGCCGAGCTACACTGTCAGCCACATCCAGGGGTGGAAATTCCCCAGCACAACTTCTCTGCCTCCCATTCCAACAGTCAGTTTCCTGTGCTGCCCATCCCCTCTGGGCAGCTGAGGCCAAGGATGTGTGCACAATGGCAATCAGTCAAAGAGAAGAGATGGCAATTTAATTTCATTTCAACCTCTCACCCGAGCTGTTAATGCTTGGGAAAGGCTTTTAATAAAATGGGACAAACGGTGATCTCATTTGCCGTAACTAACACTATCTTTACAGATGCACCATCTGATTCCAGGCACAGAAGAACAGAGGATTATTGGATTAATTCTAATCTCATAATTGATTCATTCTGGGTTTAGTCTGCTTGTAAAGCAAGATAAGATCTTAATATTGTGCATTCAGCACAACAACCACTTGCCTTTCAGAGCAGCCTCTAATTTCTGTGAGTGATTAGCTCATACCACATCCCCAGTCTGGCACAGACCCAAACTATGGGGATATTTGGAGCAACATCCAGACTTCACAGCTGGCTCTTATCTGAAGAAGGGCCTGGCTATTTTCATGGCCATTTACCAATTCAGGTAATATTAAATTCTAGAGCTGGACACAAGTACGAGTTTAATCATGTACAAAACACAGGGAGACTGTCCCAGTAGAATTTACAATACATAGCTGATTTGTCACAGGGAAAGGGGAAAAACAGCACAGTCAGAGACGTGATGGGGAACAAAATATTTATATTCTATCCTAATGGCAGGCCTGGAGTTAGACCATGGGGACAAACACACAGACACATTGATTGCTGTCAAGGTTGGGACCCGGACACAGTTAGTGGTTGTCTTGGTATCGCTGATGATGTGGGAAATGTTTCTGGCTGCTTAGAGAAGAGCCTGTCAATGTGCACAGTCAGGACATGGCCTCAGGGCATGTTGCTGTGAAGTGACTCCTGTCTCATGGTGCCACATGCACCATCCACCTGAGAACCTCTCATCTAACCAGCTCAACACATCTCAAGGGAAGGATGAGCAAGATCAGCTGTCAAAACGCATTCCTGTAAGACATTTCAATAGGCCTGACATCCGTGGCACTCTTTTCTCCGTCTGTAGCTTCGTGTTCTGCTGTGTTTCCATTAAGGTTTTAAGCTTTTGAAGGAAGGGAATACATATGTCAGTCTGTTTTTACAACACCCACATGAAGTCTTTCTCAGAACTAAAATATTTTCAGCCTCAGTGATTGGAGACGACTGAACTTCTCTCTAGGCTTAGACCCAGGTAAGGAGTGCAGAGGGGAACAGCGTACATGTGCAGTGACACAGCCAGGTTCTGATCTTGGCAGACAGTAAAGTCTTAAGTTGCCCACACAGATGTGCTTAATATCATTGGCAATGTCATGTGTCTTGTTCATGGAGTGGCATATCCTGAGTCCTCCAGTTTATACAAAGACATGGGAACTGACACAACCTGTTGCCTGGACCAGCAGTGCCTTCCCTGCTGGGAATGGAAGTCGCGACCTTGTGAAGGTTGTGATGGGGAGAGTGAGTGAGTGAGTGTGAGAGATAATCAGGTAGGGCAAAAGCTCCAATCTTGTCGGTTCTTCAGTACACCCCAGCATCCAGTATCACAGAGGCTGTCATTCCCTCTGCCTCTCCCATCATATCCTCTCAAGTTTCATGTCTGAATCTGAGAACTCAATCTCATCCTAAACTTCTGCAGCAGATCCTTGGTTGCTGCTGCTGTAGGAGGACATTCATGCAACCCAGGCGAGGGCTTTGCAGTAACTAGAGCCAGTATCTGCCATGGGGAATCTCAAGTCAAGCAAAAGACATAGACAAACCTCCAGAAAAGACAAATAGGGCAAAAGGTTTGCGGGAAAAAAGTGATACCAAGGTGACAACAATGCAGTTGTCATGTCTGCTGCCTGCTCCCAGGTCCACAGGATTCTGCTCTGTGCCTCCCCAGAGCACGGGTGATGCTATTTGCAAGAAAGAAAGCAACAGCAATGGGCTGTTCTTTGTTAAAGACTCGTTTCCTGCCTCCAAATCCTTTCTGACTACTGCTAATGGATTTAAAAATTAAGGGAAACCTCTATTCAACATCCCACCAGCAGCTTCCTCCTTCTTCCCACCTTGCTGCAGAGCCACACGTCTGTGTGTTTTGTGGGAAGATCTCTGAACTTTCAGATGAGGGACATAGAAGACATGGGAACATGGAAGAAGACTGTGCAGGGTGTGGGGAACTTAAACCTGAGAGGAGGAGGAGGAGGAGGAAGGGAGTATACCCAAACCTCCAGCAGTGGTCTCTGCTCTTGTTCCTCCCATGAGAAGAGCCTTGGGAACTGGGCCTAGAGGGACCAGACTGTCTAGGACCTGAAGAACAGAAATGGAGAGACAAAACACTTTACCCACAGCTCCTAAAACTTCACATTCTTATGAAACGGTATCTTCCACTAAGCCTGGCTGAGTAAAACACAACCCCCTGTGAAGGAACCAATGTCACTGAGGCTTCATGGGCTAAGGTCACCCCAAAAGGTCTGTGGAATAAAGAGAACTATGCCAAATCTCCATCCACTTCCTGGCTGTGCCTGCACCATTTCTTTGTCTCCTCTTCATCTTCACCTGCATCCCTCCAAGCTGAACTACATTTCCTCAGCTGACATTGGCACCAAGACCTCCAGCCCACGTTTTCATAAAACCACCCTTCCCACTGCTCCCCTTCCTCAAATAGATTGTTCCAGTATTTCAATTATAGTGCTGATAATTAGAAATGTTAGTGAATGAATGGCAGCTTCATTTAAATAGAGGCCGGAGGAATATCTTCTCCCCCAGACACATCCCCAAGCATTTTAATTGCTCCTGAAATCTGTTCAAGGCTAGGAAGAAGACCATCAGTTGCTATGAGATGGCTTTTGAAAAGATGGAGTGTACCTAGCACAGGTGAGGACTGGGTGACAGGAGATGGTATTTCTAACCTTCTTTTATGTCCATATAAAAGGTAGAAATAATGGTGACTGCGTGGGGTTCAGCCCTTTCCACACTCAGCTTCTACATCCCCAAAAGTAACACCTAAATTCAAGTAATGAGCATTTTAAGGGGTTCTTTGTGGTTTCCACTTAATTTCTGACTGTAGGATTCATAAGTGGTAATAAGTGGAAGGTTTTGGAAGCTGGAAAGGAGTTTTTAACATAGGAAAGAAAAAAAAACCGATTGGAGGGTAGACACAGGATCTGTGTGTCTGTGTCTCAGTAACTCTGACGGCCATCTGTAACAGCCCTGTCAAGCCATGGGCGTTGCTGCTTCCCTCTGGGCCATCCATTTATCTGGTTGGACACTTCACAGTGCTGGGTGGAAGGTTTTAAAGTTTTTGGGTTTTTATAGAAGCAGACCTAAACCAAAAGATTTGCTTTTCTTTCAACATAACTTTTCCCTACAAAAATACTTTTTTGGGGCAATTGTGCTATAAACTTCCAAACGATTGCAGGAGGAATGAGATATTTCAGTGCTATTAAAATGAATTCTTGCAATTTGACTTTAATATGACTCCAGCTGTGATTTGCTGTAGGAAAGTAAGAGAGTAGAGGTTGGCTCCAGATCACATCAATCGTTTTCACTGCTGAGGGTTCACTGCAAAGTTTCAGTGGCACCTGCAGTGCTGATGTCCTGGACCAGGAGAAACTGATCCTTTTTGACTGTGTCCCTCGTGTGGCTTTGGGCACTTCTCCAGGATGAAAATGCATCTTTAGTGCTGGAAAGAGCAACGGGATTTGGTGTGTGACCCCTTTGTACCTGCTCCTATTCCAAGAGAGGATGGACCTCACTACACAGGAACAAAGGAGGAAAAGACATCAACCTGATTTTCAGAGGTATGGGTGTTGGCCTCTAAGAAGACCCAAATAATTTTCAGGCTGTCTTAGAGTAAATTTCGGGTCTCTGTGAAGCTGTAGGAGCCTTGTTAGGAATTGCAGGGCAGGTAATGAAGCCAAGCAGAGACCTTCAACCTCAGAAGCTCTCCAGGGAGGTTTGACACAACTGCACAGACACAATCCCATGGTGCTTCACTAGGAGAAGATGAATCATTTGAACTTTTTTAAAGAGTTCTTGGAAACAGATTCATCATAGCCAGCATCCACACAGAATGGATCCATTAAAGACTCTGCCTTCAAATGACATGACTTCAACTCTTTGTCCAGCCCCAGATATCTCATTAACACATCTGCGAAGTTTTGTTGCCATTGTCCTTTGATCAGGACAATTTTTATGAGTGTTTCTCCATGGAGTCTGAATATAAGCCAAGTAACAAACACTAAGCATGTGTGACTGCAACATGTCTCGCTGTTTAGATGGTGCTTCTTCACACAGAAAGGCAAGAGCAAAGATAGGGAATGTATCCCAGATGGAAAATATTGGCAGAAACCTTGCAGCTTGGACAAAGAGTATTGTCTTTTTGGTACTACCCATGTGGGGAATATAAAGCCATGGGTACAATGCTAAGCCTTGATCTTACATAAACTTCTGAACACAAGTAATTGAATACACAAATACATTCTAATTGAGTACAGGTTGTCCCATGATTACCTACAGCTCTCAGCTAATACCAGTCTCTTATGCTGGCTGTGTAGGTGCACATTTTGGCTTACATGAGATCACCACCTAAAAAGCAAGCACAAGCAGATTAGGGACAAGAGATGTGATTCTGCATCAGATCATATAAAGTGTTCAAGCTATGAGAATTCCCTCATGGGTGGACTCGCTGGTGAGAGTCATTTCTGGGAGGGCTCATATGCACAAGAAAAAATAAGGTCTCTGCCATACAAGCTCACTCTGCCATGTAACCTGAAGCTCACACGGGATTGTGTCCACCTGACCCAATGACTGGAGGTGCTGAAGGTCACAGAGGACTCTTGTCAGGGCAGGCTGGGGTCATATCTGCCTCCTTTGTCTTCATTAAATTCTGTGCACACAAGCCCTGGGGTGAAGACTTGGTGGTTAAGCAATGCATAGGCACAGAAACTCTCAGGTCCCCTGCAAAACCCTCCCAGCATCAATGACTTCAATTCAGACTGAAATCATTCCCATTCACAGAAAGAGGCCGGGCTTCCAAGTTCTTTCTCAGTGCTTGGGTGTTAAATGTAAGTTTGTGTGGGAAGGAATGATTCAAAAGGTCCCCACTGCAAAATGAGTCACCAGCTAGGCTTGATTTCTGTGCTAAATTCAAGATAAATTTGCATTTGTAGAGGCAAAGATCAGCATTTTAAGGGCAAACACATTAATTTGCAGGTTGCTTCAGTCTCCTCCAGCTCATTGAGGATGTTCTATTTCTACCATGCATGATGCAGGCGGGTAGGAGGAAGGAGAATCCAAGGACTGCCACGATAGCTTGGAGTTGGTATAGCCATCTTCAAATCCCTTCTTGACTAGATACCCTGGGAAATTCAGTCTCACATCCTCAGAGGTATTCCTCATCCAGCTCCAGTAGAAAACAACAGGGATTGAAAGTAGAGGTGGATCTGTCCTATCATTAAAGACCTGGATGTCTTTGTTGAGTGGAATTTCAGACTTTGGAAGACATGTTCATAATTTTAAGATGGACGGCCAACCTTTATGTAAATTCTAGAGAAGACATGAAAAAAAATTGTTAGAGAACACCAAGGGGCCAAGCAGTAGGGTAATGGGAGGAACTACTGTAACCACTGCACTGAAACAAGCCAAACCTCAGAATATCCAGAAGGCTTTTAGGATTCCATATCAAATGACTGTACTTTGCTGAGGCAGAAACCCAGTTTGCATTCGAATGACATAATTCCTTTATTTTAGTGAGAACAATATAATCAAGCCTTAGCAGAAACAGCACTTTGAGAGTCCTGAAATTAGCAGTTTTGCTGATTTTTTTACTGAGTGTTTTGGTGAGACCTCTCCCCAAAACTTTTACAGTCTTCCATTACCAAAACTGTCCAAAAAATTCAGTATCATGAAAAACCCATGTAAGAGAAAGTCCATTTTTCCGCATTTTATATACCTTCCTATAGGCAATTGTTGATGTTTCTTCTATGGCACATCCCTCAACAGAGAGAGGAAAACAAAAGATTGGTTTCATATGAGAAGGAAACTTGGAAAGTTCTTTCATTGTAATCAGTCTCTTTCTGTTCATGTTTTTATTCACCCTTACCTGAAGGCAGAATTCATGTGTAATGTAGACGACAGAATTATGGGGAGTGTTTTGGGCTCTGTGTTTAGTGATGTGCTGTTGGAGTCAGTAGCTCTTGCCTAGCTCGGTAGTAACTGAAATTCTCTGATTTGTAGTGAAAAGGATTTAGTGCATTGATCCAGTTTTCAGTGGACAAATGTCATTACTTCTGAATTACAGACATCACAGCTGGTCTGTCTGCAAGTGGCCCAGTACTGAGAGCTGCCATTAAGTGACTGTGGAAACTGATTTGTCACTGCCATAGCTGGGTTAGAGCAATACTGAAGTGTGGATCTCAATAAAGTGAGCAGAGAGACTTGAAAGACCCATTTAAAGAACATATTCCAAGCACAGTTATGGACTCAGATATGAATCAGAGTTACTTTGCAGTCACAGAGAATACCATTTGTCTGACTAGAACAGTGTTCCCTTAGCTGTGGGAAACTTCAAATCCTCGACTCAAACCCATTTCACAAACGCATTCTGCAGCAATAATAAGATTTCTCACCTCACAAATACCATCATCAGTTAATCCTCACACGTGTAAATATTAGATCTTTTCTCCCAATTGAATGTAAGCTTTATAAGGAAGAAAAGAAAATTCAAACCCACAGGGCATGCAGTAAGACTCGCTGCATGAATTATTAAAAGCCAGCATTCAAACCCTCACTTTCTGGGAGTAAAGGGTTGCTAAGGTGGACTTTCCTCATAAAGCCCAATTTGAAATGAAAGAAAAGCTTATATCCATTCTGGCACTTATCTGTCTACCTGTTCATTATCCATCTGGTTAGTACTCTTTCAGGTTTTTGAACTCAAGGTTAAATTCCAACCCCTCTAGAGATAATAGGGTTGAGCCATCAAAACCAACGGGATTAAAACAACATCCTTCATGATTTTCCTGTGAGTTTACACAGCTTCCCATAGCTCAGCACTTAGTAATACTTCAGCAAACTCATAGATACTGGGAATTAGCATTCCAAATTGTAAACAGCAGGATAGACAAGCCGTTCCATTTGCCTTCACTTTTTAGACAAATTCTGCTTGGAGGTGTGGCTCTTGTTGACTCTGCAGGCTGGTCACACAGAACACCTACATGAGAAATCTTCTGTCTTTGCCATATCCCTCAGACCATTTTGCAGGATGAAGAGAAAGGGTGGGTATTTTGGGTGGTTGCAGTAGCCCAGGTGTGTGCTGCCTGCTGTGGACTCTGCAGGATAAAAACACCAGGGGACGTTTGACTGCTTTGGTGGCATTTAACTTAAAGAATTACAGATTACATTGTAGGACCATTGAAATCAATGTAAAAGTCCACCTTAATTTTTTGGACTTTAGATAATCTTCAGTTGTACTTCATCTACACACAGCTGATGAATTCCCCTCCAGTCCAGGGCTGTCCATGCTCTTCCATAGTCACGTGAGTCCCATGCACTCAAAAAATTGCACATGTGAGCCAACAGTGTACTGAAGTCCTTTTCTTTTTGCCTGAACTCCAGAACAGTATCATGGGAAGAGGTGTCATGCCTGCAGGTCTGTCTGTGACCAAAGACCACATTGCTTGCTCCCATGTTGAAGCTGTCACCTGTCAGGAATATCCAAGCACGGACATCTGGCAGATACACACACGGCTTTTCTTTGCAGACAGAATGAATGAATGAAAAACGAGCCATTGAGTGCCTGGCTGGTGACAAGCAAACACACACCACTTCATCCTTTGGATTGGTGTCAAAATGGCATCTCAGCTGAGCCAAGAATGGCACATTCAAAATCCAAATGGCAGAAAACCACTGTTGGTCATATTGCAAGATAGGGGTACAAGGTCTTTGTGTCTCCAGAAACATCCCTTGGTCCATCTCCCCAGTATTATATGGAATAACTCATGGCAGTATTGCTCTTCATTGTACTCCCCAGGGTTGTATTGGCATTCCAGAGCCTTTGTTATTAGACAATTACAACTTAATTGTCTCAGCATACACACTTTTATTTAAAAGTCTTTTCTGATTATTTCATTTGCATGGAGTCTAAAATTTGCTTTCAGAAAGGAAAAAAGACATCAAGGACAACGCTCAACCTAAAGGCACATTTCTAAAACATTTATGGCAAGCTACTTAGTGCCTAAGGAGAATTTGAAATAACTAGTTTTTTAGAACAACTTAAATGGTAGAGTTTCTAAAAAATTATTAAAATACTTTCTTTCTAAAACAAGTTTTAAGCAAGCGTTTCACAAAGGTAACATCCAGTTAATTTTTAAATTATTTTCCATTGCATTAAAATGTACAAGAACAGATTTTTTTGCCTATTATTCTGCAGAAATGCCCTGTGGGATATTTAGAGTAGCTGTCTCTACATTCTTGTCTGTGGATAAAGAAGACTGGAGGGTAGTTTACGTCTCCTGCAGCTTGTTATGGCCAGAATTCCACAGAATACTTTTTATTCCCCAAATGTTGTTCCCTCTCTGCTCATCTGTAAGGACACCTCATGCTGTACCCTGAGGCATATAGGGAAACAAGGAAACCTACAGAGTGGGAGCAAATAATCTTCTAGTTCCTCCCCAAAGGCAGTGTTACAGCAATTAGGAACTGACTCTATTGCTTATTTGAAATAAAAAAAGGTACTGAAATTCACACACATTTAACCATTTCTAGTCCAGAATGCTATTTCAGCACTTTGCACCCATCTGTAGTATCTGTAACTTGCTCATATTATTGTTATACAACTAGAGCAGCACTACAGAACATTAATTGGCCTTTTGTAAAGGCAACCTCTAGACCAAGTGTGATCAATAGGATTTAAAAACATTCGAGGTAGATTTTGGTCAAAAGGCTTCCAGGACATGCAGTAACAAACCCCTGGGAGTTGCTTGTGAGGTTTCTGTATCCAGTGATTTGAGGTTTCTGCTTTCCTTCTGTGAATCAACCCTCTGCCTCAGGGACATTATCATTTAGAGCTTGACTGACCCTTGGGTTGTGGAGGGGTTTGTTTTGCAAGCACAGCAAAATGAAGACTACACTGTGGCAAGCTAAAAGGGACACTATTGCAACTACTAATTAGGATTTTCTAAAAATTGCTGGTCGTTCCACAGAGCTGCTCATGGATTCAGCCAATTCCTCCTCCCAGCATAGTTAGGAAGATGAGTTGGTTGGTGGGGGTGCAGGGGTGGGAGTCAAAGGATAGAAGAAGTTTAATCATCTCTTCCCAAATTTGTTTTCACTAGCCAGAGGATTTTGTAGATAGGAGATGATAAATCCCTAGCAACACAAGCCCCTGACAGATGGCGTTAAATGGTTTTGAGAATATTTCAAAATCTGCCCTACTTTTTATTCCCCAAATGTTGTTCCCTCTCTGTTTTTTGGGTTTTTTTAATATCGAATTTTCCTATACTGTCTCCCACATTCTCATTTGTGTTATAATTTATGCTTCCTTATGCTCCAAACCAGAATCCAAATCACCAATTTAACCAGAGAAACAACCTGCTGAATTTTAAAGCCAGGTCTTTTCCTTCCACTGGGCTGAGCATCCAATCCAAGAGGAAAAAGGACGTATCAGATTGATTGGAATTTACTTCCCATTCTCCAAGAAGGATTGTCTGGGTACAGTGAATGTAAATCAAGGATGAGCTTAAAACCAGACCTAATCTGCAGAGAAACCAACCAATTCTCCTTTCACATGAACTTCCTTGAGTAAGAACTTTGTCTCCCTGGTTTACCAGGATGGGCATCCTTTGTACAATTCCATGGAGCATTGTAGGACTAGGAGTGGCTCCTCAATGTTGTACAAAGAAACAGAAAATCATGAGGTTGAAGAATGTGTGAAGAGTCATCTTTTACAGCTCACTTTAAAAAGTCTGGTGCTTAGAGATACTGGAGGTGTCTGGGTCAGCCCCCTGAGAGGAACTTACTGGGTTCCAGCTTCCTTCCCGATCCAGATGCCACCTCCTTCTTGAAGATGGGTCCCGAAGTCCAAACTCTGAAACAACTGATGATGCATGCACAGAAAACAAACCCTAAAAAGAACGCCAAACAAAACCAAACAATCCCACTCACACACACTCATGAAAATAAACACACACAAAAGCCAAAGCAAACAGAAAGAAACTGCATCTTTTTTGGTTGGTGTGAAGCATCAAGCCAGGACAAGTCTTTTTTCCACAGAAGGACAGTGTTGTCCATATCTTTATCCGTGTTCCTTAGTGACCTCATCCTGAAGCAAAAGGACATCAGACACTAATTGCTGTCCTTTTGTTGAGGACTCTGTTACCTTCTCCATGGACATTTGTTCCAATGACCACTCTGAGGGCAACTACCTTTTCTGATCAGATCCTGCAGATGGAAAAGGCAAACCTCACCTTTTGTTCAAGGCTTCACTATATTGGAGGCAAGGAAATCTCAGAACAGTAAGCACACTTTCAAGGGAAGAAGTCCTCAACATCAGAAGTTAAAGCTGCACAGGACAAAGTAAACTGATCTAATTTCCCGTTTCACACCCCCAGATTTCTCTCTTTCCCGTCTCAGGTCACATGCTGATGTTTTATGTATTTTACCAGCTCAGGATGATGTTGAGAGACAGCACAACTACCTAACCTGGCAAAAATGGACTTTCTCATCCATGTCTCCTTCCAAAAAAAAGAGGTAATGGACTGTTTTCCTTTGGTTCCACAGGCCAAGCAGGACCAGAGCACTCTGATAGGCAGCAGCATTGATACAAAGGGCAGACAGAGCAGGAGAGAAGGACAGAAAAGCTGGCAGCAGGAAAGAGAAAATGAAAAGTCCATGACAGATTCTGTCTTTTTAGGGAAGCCCAGATATTCCTCTAATCATGCCTCAAATATGACCATGAAATGTATTCCTTTGTTCTTGCTTTTACTTTGCTGCTTATCCTGTTAAGTCTGGAAACCAGTTTGCTGCAACTGGGACCTTGCACTTTTTAACACCTGCCTTTCTCCATATGGGTGTGAAAGCAACTAAGTTTACTGGTACTTTTGGTGGACTTTAGCTTTTAAGGATGTCCTTAAGTTTAAAAAAACTGCCCTTCAGGACAAGAACACTGAATATTTATGGATGCCTGAAGAGAAAATATTAAAGAGCTCACAGCTGACAGTGTTTTAACAGGATGCCTGAACTAGGTTCCTGTCTATTTTCCCACATATGACTGGGAATGCTTGATAATAGGCAAAAATAAATACATAAGCTTGTCTTCTGTGTATGGATATGTATGCATTGCTCCATGAAGGTTAGTTCATTCCTGTGTAGAGCTCAGAGATGGCTTGAGGCTAAACAAGTCCTGATGTTGATTTTACATGTAAACTCAAGCAAGTAATTACAGAAGGAGGATATAGAAGGGATTTTTTAGGTCACCTTCCCACGGCATGAAATCATGATCAGTGCAAAGATCTTTGGGACACCATGAGAAAATAATTCCATTTCTGTCTTCCTGTTTCTGCAGAACTGTGTGTTTCATCTCCATCCCACATAGCCCAGGTGCTCACCTGGGTTAGACAGTGCTGGTTTAGGCTCTCTCATCTCCAGGACCAGCTGCCAGGTACATGGTAGAGATGATTTTGATGTGAAGGGCTGATGAATCCTAAGATTATCATTGCCTTACCAGACAGCTGTGCTCCTGAGAAAGCAAACTGTGAGGATGTATGGTATGGAGAGGAGGTAGAAAAAAAACTGTTTACAAGAGCTTGTTGAGTCACATCATGTCAATAGCTCAGAGACAGACGTACTTATGCAAATGTCAGACATCATGTTTGAACAAAAGGTTGCTCACTAACATAACCTGAAGCTTTTACTGCTAATGAAGCATTAACTTCCATCTCAGTCTCAAAACGTGAGGAATTTAGGACTTTTTATAGCTCAACTCATGACTGAGCGAATGACATAAAAATAACAATATTCTGTATCTCACTTATCTGAGACAGAGGGTTTAGTTTCTTCTTTTCTTTTTACTTGGAATTTTTAATTGACAGAAAAACTTAAACCTTAATTTTTGTTTGTTCCTTTACACTGTGGGATGAGGCAGTCAGAGAAGAGTGACAGCATGACTCCATGACCTTGTCAAGAGTCCTTCTCCAGCTCTCTTGCAGGTCTTTTTCAGGTACTAGAAGGTGGTCCAAGGTTCCCTGGAGCCTTCCCTTCCTGGGACACAGTTTGGATGAAGCGCATGTCAGGAGAAAAGAGAGTTAAGTCCACAAACTGTTTAGGACACAAACTGCTCTGTGCTGCCTCCACACAGATGATTTTCCCAGATCATTTATTTTCTATTATAGACCTGATCCAGAAAAAAAAAACCCAAAAATGGCGACACTGCAAATTCCAGCACAAATGGAGTTGGTCTTTTGTTTTGGGTAACTCCTCCTCTAAACTGTAAAAAGTAATCATAGGCCAGGTAATGGGAAGAACAATGTCATAAAACAGTGGGAAAATAGGATATGCTTTGGACACGCCTAATGAAAGAAA
Source organism: Sclerurus mexicanus (assembly GCA_013396755.1). Classification (NCBI taxonomy): domain Eukaryota; kingdom Metazoa; phylum Chordata; class Aves; order Passeriformes; family Furnariidae; genus Sclerurus; species Sclerurus mexicanus. The sequence goes on from VWZF01002690.1 coordinate 1,923,208, forward strand.
GCTCTAAATATCACGGTGGTTTCTTAGCAGAACCTCAGTTTTAGCAAGGGTTTGTAAGTGAACAAGTCTTAAACTTGGAGAAGGAGGCAAATTAATGCTGTTGCTGAGCAGAAATACTCATTTAGGCAGAGATGGTTTAAACCAGAAACCTCCCCATGATTTAAAGGTCAGTGTCACACACATAATGTTAGAAAACTTGCACAGGTGAAAGGGAAACCACCTACATGACAGTAATGGCTCCAGGGCCTTTTAAATGTGCATAGAAACTGTCAGAGTTTCTGCATGAGGTCAAGTGAGAGGGGCAAAGCAGCAACCACATCACACCTTTAAAAGGTCCAAAACCCAACGAGGGTCAGCAGTTCAGCTGCTTTCTTTTAGGTCAGTGTATGAAAGTCGTATAATTTGAGGAACCCAGAATCAAGCAAGTTCTTACAGGGATCATCTGCTCCTTGTGAGGCAGACAAGGTGGGATAGCATGGAATCCAGAGTGAGGACTGCAAGATTAGGGAAGATCCAGTGTAAAAGAAGTGTGGGAGTTATTTCCACCTTTGTAAATGGCCGAGTTTTTGGTATCTAAGGAAGAATAGACAAATTTCTCAGCCTTAGGGATAGGTGGCCAATATTTTATTTCAATAGCTGGTTTATTATCTAGGACATAGCACGAGTCTGTGACACAGGGGGAGGGTGAGACACTGACTGCACACTTGGGTTGGCATCAGTGCATCTACAAGACACCCATTCTCCTTCTCAGAGAGGAAACTCTCCAGGCTTTGGAAATAATTTATTCTCCTCCTAAACTAAAGGGAGATTGGGTGACTATCCACATGTAGATGCCCAGTGTATATGGTTTAGATGTACAAATTTAGATTTGTATGCTGTGAGTGAAAGCACTTTTGCTATGCCCAGCCAGGGAAACAGGACAGGAACACTGAAGTGATGACAGTACAGTGAGTTCTGGGTCAGGAATGAGGTTTCCATGGTGCACTAACAAAACCCAGCAATTTGAACAGGAGATAAGTGCCATAAAGCCTTCAAAAAGAGTCATCTCTAGACCCTGAATGAGCCTAAGAGCTTAAAAACTGCTCTCATGAATTAGACTAGATCCATGAGCCATGTGGTGTGTTAGGATTTTTTCCTTTCCTGAATTCCTGTAATCCTCTTCAAATCCATGAGGAGTCCATTGTTTTCTTTATTAGCCTAGGTAGAAGCATGGCATTAGACTCTGGCTATTCTTTAACAGTAACTTAAGGGAAATATTTAGCATTTAATAAAGACTACAGATGGTCTTTATCTTCTCTAGTAGATGGAATTTGCAAATATTCAAGCAGAGAAGGATCTGAGCTGGTAATTTCTCAGACTCCTGTTGCCTGAAGTCCACAGCTTTGGTTTGAGCGAAGACAGTTTTGCTGAAACATTAGACTTCCTTCAGATTTTTTGTATCTCATTAAAAAGTTTTAAAACATAGGCATAGAGTCTGTGTAGATCCTCCTTCACATCGACTTTGTGCCAAGGTAATATCTTTAAATGTAGTAGAGTTACTTCTGATTGCTGTTGAGAAGTTGAGTGATTTTGTTGAGAAGTTGAGTGATTTTGTTCACTTTAACCTTTTGCTGTGATGTGCTGGGTCTTGGCAGGTGCCATTTTCTCTAGGTATGACCTTCATCTTGATGGGAGTTCTAAAAATTATAGTAAATAACTTTTATAAACCTCTTTTCTATTAGTTAGATCCGGGCTGTGTAATGGCAACTGAGAGAAATTCTGTCCATGGTGTCCATTGACTAGTTTTCCATGTTTTCTTCTCCAGGCTGTTCAGGTAGAGAAGAAACACGGTGTAAAGTGAGGGAAATTAAAACAACTACTTAATGCTGTCCTATTAAAGGAGACACAGGTGTATCCAAGGTTTCACTCAAGCCATGAGATCATTATTGGAGATCCTGACTGCTGGCCACCAAAACCACATGCTAAGTACCTGAGCACCTGGCACTTGAGTACCTGGAGTGGCAGCCAGGAGGACAATAAACCTGGAAGAAAGCAAACCTTGAAAGTCATCCTTGAGGTCGTTACATCGCAGACACCACAAGAATCTGCTGCATAAATGAAGAGCCTGTTTGGGAGGGCAGGTAAGGAGTCCTTTCTGCTCTTCAGACAGACGTACAGGTTGAGGAGCATAAAAATATCACTGGAAGTGTCTCTCTCCATGAGCAGTGCCACTTGTAGAGGGCAAACAGCAGTGCTGCTTCCTGAGAAAAGCTGAGTGCCAGGTGTGAGCTTGTAACTTATACATTCTGAAAATTAGCCTCATCAAGGCTTTTCTGAATTTTATTTTTGGCTTTTCTTGTCCCATGTCTCTGGAAAGAGTTGTTAAGAAGTGGCCAGAACACAGTGAGTATTAAGGCACTTCTGCCTTGTTCCATTCTAGTCATTCTGATCCGTATCATAAGAAATTACTTATTTTGAGTTATGGCTTACAGGAGTTTGGGCTGGTACCCAGGTCTGGTAGGACCTGGGTCTGGTAGGAAGATATTAACTGGGAGGTCTCTATCAATGTGCTTTAGCTTGAGATGAACTCTCAAAACAGCACAATACCAGTAGAGCTGGATGACCCAGTACCAAACTGTTCTTTCTTATCCTCTCTCTTCTGCAGAGACAAAGAACTTGGAGTCAGGCTCCAAAAGTCACAGTTCTTTGTCTCTGCAGGACAGAGAATGTGCAGTTAAACTGTTGGAAGAACAGTTCAATTCCCTATACCAAAAAGCCCTGACATAATTTTTGGCCACTTGGAAATCTAATTCAAGTTTTGGGCTGAGTTCTGCCATCATTATATTGGAGATGTAGTAAATAGAGGTTGGAGAGAAGTGAAATTTGCTCAGTGATGGTTATTCAGAGTGCACAGTGGTGGTCTGCCCACCTATGGACGCTTTTATATTCGGTGATGTTGGTCATGGATTTGGTCAAAGTCTGTGCACAATTATTGGGATGAGTGTGAAATCCTCCTCAGTGAGTAGTGCTCAGTTCACGCACAGTCAGGGATTTGACACACCCTGCCTGTTGCTTCTCCGTATCCTGAGTGGTCACAACCAGCAACAGCAAAGGACTCAGTTTTTGGCATGACCTGCAGAAGGGCACATTTCACAGTGATGGTTTTAAAAGGAATTGCAAAGTGAGACCTGATGCCTCCCAACAGGGGGAAACTCACACAGAGATGTCCCTCCCCAGTGCTAAATCATCCTGCTGAGATGCAGGGATCCAATCACCAATCCTGTTAGCTCAGGAGAAATCAATGCCTAATGTTTCTGTGCTTTTAAATGATGCACAGCCATGCAGAGACACAGCTTGAAATTGTTCATAAGTGAATTTAGTTATGTGTCCATGTGATTACACAGATACATGTAATACATGCATGAATGTATGAGTGTCACAGGGTTATTAAATCATCTATATTTTAGACTAGTAGAAATACATATATATCATATCAATATTTATACTTCTTTCTCTATATAAAAATATATATAGAATATATATAATGTATATAATCTAAAATATATCTGATACATATAATGTATCTATATAACATATATATTTCCATAGATAGAGATATATATCTATATAATGCATATACATGACTTCTAGGCAATCTTGTAGAAATTAGGGCTTTATTCTTGTCCTTCATAATTTGATGTTGAATTTCTTAGTAGTTTGTTTGGGGTTTTTTTAATATTGGGGGGGCCTGAGGAAAGATTCAAGATCCTTTTGCTGTTGCCCATATTTAAGGTTTGTATTCTTATGCAGTAGGAAAGTTTGCTAACCCACCTAGCTTCCCACTGGAAGCACCAGGGGGTGGAAACTCCTGATAATTGGGTGCAAACCCAATGGTGTTTTGCATGGGAGGTTTCACTTCGTCTTGGTTTAGCATGTAATTTCTGAGCCGTCCCAATTAAAGACCTTGTTAGTACAAATGGTGTTTTGAGATGATATCCAAAGAGAAGCAACTCTGAAGCTGAATTCAGTAAGGAAGGATACACTCTCCTCATGCAATTCTGTCCTCCAAAAGTCACACAGTGGCTTTTCTAAAGGAATTCTATGGAGACTTTTCTAAAGGAATTGCTAACAAGGTTTGTTTCCTTTAGAAAGTTTTCCTATTATATAAAGGAGATTAGTTCCTAGGAATAGTTTCTAGCAATCCCTGAGGTGAGGCTGACACAGCAAAGTTCTGCAAGATTAACTAAAGTTGTGGCTTATCCACCTGATGTCACTGTGTCATAAAACACACCAAAGAGTTTCTTTCTGGTTGAAAACTCCTGTTGACTGAAGCTTCTCTCCTAAGAGACTTCTCTGACACATCACCAGTGGTAGCTGCATTTTCCACATTCTGGTGTTTTGAATAATCCTTCAGGCTGGAAATAGAGGTAGTAACCAGAGTAACTATAGTAACTACACGACTCTGATGTAGCAGAGAAATGTGTGAACAACCATCTGTAGAAAGAAGCAAAAAGAAAATCAAGGGGAAACGACTGCCTTTGAGCTTTGCAGCTAATAATCATGAACAACTTGTTAAAAAAATAAATAAAAAGGAGTTAAACATCTCCATAAAGATTTGGAAGACAACTCTGTGGGTTTATCATCCAGATGTTACAAGTTCATGGATAAAGATGCTCACAAGGAGATCTGTGTGCAGGCTTGGTAAAACCCTGTTCAGGAGAAAGTAGAGAACCACCAAAATTATCAGTATCTGATATTTTCTTTATACTTCATGCTGATTCTTTATTATGGTAAAAGTTTTGCTTATTGTATGGTTTGTTCATCTAGCAATGATGCTGCTTGGTACAGCAGAAAATGAATATATAGTGAGGAAACTCTTCACACCAAGCAGTATATTGAACAGAGAAACAGAAAATTCAAAGGAATAGACCCTGTAGAGATGTTAAACTTGGTCTATTTTGCAATGATTTATTATGCAGTTTAGGATTATATGGTTTTTCCTACAATTCAAAAGATAGAATAAATATGTGTGTTGACTTCCTAAACTATTCTTTACAGCTGTAAAACCAGTTTCTTTTCAGGAATGCCAGTTTACCTGACTGAACCTCTTGACTACAAAGTGGAATATGTAAGTATTCAGTGAGAGAAAGGTATCCAATATTTATCACTGAAATGGGGAAATAAGCTGACCATTCTGGCAAATCCAGGAAACCTCCAGTTCCTTCAAATTTCATCCTCAACTCATCTCAGGATGGAAGTTATTAGCCATGATGTGTGCTGTTGTGTCAACTGAGGTTGCCTGGAGTTTTTTGATACTCAAATAATTAGTTGTCTGCTGTTTCCAACTATTTATAGACATTGCAAAGGCCTCTTTTATTGGATATATGTGCTCTTTAAATGATGCACCAGCTGCTGCTTCAGTTACTTAGCATTTTATCTTGGTATCATACTAAGATCACTCTCTCACATGTCACACAAAGCCAGTGAATGAGAAGAGGCTGGAGCAGACTGAGATCAACCCATGAAAAGACACATTTTCCAGGGATATGGGTGGTGTTTTTGTGATGCCACCTGATGCCAAACGTGGTCAGTGGTGTGAGAAGAGTTCCCAGCTTTTCTTTGGGTTTGTCAGTAGCATTTCAAAAACAAAGGGCGTCATCCCAGAAAGGGGTTTTCAAGGTGCTATGCCAAGGCTTGGCAGTACTCAAGGAAGATGTGGGTTTTGGTGAAGGGATAAATTGATTGGAGAGATAAGGAAGGATACTGCCAAGAGAAGAGACTGCATCTCTGTCAGCTTTAATTTATACTGCCCGTGCTGGACTTGATAACTTCTTTGAAAACATGTCTTAACTTACTAGCAAATAAAATGGACCAGTGCCAATTTCTGGGCCTCATGGAAATATCCTGACACCTGAACTCTCCTCTTCTGCACCCCAGATAGGTTAACTTCTTCTGTGCTGTATCTACACACTCCTCAGCATCATCTGAGACTCGGCAGAGGACCAACTCAGTACTAAAGCACCCAAATAATGACTTGTTCTGGCCTGAGTAATCTCCTGGACATTTTTAGTTTACTAGCAAAGACATATCCCGAGAGACACAGCCCTGGAAGGTAATGGATGCTGAGCCACAACTTGCAATCCTTTTCATACCCCTCTCCTAAGATGTTGCTTGTACATCCCTGCCTGCTTGTGGCCTCCCTTTTCCCCTCTCATTTTCTGGGCAAGCCCTAAGGTCCAGCTGAGGTCTTTCCTTTGCTCTCTGCAGCTACAAAAGGAACAGTTTGTTCTCACCAACGGTGAGAAAGTTTTGGCATTATTCTCTACGGTGGCAGGGTCGTGTATCCTGAACAAAACAAAGAAAAGCTAAGTGGTTTTGCTGAGCTCTATTTAAAGTGTTAAGTCTGGCCATGAAAGTTGAAGAGTGATTGTTCAGCACCTTCTTTCATCCCAAACATTGCTTCTGTCTGTGGTCCAGTTGCAGCAGGGATGGCTGAATGTAAGAAACATGGAAAGATGGGTATTAACATTTCTTTACAATGATTTTTTTTCTTTCTTACTAAAAATTCCAGGATATTCCACAGTGCTTGTCCAAAATACAATCTCTCAGGTCCAGGTGGAAAACTGAATGGAAGTCAGTCCATTCTATTCTGCCTTGTGGCCCTAATTAAACAAAAAAATCACTGCATATGACCAAATTTTTTTGCATAATCCTTGAATGGATAACCCGAAGCAGTGTGGAACTGGACCCTATTTATTATTCCCAAGACCAGGACCGGGATCAGACCCTCATCAGTCCAACCCCATCTATATGACCAGGTGATGAGCAGTGCTGGAATACCTTCACGACAGCTGCAAGGCACTGGAAGCAGGCAGCCTGCCATTCTCTGGAGAGGAGAACTGACAGAAGTTGCATTTTAATACCTGATTTTACACCACTGCTCCTTGTTTAATCAGATCAACACGGATCAGGCTGATCATACCGGGAAAGAAAAAAAAAAAAAAATGACAACCTAGAACAAACACATTTGTTGAAAAACAAGTGAGTGTTTGGCGGATTATGTAATGTTCCAGTGAGTAACTGCATAGCTTAATTTTATGGTTTCCATGGAAACCATCCAAATGAAAGGTAAAGGAGTTCAGTGTTCTTGGCTCCGAGGAGCAAATCTCTTCGTGGAGATGTGCGTTTGGGGGAGTGGGGATTTCATCCGACTTGCCTGGCTTTGGAGAGAAGGAAACCTTCTGGAAGCTGTGGAGAAGAGATGGTCTGGGACTTGCGTGAGCCATTCCCAACCCTGGCTGGGCTGCACAAGTGCCTCAGATGCAGATAGAGCTGCATGAATTTTACATGTGATGTGACCAGCTAGAGATCCCAACCCTGCTCACGTGGGCTCTTGGTATGACAGTGGGCAGCTTGTTTTCCATGGAAACTTTTCACTAATACAAAAACATCCACTCTCGTGCCATTCAGGGAAAATAAAAGAGAAAGCAACAAATCTGCCAAGGGCCACTGTAGAAAGGAAGGTTTCTGGCTATTTCTGCCAGTTTTGGGAAAGACCAGACGCAGTTCTGCTCTTCTCTTTGCAGGGGCTTAGCCATGTAAATCTCAGTGTTAATGGAAGGAGTCCTGTTGGACTCAGTGAGTTGTGGATCTGATGCCTGATGTCCTGGGATGTGATAGTTCAGGTCTATGATTATATTTAATACAAGATGGAGACAGGGTTGAGAAGGGGCTGAGGCAGGTTAGACCCTTTAGCCCTCCCATGGTTTTGTCTCAGAGACAGGGAGACTGGCAGATGGATGGAGAGGCCGTAACACCCTGACCTAAACTCTCCAGGCAACACAGGCAAGAAGAAGGTCTGCTTCTGTCACAAAATCATAGAATTAACTTAGGTTGGAAGAGACCTTAAAGATCATCTTGTTCTATGCCCTCTGCCATGGGCAGGGACACCTTCCACTGGACCAGATTGCTCAGAGTCCCATCCAGCCTGACCTTGAACACTTCCAGGGATCCACAACTTCCCTGGACAACTTATTCTGTTGCTGCTGTTTGCCATGCCTGGTGGTGTGCTGTGTCCCTTTCTGTACTCCCTGTTCCCAGCTCCCCTGTGTTATGTGATGCAGCATTACTGCCAGCAATAACACTCGCTGAGTCCCAGATTGAAGCGCTTTTATGGAACTTCTAAACTCACACAAACCATACACAAAGCTGGGGCTGCGAGCAATTTGGGGTTCAGCTGTCCTTGCATCTGCCGAGCTGCTCTGCTGGGAAGTGACAAATGAGTAAAGTCACTCAAAAGTGCTTCTAGAAACAAACCCTCAGGGTTTCATTCCTCACTTCTATTGCCCTGTCTCTCCTCACTCTGCATTCAGCTAATTTCTTCCTATACCATGTTGTCATCAGAGCTGCAAGCAAGGCACCACTTGAACAAGTTGTTATGGAGCAGCTTAGCCATGACAATTGTCACTGAATTCCTTCTTAAAGAACCAAAGTCATAGGGCAATACCACTTATTTTTGCCTAAAGGTAGCAGTGAATATTAGGTTGTGTTATGACCTATTTTCCATGCACTCAAAAGAGACAGGCAGGTCATAACCACAAATAGCCAGTGTGTGGGAGCTCCCCAAGCCATGCTGAGTCCTGCATGGAGCTGAACTTTTGGTTTGAGGCCTCTTTTCAAATGAAGAGAGAAGAGCAGTTGTGTTACATTTGCATCCTCTCTGTAAGTGCTGTGGAGCACTTTGCTCCTTCTTAGTCCCCTGCTCTGATTTTCCCTGCAGCGTGGCATGGGAATGAGGTGCCCCAATTCCTTTGGGTAGCTGAGCTGTAATACATATACTTTTGATTACAATTTTAAAGGCCTAAGAATATAAGATTGAATATAAGATGTGCAAGTATTTTGATCCTTATTTGCATAATCTATCCTCCCATCTATCCCCCAACGTAACTCTGCTGGCTGAGAAGTGCAAATCTTTCCTTCTGACAGGTTTCCCTGCTCCAAGCCAGCCTCAGAGATGGGGGTTTTTTGCTCTGAAGACACATCTTGCTGCATCATTCAGTGTTACTGCACTGTGAGCTCCTCTTCTGCTGCTGCCTGCTCTCTTCTTGTCATTCTGGTAAAGTATTAAAGATCTAAAATACTGAGGCTCAAGGTCAGATGATGGACTAGTATCAAAGCTGGGATCTGAAATGCAGGAGGACTGAGTGTCCCTTGCTGTAAGTCCTGGAAGGCAGAGTTGGCTTCAGACACTTGTGGCTCTGCATGAAGCCTCTACTCCTTCTCTCATTTAGGTTGGAAAAGACCTCAAAGGTCACCAAATCCAACCATTAACCCAACACTGCCAAGGTCACCACTAAATCATGTCCCCAAGTGCCACATCTGCACAGCTTTTAAATCCCTCCAGGGATGGTGGCTCCACCCTTGCCCTGGGCAGCTGTGCCAGGGCTGGACAGACCTTTCACTGAAGAAATCTTCTTACCCAACTCCAAATCCTTTCCATTTGTAAGTCCCAAGCAGAGGCCATAGATGGTGGAGGTGAGAGTGTTTGTGTCTCTAACTGGTCTTATTCACCCACCAGCTTGATTTTATTGATGGGAGGTATTGTTGTCTCCCACAAAAAGAATCACATGCATGATGGATGCTTTGCCCGGGAAAATTAGATCTTATTTTCACACAATCCTCCATGGAATACGTGGCCCTGTTGCAAAACATTTGCTGCCAGGTATTAATGTGGGAGATCTGTCCTGCCAGTGGCATTATTAAACAGCAGGGGGAGAATTTTACATCCAGAATCCACCTTAATATTGATGTGTTCAGAGGAACAGATGTCTTCTTGCTTCCTCCACAATGTGTTATCAGATTAGAGATTTTACAGCAACAACCTTAATTAGAAGCATATTATTAGTCAGTACAAAAAGCCTCTCTTGGAGGTGTAAGTCCCTACAACACAGGGATCCAGACCTGCCTCCTCGTCACTCCATCTACTGTAACTAAGACACTGTTGTCCAGACATTTTGCACTTCAGAAATACATTTATCTTTATTTTCAAGGTAAAGCTGGGCACTTGTTTGAGTCTGAGCTTGCCCTAAATCAGAGAGAAAATCAGTGTACAGCAAGGCAAGGAACTCAGATCTGTGAGCCCTCAGGGCTAGGAATGCCCTGGAAGTTCCCTGTTACTGTGTGAACACCATGTGTGGTGCCAGCATTGCAGTGTTGGGATAGTAACAGTGAATTCTTCTTTCTGGGTGAGACTGCCCTGACTTTATTCTGTCCTTGCCGTGGATATTAGAAAGCTGCTGTCTATTACCTGTTTCTAAGTCCCTGCAGTTAAGTTTCTTTGCTTTCTTCCAAGAAATAGCCTCTGGAAGAAAATCTGGCATTGCAAATGATGGAGAAAAGGGCAGAGGAGAGAGACATTGAACACCAACTACTTCTGTAAGGTAGAGAATAGTGTATTTTAGCTTGAATAAGAAGCCTTTTTTTACCCCTTCTCACTGCTGGATTTTCAGAAGAGCACAGTTTTGCTGTAGGTAGCTCAGCAAAGCTCATGGCCCCAAACCAAGACTTCAGTGCTGTACTTTCCTGCCCACCAGCACTGCCCTTTTCATGCCCTATTGCTCTTGGAGATGTTCAGATCCTCAGTGACTTCCTTGTACTGAAAAAAGTTATTGCACATCAACAACTCCATAATAACCATTCTACAAGATCTTGTCCATCCTGTGTTGTGTCATTCAAATCTTATTTTCTATCTTTCTTGTTGCTCTGGATTCCCCACCCATGGAAATGTTCAAGGACAGGCTGGATGGGTCCCTGAGCCACCAGATCTAGTGGAAGGTGTGGTTGGCATGAAACGATCTTTAAGGTCCCTTTCAACCCAAACCATTTTGTAATTCTATTTTACACACTCCTGGGTGATGCTGGAAGAGTCATTCTTCATGCCTTGGGTGAACTTGGGGAAACCAAGATATTGAGTCCTTTTTGCTAACTTGTGTCCCAATTGAAATGCAGAAAAAGTAATTACCTTGGTGGTCCTGTAGCACCTGTTAGCCAGGAGCTCTAATGTCATTTAGTGCCTCTAGGCATGACTAAAATATAATTTTCAAGTCACTGGTATTTCTCTTTAAAAACATCAGCTTGACACATGGACACAAAGACATAAGGAACTCATAAGAAAAGCATCAAATGGCACAGCAAAGTTTTGTCCTGGGATCTTTCCATGGGAAGTTCTGCCTTTTTGTAGCACAGTATTTTTAAAGAGATTGCTTTTAGATAGAAAGGCTTCCAGATAGACCCATGCAAAAGAAGAAAGTTCTATTTTTCAAATGGGTTTTGAGTTCAGACTTCTTTCCAATGCTCATTTCCTCAAGTTCAAAAAGTCTTTTTCATCTAAAATCAAAGTAAAACCTTTTGACTGTAAGGAATTTAGTTCCTTTCCTGTTTTTCCTATTTATTTATAACACACAGCACAACCGAACATAAAGAAAACAAAACAAATAAAAACTTACCTGAGAATGAACAGCAAAAGCATCAATAACAGGAGTCACGAAAAATATTCCTGGAGACTTTCTGCAAAATTCCTTGACCAAATCTGAGATCTGAAAGAAATGTTGGGATCAGCAGAAATTCCCTGAGGATTGACCACTTTCTGACTCGGGTGAATCGAAGCCCTGTATGTTGTGTGGATGAGAAGATAATGATATTCCTTGTGGGAACAACCCAGAGAAGGATTTGTAACCCAGAGGAGCAAATTTTTGCCTGGGGGTAAAAAGCTCAATTACTTTTGAAGCAGAGAAAGTCTGGTATGACCTTCAGTCAGAGGGGAAACATCTTCCCATAGATTTACCACATGAACCTCTTAGAGCCAGCACATAAGGACCAGGGGGAAGCTCCAATGAGGCATTTGAGACCTCCAGCTAAGAATGAGGAGAATTTGTCATCTCCACTAGACTGTGATCCTGCAAAGGTCTTTCTTTTTTCGCTGGGCTTGATAGGTGCTCTGCTTTTCTGGACCTTGGCCAATGGTACCTATATCAAGGTGCAGATCCAAGAAATGGCTCCGTATGGAACCAGGTGAGCCTGGGAAGAACTCCCAGGGAAGCCTGAAGGCTTCAAGGAGTCAGATCTCCTGCTCCAGGGCTGAGGTGGCACTGGAAGCAAACTTGATGCATTTGTGTGACTCTGCCTTGAGGTAATGCAGGGTGGCCTGAGCAGAGCGAGCTCTGTTCTCAGGGATAGTTTATCTACGGAAGTTGCCTCTTGCTGGGATTATCACTGCAATCTAGACTTCATTTTTTTACTGGCAATTTTCCAAACCCTAGGGTGTTTTTCTTGGAAATGTTGAGATTTGGGGCTTGCATTGCCTGAGTCCTTGGAAAGATGCTGTCTTTTCTCTCAAGAAACATTTAAGATGTGGAGTTTATTTGGTTTTCTTTCCTTTTTTTTTAATCCGAACTGGTTTCATACTATAGCAACCTTGGTAGCTCCCTTAGAAATTCAGTGACACATTATAAATAGCCTGGAAAGAAAGTTGGGTTGTCTTAGACTTCCAGAAAAAGTTTGTTCATTTAAATGGTATTTAGAATGTGTTTCCATTTCCAAAGTCTCTTCAAATAAGTTTTCAGATGCCAGAAAAGCATCAGCTGTTTCAACCTCTTTCTGCTCTTTACCTGGAGGATGGGAGGGTGTGTAAGGACCAGCATCACTTCCCACCATCCTGCAACTCGAGGAAAACAGTAGTTAGTTCCTAATGGTTTCTCTGCTGGCCATGTGCTAAGTGTCCTCTCACTTTCACCTCCAGCCAAAGTCAAGGGAAGGTGAGGATGCTCAGCCCCTTTGCTGGATCAACTCCCTGGTTTCCAAGGCAACTGTTCTTCAGCAAGATTTAATGAGAAGGTGAGGGGAACCACGAGGTCCTTTGAACATGCAGGGGAATGGAGAGCTTACAGAAATGATTGTGGTTTTTAGGGGGAAAGGACAGGCAAGTGGACTGAATGGACAATAAATTGTTTGACATTTTAATGGGCTAACATGATATTGCAGAAAATGACCTGAATAAAGTGGCTAAATCCCCGTGGAGAAAAGTAAAATAAAATAAGTACAATGGAAAGAGGGACCATAAAAGGCTGAAATGGGGGTTTATTCAAACTGTCTGAATGGAAGTAAAAGGAGCAAGTTACATCCCTTGTTACAGCCTCTTAACAGCAGTTGGTTTCAAAATGAATTGGAAAAAAATTTATCTGTGATAACCTGGCATAGCAAAGCTGGTTGGGTAAGCTCCATAAAACACAGCTTTCATATCAGTGCCACAAATAAGAAGCTGTTTGCAAGAGATGTCACAGCACAGGCAACAGGTATTTCTTGTTCTAATGTTGAACGGTGTCATCTTGTTACAAGGAAAGTGGAATTGTTGCTTGTACCAAAGGTGTCTCAGATCATGTTTATGCTGGCTCATGCTTTTTTGCACCCTGGAATTTTCCAGGTTTATTATAGATGAATAGACTTACCCTTTAACATCAAGAAAGATCTTGTAAAAATAAAGACCTATCTATCCTGGGTGTGGTGCTGGAGGGTTAAACAAATATGGGCTTCTGATTCTACAATAAATACTGATATTCTAATACTTTTCTCATTGTAATTGTTCACCTTTTTCATTAGGATAAAGTCTGAGCCTTTTCAATTTAATATTAGAGAACTTCTTTGTTTAAAGTCAACCTCGACATGAAAGTAGCTCTGTCCACCACATCTCAAAAGGTCTGAGCAAACTGTAAGAATAATTGATTCCAACCTTAATAATGATTTTGAAAACTCTCTCTTGGAGAAATGAAGGGAGGAATGGCATATAAGGTCAGCTTTTGGGGGGAAAAAAGCAAATTTATTTTTTTTTATTAATTGAGATGTTTCAAGTCAAAACACTTTGTGTGGCTGATGAGGCATTTTTAATGATTTCTGTAAGCCTTCTAAATCAAGCATTGGCAATTTCAGAATTGAAAACAGCTATTTTAATACTGAAAAGGGAGAACATTTGTTTTCAAAAATGCTGAAATTAAATGTTCCAACTCGTGCTTGGCTGGAAAAATAAAAAAGTGAATTTTTGACAGAAGGATCTTCTTCAATTTCCACCCAGTCAGAAATAATTCCTGCCCTGTTGCCACCCTCTGCTACCCTGGAATTAGGTTTCAGTGAATGAAGTGTTTCTACAGCTTTAAAAATAAAAGCAGGAGCTTCAACTTCATGACAGTAAGACACAATTGTAAGGACAACTCTAGGCTCAGTCTGCCTGGAGAGGTGCAGGACCATGTGCCATGGGGATCACCACAAATTCCAGGGGGAATGGCAAATGTGTGCCACCCTGAAACCAAGAGCAAGCCTTCTCCAGCTACAACTTCCATCCAAGAGCCACAGCCATGCACAGGTTAAAGCTCTGTCAGGGTGAAATAAGAGCCCAGAGAGCAAAGATGGAGGTGAAGAAACAACTTTTTCTATTGCTTTGGTGACTCTGGTGCCACCTTCCCCAGGTAGGAGGTCACCTTCTCTACTTCACAGTCAGACCAGAATACCTGGAGGCTCATGCAGGCTTCAGTGCTCTGTCTTTCAATTTGCAGGTCAAGCTTTATCTCCCTGTTTTCAATCTGATATTTCATCTATTTTTATGAAAGGCTCCTTGTTACTAATTCCAAAGAGGGTGTCATGCTTTAATACAGTCATTGTAGGGAGAGGAGTGAGTGAACAGTAATCCCCCTTAACACAATCCTCAAGGTCACTATTTTAGCATCTCTGAAATGTTTTGGGCCTTGTCAGCATTTTTTGCCCATGCTCCTTTATGGATGACTTTAAAAGGGTGTCTCCAACCATAAAGTTCTCCCAGTCTTTAATCTTATCCACTATTTGCTTGAATGTTATAACCGAGATCACTTGACTAATTCAGCTTACAAAGTACTGCTGGGAAAGAGTATTTATGGTAGTCCCATCAAGGACAACCAAATTAACTGTAGCAAGCAGCCAGCCTGAAGAAGAAATAAAACAAGGGAGCGAGATAATTTGGAACAAAATGTAAGAGATGCACAAATCATTTAATAAAGGTTTTCCCTGGAGGAAATTTTCCAAGCAGCTGAACATCAGGACAGCTGAGAGGAGTGAGGTCAATTGTGTTTAGACACAATGTGTATGTTTTATTTTTTCAAATTATCATCATTTGTCAAACTTTATGGGCCAGATTCTTTCCTCAGTTTAACTGATGCTAGAATTTAACTCATTAAAATAAGATTTTGTCTTTAGTAGACAGGAAGGTGGAGAGAGAGATTTATTTTGAGGCAACTGTGAAATGTTCACTGAAGTGGAAAGATAATGTCTAAGAACTGGGAAATTGAAATGAAGTATAAACAGGAAACAGGATGGAATAGCTCTGCTTTATCAAAAAGTGTAGAAAACAAACCAAAAACATCTCTAATTCTTTAGCAGGAGCCTGGGTTAAATAATTCTCTTGCACATAGGTTCAACATTACATGCTTTACATTCCTCTCATTGTACTAATAAATCTAAGTCCAGACACTCATAATTAAAAGAATTGGTGTCCAGAAGGACAAGAGGTAAAGGAAACAAATACCCTCATTCTCAGAATAAAAATGCCTTTTCCTCCCCTATTTCAGATGAAAATCTTAGAGCTCTATATAAGTTCAATAAAGAGACCATTTCCACCCTCCACCAGATGTTTGCTCCCCATCTGCACTGGAAAGGGACCATTTGAAGACAAGGGAAGCCATTCATGGGAAGGGGTAAACCCCTTAAACGACCATGATTTTTCCTTCCTCCTCGTGCAGTTGCACAGCCAAAGTGGCATCAGGATGAGTTCCTGCATGGCAAAGAGGACAGACACTGATGGAAACCTGCGGAGAAGGGAAGGGCTCTCAGAGGGAAGCAAAGAAGCCGAACCCCCCCGTTCCCCTCCTGCCCCACTGCCTTGTTGCACACGTCATGTGTGTGTGTTTTCTCTTTGAGGCCCGTTCCCATTTAATGTCACAAAGATGTGCTGCTCGGAGGGAGCAGGAACCCTTTGAACGTTTCATTAGCGGCGAGGGGGGCACTCTCTCCGTCTGTCCACAGACTCCCAGCTCACATCTGGCTGTGCCAGCCTCCCCACGCACTGTGGGGAACAAGGAGACCCTCGAGAGCGTGGAATGAAAGCAAAGCAATCTGGGCAGCCTCAGATCTGCGCCCGCACCGAGTTGCTGAGAAACAGCAGTTTAGCTATGCTGATTTTTTTTTTTTTATTTATTTTTTTCCCCCCTTTTAATTGACAAAGCCCTGCATCCTTTGATCTTTGAAGGGCATGTTTATCCAACATTGTTCCGTGCAGCTATACTGCTTCTGGTTACAAATTGCAAGAGTCATGTTCTGTTTCAGTGAAACAATAGGATTTAATTATTAGCAGCCTTCAAAGACTAATGCAGGGCTCACAGTCTTCTCTGATTACAAGGTCAGAGCAGCAGATCAGTAGTTGGGAAGCAACGGAGTTGAACAATTTTGTTTACATTATTCTGGAGGGAAAAAAGGCTGCACTTCTTAATTTTAAATTCGCTTTACAAATGTTCCGTATTTGTAAAAAAAAAGAAAGGTAATCAACATAGAAATCAGAAACTTGGTTGGATTTCACTTCTTCAACCTTATTAAAGGTTGTCCTCATGAAATGCATGTATTGTGTTTGGATGTTAAATTCAGCAATAGAAGGGCAAAATGCTGTAGACAGCTGTTGTCAGGAGATCAAACAAGGTGATCAAAATGTTCATTTTGAGCTTTAAAAATGGGAAAAAAACATTAGTTTCAGTTAAAAACTTTAGAAATTCTGCTAAAATAGGAAGGTACTGACATGTTCTATTCTGAAGGGTAACTTAGCACATAATTATAGTAAGCATAAAATTAAGTCACCCACGTGTGTGACGGATTCTCCATGACTGGGTTTTAAAAATAGGCCAGTGAAAGAGCTTTCAAGAGCAGTTTTGGAAGGGACTTTATTCCCACTCTAGGTGTGTGGGTACAGATTTCTAGAGTAAAGCTTGACTCAGGTTCCCTGACATAAACAGGCTTGGCATGTCATCACAACGCAAGGAATATCCACTTTTACTGCTAATAATTGTAGTTCCTAATCATTTAGGCATATGTGTCCCTTCAAGCACAAGATGTGCTCACTTTATGGTCCAGTGAGACCATTCAATTAATGATAAATCATGTCAGACAGCAGTCTCTGGAGAAGGCTGTGTTTTTCCTGTGTCTGTGGGTAATAAAGATAGAGGTGGTCCAGACTAAAAGCCCAAATCCTAGACCACTAAAGAAAGTGAGATAAATCTGAAACTTAGCTTACAAGTTGCTGTTTCCAACCCATTTTTACTTGAAAGTTTTTATGGATATGAATTTTTATGCTGATTCTCTTTAATTCATTTCCCTTTTTCTCTTATCTTTTAATGAAAGACGGGTTGAAGACACCAAATGAGGAGCACAGAATATGAGATAAAGCACAACACAACAAAAAGAACTATAAAAGACCCTTAACTCAAAACCAAGCATCTTTTTTGATTATTTCATTTAATTAGAGTTATTAGAATAAGTCGTATAATTCTTTGACGATTCTTCTGTATTACTAAGATAGGGTGAGAAGAGAGATGTCCTCTCTAGATGGCAGAGTTTATCACCCTTATCACAGAGCCCAGAAAGGACTTTGTCCATGGGTTCAGGAACCTCATTCCAACATGATTTTCACCACTGAGTGACACCCAATGCTACCTTTGAAAGGATAACAGGAAAGCAAGACCAGATACTTGCCCGGATAAACCTGGTGTAGAGTGTAACCAAAAGGCGTCCCATGGGGAAAAATGAGCAGAGTTATGCAAATCACTTCAAAGAAGTTGCACCCAGGGCAAACTTCAGCTTCTGAGACCAGTGAGATCTAAGATGTAAAGAACAGCAAGCATCAGGTAGAAGAAAGGGATAAAGATTTGGAGCACATGCAGCCAACTCAAGTGCTGGTCTCACTATACCTGACTTACTGTGTGCTTACTCGTTCAGACACTTCCCTCTGTGTGCTGATGTTCTCAATTTATAAGAAGGTTTGGACTTGATGATGAAGGTTAGTCTCGATGATCTTGTTTGTTTTTCCAGCCTTAATGATTCTATATCTCTAGGATTCTATGGGGTTTTATTTCCAGCTGAGAGAAACAGGAAATTCTAGAGCTAACTGCACAGCACAGAAAGATGATTTGGGAAGGAGAGGTGAATTGTGCTGACACCGAAAGCCTCCAAAGTCAGGTAAAATTCTTTCCACAGTGCTTCCTTAGCTTGACTGGGGGCAGGAGCAGAAGTCCAGGCATCTTGGGGGCAATAACTGATGTGTCTTTGGGTTTTCAGGCTGGTAAGTAGCTAGAAAAAGGCTATTTCCATATCATTATATTAGGCATAGGTGACTAATTTCCACTGAAATTAGCACCTTTTCCCACTTCCTTTATCTTTGGAAACCTTTGGACCTGTTTGGAGATATCACATAGCAGTGTCGTGTTCTGGGATTAGTCCCACTGACCTGGTGGGTTAGAGGAAATCAGGTTAAAGTAGATCAGGTAATTAAGACCCCAATCCATTGAGATTCTTTACTCATTAGCTGCCCAAAGCCTAGTCCAGCAATTAACATTGTATTCCCAATACAACTACCAGAGCAAACGATGCCAGGGATTTTATTTTAACACACTGAGGCGGTTCCCATATTCCTGGCACTCCCAGCTTGCACATTTCTGTTTTAGGAGGTAAACTCCTCAAATCAGAATTCTTGGTTTGGGCTGCGATTCCGTGGCAGAAGACAGGATAAAACTTTGAGATAAACAAAATCCCCAATCCTATTTGTTGCCATGAAATCACAGCTGGACAATGTCTGAGTTTTGCTTGGTCAGGCTTTTCTTTACTGTACGGTTTGTCTTCGTGGTCTCTTGTGATACAAACCAGCCTCATTCCACACGGCATCTCCCGTAATCCCAGTCCCCAGTGACATTTTCCTATTAAGGATTATAGCAACAGGCAGTGTTACTATTTCATACACTTTCAGTCATTTTCCCACCGTGACTTTTGATGCGTGTTGTTTGTGATGGGATTGCTCTGTGTGTGTCAGGCTGTGGAATCTCACAGCATGAATGATTATTCTTAGTGGATTACACCAGATCTGTGTTCAATTCCTGTGACACATTAACCAACAGGACTGCGGGCAGATGAATCAACTCTGTTGCTTTTTTTTATTAAAGCATTTAGGTTCTTAAATCTCACTAATTTCAGTGCTCAAAAATCATGTAAAATTTGACTTTTGGGCACAAATCACCTTATCTAAGTGTAAGCGCCTACCTGAGGATGTTTTTTCTGAAAGTCCCTCTCTACTGCTGAAGAAACACAGCCCTTTTCAGAGGGCAGTGCAAACTGCCCGAGAGATCAGTGTCTTCTTGGTCTGCAGAGGTGCTTTGTATACCAGATGTGCACCCCCAGTCTGATACAGTTAAACGGAAAGAAAATTGGTCTTGGTCTAGGAATTCATCCTGTATAATTTTAGATTACCGAAAGGTCTGGAACACAAATACGATGAGAAGCAGCTGAGGGAGCTGGGGGGGCTCAGCCTGGAGAAAAGGAGGCTCAGGGAGGACCTTCTTGCTCTCTACAACCGCCTGAAAGAGCCAGGTGGAAGCTGGCCTCTTCTCCCAGCTAACAAGTGATAGAACAAAGAGAAATGGCCTCAAATTGTGCTAGGGAGGAAATTAGGAAGAATTGGGGAGAATTTCTCCACTGAAAGGGTTGTCAAACATTGGAACCGGCTGGCCAGGGTAGTAGTAGAGTCACCACCACTGGAGATATTTAAATAAGTCATGTAGATGTGGCACTTGGGGACAGATTTAGTGATGGCTTGGCAATGCTGGGTTAATGATTGAACTTGATGATTTTAGAGGTCTTTTCCAACCTTAAGGATTCTATGAATCTATGGAATGGGATGTTTGAGAGTGGGTAGCCACCACTGGTCCTTCTTGTAGTCCATGAAATTGTGGGGTGTGGCTCATCTCAGCTTAGACTCCCGTGCTCAGCTCCTTTCAGACAGCTGAAGAGAATCCAACCACACAGCAATTAATACTTTAATTAGGATCAGCCTGAGCAAATTCTTAAGCAAAATACACTGCTCTGCCCAAAAATCTTTAATCTGAGTCAGCATCAACAAAAATGTGCAGAATTTGCTTGTGCTGGATCATGGACAAAGTTATCAAGAAGCCAAAGTCAAAAGAGTGACTGGAGCTGGGCTGAGAGCAGGAAGGAGGCAGTGGGTACTTTTGCAGGCGAAAGACAATTGTTTTAATTATACCCACTTAAAAAAAATAGAAACGTTGCTGAGAAACACTGTCTTGCAGGCCTTTACTTTCCCAACCTAAATAATGGCTTCCACATTCATTGACAAGCTTCATTAGCTGGAATTAGAGGATACTTCTAACACACTCTTCTCTTCCCCCAATATATTGTCCATCCGGAAACAAGGAGAAGGAGATGATTGAGATGCTCGTGTCAGCATCTCAATGGGAAAAATAAAAGCGTGTGTTCCCTGGAGAATGAAAACCACTGCAAAAAATTGCACAAGGGATATCAAACATCCTATAAAACTGAACTGGAGAGAAGAAAGGAATATCCAGAGATGATTTGCAGGGGAGGGAATTTAGCCCAGCAGCAGGAAAAAAATCCAATACAACTTTTGTGTTACCCATAACAGTGAAATGTGCACCCTGTCTAATTGCAGCCGC
The DNA here is from genome assembly GCA_013396755.1 of Sclerurus mexicanus. Lineage (NCBI taxonomy): Eukaryota > Metazoa > Chordata > Aves > Passeriformes > Furnariidae > Sclerurus > Sclerurus mexicanus. The sequence continues at coordinate 1,943,982 of VWZF01002690.1, forward strand.
TTTGGGGATTTTTTATGGGGCTGTTTCTCAGGCATCCATCCCCTCGTGCTGATGGACAGTTTACACTATCCCAAGAGCATCTCTTCAAGGCAGGGCTTGGGAAGGGATGCGGTGCCAAACGCTGAGTAAATGTCTGCTGCCCTCCTGTGTACATCTGCAAAAGGACACATGCAAGAAAGTGGGAGCCCTGGATTTCTGTCTCAAGGCATCCAGCTCCCCGGGGAATGGTTGGCGTGGAGTGTCTGTCATGTATTTAGCGCGGATTTGAGTCAGTGATTCATCCACGAGTTGATCCAGATTTCTGCTAATGGATCTGGGCCCTTGTTCTCCCACCATCTGCTTGTTGTATCCATCGCTTGTCGTATATTTAGATACCATTTGTTGCTCCATGTGTGCAGTGGGGGAAAGGGCTGGGAAGGGAAGGAAATCTGTTCTTGATCGTGCTCTGTGAGAGCAGCCACAAGGCAGATGGGTTTGGAGCCAGCACTGGCAGCCTCTGAGCTGGCCAGACAGTGCTGTGTTGTGGCTTGCTCCCTGCATGTAACAGGAATGGTTATCAGTTTCCATCAGAAAACTGATAAACCACAAAAATCACCTGCCCAAGGCAGTCCTGGGCTCTCCACCACTGAAGGTGTGTTCTAAAAACACCTTAAGTTCATATTTTCAGGAATTTCTTAAATGGATCCTTCCCTGGATGTTCACAGCATCACTGCCCCTCAACCCTGTTCCCTGAGGTTTGTCAATGATTATTTATTTGCGACACAATTAAATGAAAACTGAATGTTTTGCATGTTCATTCCTGCTGTGAGAACTATTGCACAGTTACCTGGTTGCCTGCACAGATCAAGGTGTAGGGTTGGTGTTTTGATGGTGATCATTTGGCATATTATTCTTTGCACTGGTTGGGAGGAAGAAAATAACATAATATCCAAAAATGCTATGCCAGGGAAGATGCCAAACGTAATCTCATCTACACCTTTTAGACCTTACTAAATCTATGAAATGTATTCACTTTCTGCATCTTTTCAGTACTTAAAAGGGGTTTATAAATAAGAGGAAGAGTGACTTTTTACATGGACAGATAGTGATAGGACAAGGGGGAATGGTTTTAAACTAAAAGAGGAGAGCTTTAGATTAGAAGTTAGGAAGAAGTTGCTCTCTGTGAGGGTGGGCAGGCCCTGGCACAGGTTGCCCAGAGAAGCTGTGGCTGCCCCATCCCTGGGAGTGTCCAAGGCCAGGTTGGATGGGGCTTGGAGCAACCTGGGCTGGTGGAAGGTGTCCCTGCCCATGGCAGGGGGTGGAACAAGGTGAGCTTTAAGGTCACTTCAAACTCAAACCATTCTATGATTTCTTCACCACAATAGTTGTTGCATTTAAATGTCATTCTCAGTGGCTATGCAAGTTGCTTTTATCAAACCTATGTCTGTGCTTCTTGTGTTTGTTGTTAAATATAAATGCCTTACTACACTAAAAACAATCTAATCAAGAGGATATTGGAGAACAGCAGAATAAAATCACTGCAGACTTCCCAGATGATAAGCGAATATTTCTGTACTGATGTACTTGTAACTCAATACAAGGGGTTTGCTTAGGTCTGAATTTTCCTTGCTTACATTCTGTCAAAACTAGAATATGAGGATAAACACACACACAATAAATCTCTTTGCTCCCTATTGTTTACTGAATATAGGAGGAATTTATTTTATTCAAGGCATCTTCCTTCTGCATGGTTTAGCTTAGGAAGCTAATGAAGAGTTAATTCTAAAGATCCTCTTTGAGTAGCATGAGACCAAACCTGATTCTCAACTGTACCACCCTTCTTGGCTCCACCTGAGTGATTTCAGTAGGAAATCAAGTCATACAGGTGTAACCAGGAAACAAGAAAAGCCCAGTCCAAGTGTTCAATGATCCCAAAATGAACTCAAAAATGACTGGTAAAAAATCCCACCATACCTGGGAATCTATGCAAGTTTCATCACAAATATATCCAAAATGAAAATAAAACTAAACCTGCGTTTTTGTTTTATTTTGCAGGTATAAAAAGTTCTGGGTTAGAGGGTTTTCTTTAATAAAATAATCACTTGCATGGCAGAGCTGTGCAAAACACCAAGACCTGGCAGTTTGACCCATAAATTTCCTTAGCCAAAAAGCCTCTCTGTGGAATAAGATGAGGACAGAACAGTATGACATTACCCAACTGTTGTGTATAGTTAAATAAACAGTGGGGGGATCAAATGCCGTTTCTCTGATAGGACTAAGCCATAATGGTTCTGGCTTCTTTCGTGTTGGGTTCTTTATGAGTTGTTGGATGGAGAACTCAGCTGACAAGGACAAGTTTCCAGCTCCATCACATTTCCTATTCAGCTGCTTTGGCTGAGGGAGTTTGCAGGGCTCTGCTGGGGCAGAGCTATGGAGTTGACACTTTCTTGGCTGCATGTTCCTGCAGAGGGAAGGAAAAAAGAAATCAGGAGTCCTGTGCCAAGACTCTTTGCAATCTTGTCACATCCTACTGGCACCTCTGCAGAAGAGACACCCAGGGTGACAGGGAGGAGATGGGTGAATGGAGGGGCCAAGAGAAGGCAAGGAAGTGCCCATCTATCTTCTCCTCTAAGATCTCACCCAGGACATTCTATGACCTGCATGTCTTTAAGACTCAGAACGGCACAGGGCTTCAACTCTATCTCAAAAGACCTCTGATCCATGAAAGAGGTTTTAGGGGGCTTGGTGGAGCTGGCTGACAAGGGGTCAAACAGAAAAATCCCGAGTACTGATTTAAAGTTCCCTGGGAGGTCTGTGTTCAACACATAATTACAGGGATGATGGCTCTGGTCAAACTGAGGTCCCAGCACAACTGACAAATCCTTCCTGAGGCAGCTTTAGCTCTGAAAGAGCAAGTTTAGCATCTTGGAGGGCTTCTTGAGGGGGTTGTCAACTCACCTGCACCCTCCTGAGCCCTAGTGCCATCCTGTCCACAGCTTCTCTCCTCACTTTGTCGCTTCACCAGACACACAGGCACCAATAAGGTGGCCCAGCTTCTGCCTTCTACCACTGCTCCATGTCCTGTGATCTGGAAGTGCTCAAGGCCAGGCTGGATGGGACTTTGAGCAACCTGCTCTAGTGGAAGGCGTCCCTGCCCATGGCAGCGGGGTGAAACCTGATGATCTTTAAGGTCTCTTCCAACCCAAACCATTCTACAACCCTTTGTGGCCTGAAAGCTCTGCCATGCACCATGTAAGGCAGCCTTAGAAACCCACCACTGATGCATCTCTGGAAGTCAGGTGGTCTCACGCACTTGCGGATGAAGAACTTGGAGGATGTTTGTCCACTGCAGCACAGACCTTAATATAGAGGTCCCAGTGTCCTTAAATCAGACCTTATTTTTACACTGTGCAACCCTGTCGCGTAAAAATCATCTTCCTTCACCTCATCAGAGAAGACTGAGCAAAACATTAACGGCTGTGATGTATAGTAGGACTCAATACAACTCAGCATTGGCTGTAAACCAGCCCTGTGAGCAGCATCTCTTGGAAAAACGTCAGCAGCAACTGCCAGCTGATGGACTGCCTTCACTGCGAGATAAGACAGCTGGTGGTGTTGTTCTGGGGGAGCTTTTGTTGGTAGAATGAACAAAAACGATCATACCACAAGCACACAAATAGCGTAAATTAGTCTTTTTTTGCACAGAAGTTGGCAGAACAATGCCCATTGAAAGGCTCATTTAATTTTGAACTTGAGGCTGTCTTCAGGTTCTCAGGTTGTGAGAGACCTTTTTGAAAGCACATGGCGGATGGAAAGGAGACAGGGCAAAGATAGGAGATGTTTGAGCTGCTATCTTGGCCTTATGGTCACAGACCTTCAGAAACTGCTGGATTACGGCCCTATGAATTCTCAACCCTGTGGTCTCTTGCATCTCACTGCACAAAGGCAGGAAAACTAGGGAAAACTGGGATGGGGACAGGGGCGTGATTCCTGTGACCATCCTCCCACAGCCTTAGTGCACATACAGGTATATGGCTGTGAGCGTGTCCTTATCGTTCCCTTTTTGGGTGATCTTGGGCAGGCCACTTCACTCTGTCATCTTCATCCCTGCCTTCTGAGGTCTCTTCACAGGCTCACAAAGAGATTTTTTTTCCCACAGATATGAAATGCTGAGCAAAAAACAACTGGAGGACCCGTCCCTCTTAAAAGTGGTGTCAGGCTGAGCAGGAAACACAGAACAGCAAAATTTGAACTCAATCTCAGCCATAGGAAGAACTCAAATTGCAACCATGGGAGGTACAAGCTGTCCAAATAGATTTTCCATTTGTGACTATAAAAAAAGATGTATCAGCAAATTTTTTTTTGGACATTTCTCTCTCCTTCCCTCAGCTCTTCACATAACATGACTGACCACGTTCACTCCCTGCATTGTGAAGTGCTTTCCCTTGGCTTTGTCTCCAAGGCATCAGTGTTTCCACTCTGTTCAGAGGAGCCCAGCAACTTTGCACACAGCTGTAAGTACCTTCCCAGCAGAATCTGCCTGTAATGAACTCAGAGTACAACTGAGTACAAAAAGCCTGAAATCTCCAATTTTTGTGGTTTTATGTGCAGTGCTCAAAACGTAATTCTGCTTTGAGGGAACCTGTCCTGAAGGAAAACTCTTCTGTCATTGATGTGCAGACTTGTGCAAGGGAAGAACTGAAGCTTGGCTTTTCTTCTCCTGTGTGCACAATAATGTCCATGGGGAGTTTTTCTTGGAAAATAGCAGAAAGTGAACTCTAGGGAGCAAAATGCTGTATTCAGTGGGCCAGCACATGCCATGAAAACCAGAGTTTTCATCAAGACATTAGATGTGGTGGTAGGACTTGAGCCTTCTTCTCCATTTGTCAACCAACTGAGGATCATTCTGAATGAGAAGAGTCACATGCTAAACTTGTTAAGTGGCTCAAAACTGTTGACATGGCTACAGAAATAAGAAAGTTGGTTGAATTTCAGAAGGATTAAATTTTATTTATTTATGTCCTGCTTACCCAGGAAGGAAACATTTCATTTCTGTCTCCTTCTTTTGCTAATTCACATGGTCCACTCTTTGCTGGAGGGACCTTCTTGTCGGTTTTTGATGTAGTTTAGTACCCACCACAAACAGACCTCAATCTTTCTCTTTAAAAATGTAGCTCCATCAAGACAAGGACACTCCTTTGCCCTTGGACTGGTGTAGGGTTTCTCAACATGACAGGCAGAATTTTACCATCTTGGAAGGGATGGAGCAAAGAAGGTCAAGTTGTTCCGGTCATGGAAGCAGAAGAGGAGTTAAAAGCAGCAATACAGGTCCAGGATGAGTCCTAAAGAAATGATGGCTTCTCTCCCTCCCCCTACGTGTGGACACAAGGATTGCTGCTCAGGATGGCCACACTTCAGTCATCACCAGCCCAAAAATCCTGGCTGTGCCTTCAGCAGTGGCTGCTTTCCTGCCTGCTTTGTCCTATGTCCTAAACAAATCCTCTTGTCACTTTTTGTTCCCTTTATTTCTGGCAGAGTTGGAAATAGGCATGTAGGACTCTATCACATCCAGTGGGAATATCCTATGAGGACAGGCTATAGCTGAAGGCAATTCAGATACTCAAATGATGGTTCAGTCACACGAAAACAATTCTACACATATGTTTTCTCAGGGTAACTCCTTCCTTTTCTATCTCTGCTCTGGTTTGAATAGGAAAAACTTGCTGAACAGGCACCCCAGGGGGTTAATATATTCCACAACCAATGGAAAGCACTGCCAGCATCTTCTCAACAAATGCATTTTCCTGCACACGCAGCTCTTTCTTCTAACAACCGGTTGCAAACAGGTTTTATTGTTCAATGCCTGGCTCAAGTAGATATTTAACAGGCTTTAATTCTTCATCAAGCTTCAGATTTTCCACCCAGGAAATCTTCCTCCTTTTCACCCTCTCTCTTTTCTTTCCCTTTGTTAAAAGCAGGACATGACAGCCTGCAGGGTGATGTCTATTGTTATAAGTTGAAAGATCTAGCACACTCCAGAGTCTGAGAGCATGAATGAATTATTAACATCCTTCCCCACTGCTCTGGATAATGTATGCAACACATGAAAAGCCTTTTCTTTCAGCTTAAGGCAGCAGAGATAGCAGCAGCTATTCAAAACAGGCTGGCAGGTGCTGTGTTAATATTGCTCAGCCAGGGCTTGACAGGTGTGAACTTTGGAACAGGAGCGGGGCCATAGCCCAGGGATGGAAGCAACAGCATTTCAGCAGTAACCAAAGAGCTTGTCCCAACAGTGTGAGAGGAGGAAGGTTTCCACTATGCCATTTTCAGCCAAAAAGGCCTGGCTACTGCAGTTTAAGTTTTCTCAGATAACCAGGACAGGTAACTCACGAGTCACCTGTGGATCACTATGTGGCCAAAGGGGTGCTAATTCATAGAATCACAGAATGGTTTGGGTTGGAAAGGACCTTAAGGATCATCCAGTTCCACCCCCCTGCCATGGGCAGGCACACCTTCCACCAGCCCAGGTTGCTCCAAGCCCCATCCAACATGCCCTTGGACACTCCCAGGGATGGGGCAGCCACAACTTCTCTGGGCAACCTGTGCCAGGGCCTCACCACCCTCACAGGGAAGAATTTCTTCCTAATATCCAATCTAAACCCACTGTTCTTCAGTGTGAAGCCATTCCCCCTTGTCTTATCACCACATGCCCCTGTGAAAAGTCCCTCTCCAGCCTTCTTTTGAACCCCTGTTTTGGTACTGGAAGGCTAATTGGTTCCAAAGAGTGTTTTACGTGATTCTTCAATTTTATTTTCCCCTCTCTGCTGAGTTCATGGAGTCTCATTGTCACAGCCTGTCTCCTCCTCCTTAGTGACTTTCTTGCACTACATCCCCAACTACTTCTCTGCCTCAGCTGTGATTGTCCCCTGTGATGCTCCTCTGCTGACCATCCCTGCCTGTGGGGAAGATGAGTCCAAGGAGCCTGAGCTGGGAACCTTTCCTGGTAGCAATGGGATAAAAGCTACCAGGTTTAATTTTAGGTTGGTTGAGATCCCTTTCAACAGGCTGCCATGCACATTTGCAAGGCTGTCGTGTCTCACTTGCTCAGTACAGAGGTGGTAAGACCACCCAACACCATGGGTGAGCTGTACCAAACACACCTATAGCACCTTCTAGCACATCTTTTAAAAACACCACACGGAAATTGTCTCATACATCAAGAAAAGACAAGAAGGTTGAGAGGCTGTTTTGCCAGGAATGGACACCAGAGTTATGCTGTCACTGGCAGAAAAAAGACCGTGAGAAAAAATATCCCATGGGTTCTCTTTGTTCCTGAATTACTGGGCAAAGATGACATATAACAGAGTAGCAATCATTATCTGTTCAGGGACAATTATTCTGAATAAAGAAGACTTATTTCTTACAGTTTTGTATTATTGGCCTCACCCTCTCCTCCTCCACAGTCAGTCCATTTTTCGTCCAATCCTCTATAAGTCTCAACTGGCAAAAGTTTCTTGCCTACCCCATGATACCTTCATTTTCTTCCTGCATCACAATGTCCTCTCTCTGAAATATCTCAGGTCTCTTCAAGCCCACCTGCTGTTTAGTTATGGGTTGTGGAGAGTGAGCGTGTTGGTCTGTGGTTGCAATCACAACAGAAGATCCAAAGGGCTTGAGTTCTCCTCTGCACCCAGCTCTGAACACTTGCAGGGCTGGTTGGTAGCACCTCTGAGGCTCCTGTCCAGGTGTTAAGCTTCATTCCACCTGGCTGGTGGGCTCAGATGTTATCAGGGAGGACTGGCAGCAGATGAGTGCTCTGGCAGGCAGGATGTGCTCTCAACCACATTTCTGTCAGAGGTAGATTAAAGGAGCTGAATCCCTCCAGTTTGTTTCTCTGCAAGACACATTGTTAGCTGACCTGCTGGACCAAAATGTTTTGTCCCTCAGACCATCAACACTTCACTGAGCTGCCTGGTCAGAAACATTTCTGCGCCCTGGGCTTTCCTTGTATGGGGGAAGCAGTTTTTTGAGAGAAGAGACTGGGAACAGGAAAGGAAGGAATCACAAGCCAGAAACATCTACGTTTTTTTCCACGCTGTTTTTAATGCTAAAAGCCAAATCAGCTCAGCAAGGCTGCGGTCCTGCTCTTGCTTCTCTGCTTTCAAAAGCAGCCAGCTTCCACCACACAGGCAGGACAATCCCCTGACAAAGCTGATAAAGCAGCTGAATGTTGAGTTCATCTGTGATCTCCCCTTGAGTGCTGAATTTGTCAAGGCCACATGAGGATTTAAACCATCAGGTTTAAAGTTCTTGTGGCAGTGGAAGGAGGATGGTGTCAGGAAACATCTAGGAGGTTTCTTATGCCCACAGTGCCACGCACCAGAGTCCTGTCTGCACTGCAGTGTCCTGCCCTCTCTTCCATGACATGACCATAAAGACCCAGAGCTTCTGGTCAGGATACGTGGATCAGGATGACACTTGGTGCCAGGCACAGGGGGCCACAGCGCAGTGAGGTGGACAAAAGAGCTGTGGACCTCCCCCTTTGTCATGCTCCACACCAGATCATAGGTCTGACAATTAGTAAGAGCGTCCCTCAACAAAAAAAGTTGGGCTCTGCTGTAGTTCCTCACAGCCAAACAGGCAACACCAACACAGGCATTCTCACACAGAGACAAAATTGTTCTTGTCCCTTTCGATGCCAGTGAAGGTCCAGCTCCTTTGTGCTGAAGGAAGGTGGCACTCGATGTCACTGGCTTCACTGTGTGGAATAATCCAGAGACACAAAGATAGAGCTGGTGAATGGGGCACATGATAAACCCCACTTTGGGGACCCTCCAGCCAGGGGTTATCTTCTGCACATTTGGACTTCCAGCCTCACTGTGGTGCCTTGCAGACAGCAGTGCCAGAAGTCTCTCTTTCTAAAAGGGATAGAATATACACAGGAAAATCAGGACTTTGTTCCTCAAACCTGCTCATCCTTAAATATTGGAGTCTCACAAATTCTCCTCTTACATGCCCTGCGTACTCAAAGCTCATAACACATATGAGTACTTTGTTAATAAACATCTCACCCAGATCACACAAAGCATCAGGTTCCCTGAACTAATTTGGGGGTTTGCCTCTGCTTCAGGTGGAGGTAAAATATTTGGTGGATGCAATTGTTTCGAGAAGGCTCCTTCAGAGTGCACAGACCTCACCTGTGTGGTGGGTACAGACTGTATGAGATGAAGAAACATGAAGCTGTAAGAGATCAGAGTAAAGGTTTGCTTAGCCAAGTTCTGCCTCCAGCAATATCCAGCAGAAAATATATAAAGAAGAGGAAAACCAAGGACATCCTGACAATATGTGGCTGTGAGCTTTCAGCAGCTACCAGGATGATGTTATAAGTAAAGTCCTTCATTTATTTTTCTCCCCAGAACATGTTCTCTCACTTTTTGAAAGCATGTAATTATTATCATCCCCTTGTCTTTTGGCAAAGTGTTTCACACCTGTACTTCACACTGCTACAAGAAATACATCTTCCTGTTTGTTCTGAACTATTCAGACAGTAAAGATATTTGATGTTCCCCTGGGTTTTAGTGTCAGGAAAATTAGATACAAGTTGTCCTGTTCCTACGTTTATTTAAATCAGATGCTCGGTCAGCTACCTTTTTTTAAAAAAGAAAAAAATCCTAGAATATGTAATATTTCATCATAGAGAAATAATTCTTTGTTTTAGCATTTGGTCCCTCTCCCACTGTTTCCAGTCCCAGGATATTGTGCTCTCAGGTGGGGAGACAAGACAGCAACATAAACAACACCAGCTGAAGGCCATGGAAATATTTATATAATAGTGTAATTATGTTTTTCTGTCATATTAGCAAAGACTGCATAACAGAACACAAATGGCACTTCTCTTGATCACAAAGTTTTGTATTAGAACAATTAAAACCCAAAAATGACTGTCACATCCATCATGGACCTTGCAGAAGTGCCATAGTTTGTGTGCAGGAGATGTCTGTGAATGTCACTGGTCTACTAGAGAGTTTTCGGGAACCTCAGACGGTTCACTCACTGCCACAGCAAGAATTCTGGATGCATAGAAATCCCCAGGTTCTGGAGCCTGTCTTCCCTCCCTTCCAAAGCTAGTAAGAAATCTCTTCTTAGTTAAAAAAAATGCATTTTTCATTAAAAAAAATTAAAAATAAAAATGAAGACAGCATGCATTAGAGTGCAGAACTAGAAATTCAAGGGACACATTTCAATATCTGGACACAGACACGCACAAGACAGTAATGCTGACTCTGTATTTTGTAAATTCCAAGGATCTCATATTTTTCAGACAGACCCACAGAGCTTGTTGTCCCTTATGTCTGGAACATCAGCCTTGTGTCTCATCCGCTAAAGTGGCTTCATTTTCAGAGGCACTGAGGGAAGGATTCATTCCCACCTAATATAATCTCTGTAGGTGTTAGTCCCAACTCCCCACTTATGATCAAGGGAAATGCAGTAACTTTTAGGATATGGTTCATCTGACCTGTTTTCCACATCTATGTTAGTCTGAATTGAATATGTTCTGGAAGTGCCTGTTTCTCTCAGAAAAAAACCCTAAATTTGATCAGACAAATCCCACCCTTTATGTCAAACGCCTCTACTCATGTAGCCATGTGGTGGCTGCAGTCACAAGAAAAGTTAAACCAGGTGAAATTCCTCTGCTTTTATGTCCCTTTAAGGACCCCAGGCCTTACCCATGAATGCAGATGGCTCAGTGTTGTCTGGCTTCAAGGGAAAGAAGGCAAAGGAACTTGGTCACTGTGCTTTTTACTTCCCTGTGTTTTGGGTTTTTTCCCCTCTAAAGATGGCAGTGTCTGTCCTTCAGGCCACTTGTGTATGAAAAGTGGGGATCTGTGATAAATCAGGTGGCAAGACTTTAGAACATATATGAGCCAAGGCAGAAGAAGAAAGATCGTCCCATTCCGCCAAGCCAAAAGCCACATGAAGTTTCCAACAGCTAAATATGTTTTTAAAGTCTACATTCAGTTGTTAATGGACCTCAGAAATTCTAGGTTTGGTCTAGACTTTTCCATAAAGGTTATAAGCAACTCCAAGTTAAGCTTAATAACTAATTTATATAACTAACATAATTTCTATAACAAATTTTATAATATTTCTATAACTTATATTCTTAATAACTAATATTCTTGGACTTTTTATTTAGTCCAGTTAGACCTGCAGCTGTGAACTGAGAGTATTTTTACCAGAATTGGTGATCATAACAACTCTCACAAATCTTTCCTCCACAATGAAGCTGATTCATGAGCATGTCCTTGCTGTGTATTTAACTCCACTCAAATCTGAGTGCCTGAATTTGGAGTTGAATTCAGACTGTAGAGATACGAATTTATTTAGCTAAGCTTTCTTTTGTGGTTCAGAGGGACATGGGACACGACTCACTTGTGGGACTCACCTGGACTCCAGTGCTGATCCAGAAGAGTGAAGGAATCCTAATGCAGAGGCCACAAACATCTGAGGTTATCTCGTTGCCTATGTCACTGTGCTTAGGTGACTGCACTGAGACCAGGAGATAATACAGGCAAGGGGTTGAAACTGATGGTCTTGAAAGTCTTTTCTAACCTTAGTGATTCTGGTGACCAGCTGACCATGCAGAGAGGTGCAAGTCAATTGCCTAATTAGGGGCATCTGGTGCAAATGAGCCACCCTAAGTTATCCAAGATGCTAGCAAATATAAAGCAGGACCTACAAGGGACTGTATCCATCCAGAGCAATAGCTGGAGGCCAGCTGGGATGTGTCTAAAATGGCACAGGCCATGTGTGGCCTTTAACATCTGCTTTAAGGTGGTGTTGAGTCACTCTGTAGGCTCTGCTGGCTGCCTGCACTGCATCTCCATGGACTGTAGTGGAGGCTGAGCATCCATCAAACTCATAGTTTGGCACTTGCACTCTAAATTTGAACATCTGCATCTCTCAGGGCACCACAAAGAGATGCATCATCTCCTTTTGCCCTGTGTGTATTGCATTTGTTTGCTTTTCTGATGCAGGTGGTTTGATCTTATTTCATCGAGATTTCTACGTGAAGAAAACAGTCTTCCCTGAAGCAAAAAAACACCCCCTCCCTGCGATGCACAGACACATTCCCTCAATGCTGCTGCCTGTTTTATGTCAGGCAGTTAAATTCTCGTGTGTCACTGTTTGCACATCAGTACAAAGTACAGGACTAGGCTATAAAATGAACGTGCTGATTTCAGTTCCTTTTGTCCACAGGGATAAATTACACCATGTGTCAGGTGGCAGTAAAGTCACAGTGTAGAGCATGAAGGGAACTTCCCTTTAATATCTAGGAATAATGGTCAAGGGAGTTTAAACATTTGTTTCTTGATCATCAGGCGTGTTTCTCAGAAAGCAACAGCTGGGAATTAACAGGATTAATAGTGCTCAGAGAAAGAAATATTAAAGGAAACCACAGAGACAAAATGAACACAGAGTATTTAATGGTATTTCCAGGGTGTGGGGGTTTTTTTTGTATGGTAGGATGTACGATCCAGAACCAATCCAAGCAGCAGTTGACATCAATCCCACCCTGAGCCAGGCTTGAGACACTGGCTCTTATCCACTGTAATATATAAGCTAGCCTAGTTCTCACCCAGTACTAGTTAAGAGTGAGTCAGACCCTCTCAGTACAAGGGTTTCTCAACAGTTGTGAGCTATGGAAGGGAAAACAGATGCATTACTCAGAGAATTGGGTAAATTACCACGAATTTACTATGGGGGAGAGGGTAAGAGCACATAAGCAATCATAGATCCAACATGTGCTTCAGTTGATGTTTACATTTGAAATTGCCCTTTCCCATTTTGCTGAAGCTACAAGCCCACATCTCAGACTTACAGCCATTACCTTCTGGCCCCCAAAAAGCTGTTTAATTTCTTCTTAGAAATCTAGGGATAACTCTGAGAACTCCAGCTGTTAGGAAGGATCACCCACCCAGATTGACATGAAGATGATAGCCCAAAGGATAAAAAGCTTCAGAATAAAGTGTTCCTCTTGGCCCTCAGGAAAATCAGTCTTTAAAGTGAAAGCAAGCCACAAAAATTATTAGTGCTCAATGACAGAAAAATAAAGCTATCATGTTTTTAACAAAATTAGAGAGCGGCTAGGGAAGAACATATTCTCTTTTCCCAGTCTGAAGAAGAGACAACTTCAGATTTCGATAGCAGAATTTTTTAACCTGTGAAATGCAGCACATCAGATCTGTGGTACAGATTTCCCTATCAAGTTCTCATTTTATAGGATAATCACTAATATTCCATAGGAGTGTTCATATTGTAACTAAATATATGGCAATATAAAGGGCACAACACCTTTAAACTTACCACAAGCCTTGCCTGAAGTGCAGGGATCCCTAGTTCATGCAATCTACTTTTGCTTCCATTTATACAAGAAAACATGACTGTAGTGGTCACTCACTTTTATATAAAATTTTCTATTTGAGGAGCTGTTACCAAAGAACAATTTAAACTAATTCCCTGATAGAAGAAAACTAAAAGAAACAGTGGTAATATTTTCCAACCATTACTGCTCAGCCTTGCAGCCCAAGCTGCACCACAACCTTGTGACAACCACAGCTTGGTAAAAAGATTTTTCAGACCCCCAAAGGGTGGGAAAAATAGTTCCTTTAACTTCTCTCACTGCTGTGGATGAGTGAGGTGGCAGCACTGAGGGTTTTCATGACCTGCTCAGCTACAGAACAAACCTTGTGGCAGCTTCCTGTGAAGGAACCATCCGCTGAGGCAAAACATGATGATGTGCGCCCACTTCAAACACTGTGCACTCCCTCCTGCAGCTTTTGTTTCAGACACCCAACAGTAAGTAGGGTGGAAATAATTACTTTTTTTTTAAAAGCGCTAATTTTATTTTCATTGACATATTTAGGAGCAAACCTTATCTTCATATCTGGGATCTCAACCAGTCATCACCCTTTGCTGCCTGAAGAAAGTTTTGAGTATGGGAATTGTCTTTTCTGCTCTGCCCTGGGTCATATAGAGTCCCAGTAAAGGAACCAAGTACAGGGAATGGTCTAAAAGACACCCTGGAAAGTCAAAACAATGTAGAATCAAAGAATCATTAAGGCTGGGAAAGCCCTCCAAGATCATTGAGTCCAGTGCTAACCCAGCACCACTGTGTTCACCACTAAACCATGTCCACAAGTGCCACAGCTTTCTTGAACGCTTCCAGGAACGGCAATTCCAACACTTCCCTGGGCAGACTGTTCCAGTGCTTGACCACCTTTTCAATGAAAAAAGTTTTTTGAATATCCAAATTAAACTTCCCCTGGCACAGCCTGAGGCCGTTCCCTCTCCTGCCATCCCTTTTTCCCTGGGAGCAGAGCCGAACACCCAGACGGTCCCCCCTGATCCTCCTTTTCTCCAGGATGAGCCCCCTCAGCTCCCTCAGCCTCTCCTGCTGCTCCAGCCCCTTCCCCAGCTCCATTCCCTTCCCTTCACACAACTCCAGCCCCTCAATGTCTCTCCTGAGAAGCCCAAAACTGAACTGAACCCGCAATCCTGTACCTGTAACAATGAGCTAAATAAGTCAGGACACCTTCTCTGTCCCCAAGCCCATTGGTATGGCCTGTCTGGTGTCTAGACCAACACAGGCACGCAAAGTCAGACCAACCCCTCGTGCACCAGGGCAGCATGGAGAAGGTGTATTTGGGATGGTGAACAAGTCCACAGTCAGGGACCACGGTGGGAAGGATGTTCATCTAGTCTATAATTACAGAAAGTGTGTGCCCGTGTGCTTCTTCCACATGATGTAAAGTCATTGTTTGCCAGACCATGCTTATTTATCACACTTTGGTTCATCAAGGACATGAATTTCCCACAACAGAAAAAAAAAAAAAAAAGACTGACACTCCTTTTTCTTAAAAGCACAGACAGAAGGTCTGATTTTCAGGATGCTGCTTTGCTCCTCCTGTCTATCTTACTCCTCCAGCACCTGTGGGACACACATCAGGGAGGAGAGACCCCTGAAGCCCCCAAGATGGAAAAATTGCCAAGTGTCCTCCTGCAAGAGGCAAATAGCTGCGCTTGGGTGTTATATTTTTCCGCCTCAAACCAACCCTCAGTGGGCCCAGCAGATAAAGCTTTGCCACAAGCTACGATACATCTCGTGTGACAAGTTTTTCTACTGAAGACTCGAATGCAAACGTTTGACACACGTCTGGTTTTCTAACCACAGAGACAATATCTCCTTCCTCTGGGCTCCGTGGGGAGGCAGAGCCTGGAGGGTTTCTCATTCTTCCCTCAGCTCCCCTCACTCATTCACCCTCAGAGTTATCTGAGAAACAGGAAAATAAGCAGAAACCTCAGGACCAGTTAGTTTGTGGTCTCCCAAACAGTCCCAGCTAAGTCTTGGGGCCTTGGTCCATGGGATTCTGCAGTTTTCCCAGGTGCAGCAGCTCCAAGCCCCAGTGAATCCACAGCAGGGATTTGTCTGCTGGTTTCCATCTCTCCCCTCGTGCCTTTACCCAAGGGAAAGTGCTACCGAATCATCAAAAGCAGGGTAAAAGAAAAACAATAAAAAGGTGTCCCCATACATGTATTCTTTTGTTTTATACTTGCTGCAGGAAATCAGCATCAAAGGGCTGTTCTGAGGCAGCAGAGTGAAAGGCGAAACAAATCTGCTCTCATAACCAAGGCCCTTTGTGATTCATGAACTTCTGCTTTTCCTAGAAGGAAAGTCAAATATTATGGTACTTGTTTATGAGGAAGTTGAAGATGAACTGCCCTCATGGAGGCCTGGTCAGAGGAGTTCAACCCCATGGAAAAGTCTGTGATTCAGAGACTTCATGCCCAAACCTTTCATGGTCATACCATGCAATCAGCTCTTGCATGCTCCTTACAAAAAGACATCAGGTATTTCACCTAGGTCTGGGAACCATGTTCCCAAGGGAATCTTGAGGAGTAGAAATGGGAGATCATCATCTCAGGAGAGACTCTTGATCCCTGGGCCAGGTCCCTCCAGACCTTTTGCAGCCTCCAAGCCAGGGGGTACCAGTTCAGCCTAATGACGAGTAGGATGAGAGGTGGTGACTGAGACTGGTGGGGTGGGTTAGCAAAAGACATGGAGATGGGCTCTGGCTGATGAGTGGGAGTGTGTGAGGAAGATAACGAAAGGAAAAATTGGGGTGGCCAAAAGTACTCAGCAACCTGGGTAGAATTCGACAGAGAAACTCACCCCTCAAAAAAAGAGGAGTAAATGTTGTATTTCTGCTTTTTCAAAATGAGATGTTGGGGCTTGGAGCAGCCTGTTTCCCCTGAGAAGGGGAGTTAACTGTGAACACTGACAGACAGAGGGTTAAACACAGGGGAAATAAAAGAAACCGCTGAGCCTGGGGAGGAACAAAACATTTCAACCTGACTAAAACTTCTCTGGGCTGCTTTGTTGATTTCCAGAGAATGCTCCTCAACAGCTTCATCCTCTTGTGAAATTCTCTTTCACTCCCTTCCCATGTTTTCACTTTATTAATTTCAACTACTGAGCCCAGAAGTTTGTGGCTGCCCTGGCTCTGTCCGTTCCTTAACTCAACTTGAACTCCTTTTCTTTGCTGCTGGAGGGGCAGCTGGGAGACAAAAACCCTTCTGCACCCAAACCTCAGTTCTCAGAGAGTGAGGACAGGGGAGCAGCCCCCATCACCACCAGCATCATATCCTCCTTGCTTGGGTGGAGGGAGGGCTGGGGTTGGTTGTGGTTTCGCTCTCTGTGCTGCAGAACCCTGCTCTTTGCTAATGCACCATCACCATGAGCCATGTGAAGAGGAGATGCTTCAGGGAGTCACAGTGAGACTGGGACGCAAAGCTCGTGACTTTGGAAACCAGGTTATGGTGCAAAAGATGCATGGCTTATCTGTGGCAACTGGAAGGAAACAGGGGCAACACAGGCCTGAAAATTTCTTGAACACATTGGTTCAGTCGTGACTTGAAGCTGAATAATGTAGCAAAGCTGACCCAAAGCAGGTCCTGGCTGCCCTAACCTGTACTGCACCTGTACTGCTGGATCCACCAGGCTCATAACAAAACCTCTTAGAAACACAGTTCTGCACGTATTCCTTTTCTGTGTCCATAATACCATCAGAAGAGTGACAAGAGTAACAACAGTCAGCGCTAACACAAAGAAGAACTTGAAATTATGAGAAAGATTCATAAACTATTGAGATTTGGTTGAGCAGTTCAGTGATATTCTAGAGGCACTAGTCTTTGAGGTCTTCTGTGCAATAACTGCACTGTTGTTGGTGGTGAGGCTGGTAAATATTTGCACTGCAGGTGGTCGACGCACGTAATTCTCCTCATGGGATGTTGTGAATATTGAAAGGTGTCTGGTATGCAAAAATCAACCAGATAAACTGGTAGCAGGAAAATCCATAAAGAGGTACTGAATATAAAGCCACACAAAGTCTATGAACAGCAACTCTTGCTCTGACCTACTACTGGTTTGACTTGAACTCTTGTTCTTACCACCTTCTTGGAAGTATTTATGGGCATCTTATCTGTATTACCCGGTAACGCCAGGACTCTAATTAATCTGCTTAGTTTCTGATAAGTTTTGTGAAGTCTTGCATCCCATGTTGATCAGACTCCTTACAGGCTGCACTCCAGTTGGTTATTGTCTGTGGAGACATTTGGATGAGGCCTCAAGAACGAGGGGATTTACCAACAAGCTTATTTTTCACAGGTGGTCACCTAATCTAATATTGCTGTTCCACAGAATTTGTGCAGGCATGTGCTGTGCTCTTGAAATCACAAAACCATCCACATTATCCCTGTGCTGCACTTACATGTGTTGCTTTTGGGGAGTACCCGGCCGCACAGAAAACCCAAAACTGCAGCTGTGGATGGAAATATCAATTGTCACTCATGCTGATGGCACTGGAAGCCCCTTACTACATCCTCAGCTGTGTGGGGGGCTTCCTGATGTCGAGTTTAGATATCACAGTTCTAGCTGTGAGTTAAGGGAACTATCTGCCACTTTTTCCTTATATGCATCTTAACCGCATTGTCAGGGGTTAATCCTTAGTCTGCCAATTCTTTCTCTGTTTGATGTTTTAGTTCCTGATCACCATCACACCCCAAACTCTTATCAAGGGATCTACCCTCCCACAAAGCAAGAATTTATCTTCAATTTTAGGTTGGTCATAGAGTCTTCTAAGTTTACAGCTTCTTTTGATAATAGCTTGTTTAAGGGGTCACTCTCACATGTCTTGGTGTGGAGTGCAGTACTCCTTCCATCCCTGCTGCACACTTTCACAGTTAACTTTCTCTGCCTGAGTTAGCTAAAAAACATTAAAAGCATCAAGTGTTTTACAGCCAGCTGCTGTCAGGAATGTTTTCATTTCTGTGACATGCTTAACATGGTGATGCAAAATGAAGCAGTGCCTCTCCTCTGAACCTTAAAGTGCAGTTAGTTTAGTGTTTATATCCAGGCTCATCTTCCAGGCAGTGTATTACTCCCTTTCATTACTTTAGTTTACTCCTCATGCCATTAAATGTTCATTAATCACTCCCAAGGGGTGTTTGCCAAGACCCCACTTTCTTCAGGGTCTCAGTTTCAATTATTTCTCATTGTGGAACTTTCACACAGGAGAATTACTGTGCATTACCCTGTTACCACACATTAGCTGCCTCTGATTAATTGCTTGTGTTTCCATGTTTTTCAGTTCACGGGAGCTTGCCAAACCAGAGCTTCCCAAATGCAAGGCTCTTTGTTCCTTTTCTTTAGAGGCACCTGAGCTGTGTTGCTTATACCTGGCAGTTTTCAGTAAATGTGATGTTGCTACATCTCCGTGTTCATCCCAGTATGCAAAGAATATTGATTCCAGAAGAAAGGCTCCCGTTGCTGGGAAAAATGTGTAAAACTCTCTTGGTGTATTGATTGGCTTGTTACTGTTTTGTGAAATGAGATACATGACCTGACTTCTGTTGCTGTGTTCAATACACATGTACATGAGGTTGCTGCTGGAATAATGTTTAAGCTGCCTGCCAGCCCTATCAGCCAATAAATCAAGGCCAGAAAAGCACTAGAAAGTTTGCAAAGCTGAGAAGAGCTACATTCTTTCAGGTATCTCCCAGTTCCTCAATCTCTGCAAAGTTAATCTTTATAAGGATGCTTCTCCAACACATGGCCTAAGATCTAACAAGATGCCATCATTTTGGGAAGCTTCATTTTTGGGTGTTCAGCAAAGAATTTCAAGAAATCCTCACCTTTAGAGGATGACACTTGTTTTTTTTAAGTTTGTCCCTATTATCCACTTTCTATGCGGGCACAAAACGCAAAGAGCACCTTCAAAGTATTTCTGAAAGTCCTAAAAGGACTGTTTGGGTTCCTTCTTTTCACCTTGATTTCCAGGATTTGAACTCTGGCTCTCCAGTTGTTTTCAGAAAGAATTAGTTTGACTCCAAGTAAAGATGTCAGTGGTCAATCTGTTTCAATGACAATTTTAGTATGACCTCAGTGCTGGTGACAATGTCTTTTTAATGCTGCTACTTCCTCTCTAGTACCCATCTTTCTGAGACAGAACATCACTCATAAGATTAAGATCAAAAAGGAGAAACTCTTATCATCAGGAGAGAAATTTTATAAAGTTCAGAAAGCAAATGAGTCATTTACGGACTGCACTAGTTTTTTCATGCAATGTTGCTTTCTCTCATTTAACTTTGGAAAAGGATATCACCAGTCTTAGGATTTTGAACTCAGGATTAACTGCTCACAGGCTAACAGCAAAATTTTGTTAAGCTAATTGTACTTAGAACTTTATTTCCTACAAGGTCCAAATGTACAGGCAGTCTGTCAACACCTTTTGTTTTCTGTGTTGTTGTTTGGTCTGTAACTCGGATGCGTAATTTCCAATAAATGTGATGTGAGTTGAAACCTCATGTTGCCCACTGAAATTCTCTCTGTTTCTCATCTGCATCAGTTGCTGTACATAAATATTTACAGAAAAACATAAATCTAAACTCATAGATGGTGTGAGTCATAGAAACACAATAAAAGAGAATCTCAAGAGGCCATCTCCTCCATCATCTGTCCCAGAGTGGGATCAGCTCCACCTTTTACTGTTCTCTATAGTACAGAACCATAGAATGGTGTGAGTTGGAAGGAACCTTAAAGATCACTGAGTTCCAACCCCCTGCCATGGGCAGGGACACCTTCCACTAGCCCAGGTTGCTCTAAGCCCTGTCCAACCTGTCCTTGAACACTTCCAGAGATAGAGCAGTCACAGTTTCTCTGGGCAACCTATACCAGGGCCTCCCTACCCTCACAACAAAGAATTTCTTCTCAATATCTGATGTAAATCTCCACCCTGTCAGTTTGAACCCACTGCTCCCCATCCTATCCCTGCACACTCTTGCTTAATTCCTCACTGAAATCTCCCACAAGCTTCTGTATGTGTGCAAGTTCACCTGACATTTTCCAGACCTCACGGGGTGGAGCTTTTCCAACAAACCTGGTCAGACTGTCTTGGTCAGAGCTGATGAAACACCCCCAGCGTCTGCCCTAATTGCCCCTTGCTGGAGTTCAAACCCGTTACTGCCAGTCCTGTTCCTGCCATTGGAGCCAGTGAATGCACATCACAGGAATTGTCCTTTGGTATTTTAGGGTAATAATTGCCTTCAGCACAGGATCTTTTTACAAAGGAAAAATGTATAGTAAGGCATCACTTTTTCCCTTTAAGTACCCACTACAGAAAGTGATACTTCAAAAATGCCAGAACATCTAAGACAGCAAGGTAGTGTGTTATACATTACCCCCTATTACTTCTTCTTTAATTAATAGCTCCATCCTACAAACACTTGAACAATTTTATTCCAGTAAGATTATGGACACATGAGTATTGGTAACATTCATTCACAGAAACACACTTCTACCTTTCATTTTTTTTCTTAAGATTATGGGCTGTTCATGGGCTCCAGGCCTGATTTATAAGTTCAAACAGCTGAAGTCTGAATAGATCCTCATATTTCTGTAGAAATGTGCTGGAAAACAGCCTTTCCTTGAATTATTGCATGGAAAAAAAATCCACATTTATACAAAAACCTACATGAGTAATAGGTTACCAGAATGTGCCATTATCCAGTCAATTTTAGAGATTGCATCGTTTATTTTATTATGGCATGTATTGCTGTCAAACAATCTTCAAAATTTGACATTTGAGATCTACCTTGAACCTAAATTCCCTTTACGTAGTGCATTTCAAGGGTCTGTCAAAAAAAAAAAACCAAAACAGAGTCCAATGTGTTTTAGAGAAGTTCAAAAGATGCACACATACATATACATGCATACACTCGTATATGAGTGCATATGTATATAAATATAGATGTGTATATATATATATTTAATTTATGCAGTTTGAAACCCAGATTTAGCCATAAAAACTCTTTTCACTGTTTTTCTCTTTGAAATGGAAAAGATGAGTCAATCATTAACCCAGTGCTTGCGTCTGAATCTCTTCTCACCAAATCTGGCACAAACAGAAGTAACACAAATGAATTATTTGGAGTTACACCAACACGCAACAGAGAAAAGAATAATATTCCTCTGTGCATGAAGCTGAAGAGGTTTATTTTAGTTTCATTTATTCCCAGGCTTTTCAGCTGGGAGCACTATTTTTTTTTTTAACTTCATATGGTGTAACTTAAGGCTGCTGTAAAAACTCCTCAATTCTTTTGAAAGTCAGGCTTCCTTCTTCCTTTGTAGCATCCGTAACCCTTGACTCTCTCATGGAAAACGTGTTTCTCAAAGACTGCTCACAAGAGTGATTGATTTGAGGTTGGTTTTCATCTTGTTTGTGTTTTGCATGACAGGAAATATAAGCAACATTGACCTAATCCTATGACCTGAAGCATGAAAAAACAAATAAATCAAAGCAAATGATTTGCATTTGGCTGTTTGCCCATACGGTCAATTTCAAGGGCTTGTTGTCCTCACATCCTGCAGGACCTGGGAGCCATATCTACATGGCTTTTGTGTAGAAAGGTCTGATTTACCCAGTTTGGATCCAAAGCAGCCCAAGCTGCCAGCAGATTCCCAGAGCTCAGCGCTGTGCTGTTACGGGGTACTTTAGCAATCCCCAAAATTGCCAGTGTCACCTCCCTCCAGTGACACCCCAGCATCATTCAAGGCCTTTCTCATGTGCCTGAGATATGCCCACTGTCGGGACATAAGGGTGTCTCAGGGAGGACAGATGTCACACAAACCTTTGCTGTGCACCTGTAAAGACCCTTCTAGCACTCCCTTTGGCTTTATTGGTGTCATGATGGCTCTATCACCTTTCACTCTACCCTTACTCATCACAGTGGACATAAGGACCAACTCATACTCTTCGCAAAACAAAAGCGGAAAGAGCTGGAATGAGGTCTAAGAACATCCAGAACCACAAGCCAGGCTTAACTGGTGGGCAAAATTCATGGATCTTTTGACAATGTTGTGACACATATGTCTGGCAGTTGGTGCTCCTGGGGAGATGACTCCTGGGATGAATGTCACTTACTCACAGAATCAGAGTGAGTCCGGTTGGAAGGGACCTCAGTGGGTTATCTGGTCCAACCTCCCTGCCCAAACAGGGTCATCCCAGAGCACACGGCACAGGACTGAGTCCAGTTCTTGAAATCTGGGCACTGGGTAGAAGTAGGAAAGCAAAGTAAAACTGGACAAAACACCCAGGGATGAGAGCAAAGAAAGGCAATTCCAAATCCAACCTGCAAATTACTAGGTTTGGGGGTCGATCTACCCCGTCTAGACTAGGACTAAAACATTATTTGTATTTTCATTTGATACATACGTTAAGCTTGATTCCTACAAGGAACGTCAGAGGAAGTACTGTATAGGCTAATGACTAAAATCTCCCTCACTCCTTGCTCACTGGCACTGGCTGGCAGGCAGGTAGGCAGCACACCCCTTAAATCAGTGGTGATCCAGCAAGCAAAGCAGTCATCTCATCCTACCCTTAAATATAGGAATATTCTGTGGCAAAAACTGACTAAACAAAAAGCAAAGTGGCCCAAACTATGGTGCTGACTTGTGTGACCACTAAGCAAAATTCAACTTTTTTATAACAAAATAAAATTAGTCTCTCTCTGATCATCCTTGCTCATGATTCTTCAGGCTGAGCCAAGGACATGGGGGAGCTGGAGCTGACCACATGGTTTCTGCTCAGGTAATTGCACAGCAGACACAGGAAATCACAACCCAAGAACCCAAACCAAAATATTCACAGATCTTTAATTTTATTTTAACAGTCCCAAACGGCAGATGATTCTCATTAGCAGTACATTATCCAAAAGGCTGGAAAGAGGAGGAACCTTTACAAGAGGGAGTTGGTAGGAGCCTAATGGATTATACACTCCATCCCTCTATTACAAGGCAACATTAATCCCACCCAATAAATGTTTGTCATGTAACATTTTATTAAATTTATAACATTTTATTAAATTTATAACATTTTATAATAAACTTTATTTTGAAAAGAGAAATACTGAAGTTCCCATCCCTTCCTCATGAAAACTTTTCTAATGCAGTCATAGGATTAAAAAGCTGTTTCAATGTCTAAACTAATAAAGAAGTTCAATATGATTTCTCAGTCACAGACTTTACAGATGTTTTTGTGTTAATATTCTTGCCAAGGTATTATTATTGTTGTTATTATGTTATTATTGTTGTTATTGCTGTTTTTCATATTGTTGTTTTGTTGCTCACTTCTCTTGACCTAAACATCCTCAATGGCTTCCATGCTTTGCCATGACCATGTTCCTTACATCCTGATCCTTGTTACCATCCTCTCAAAAAACCTTGGAGCCCACCTGGCACTCACTGCAGTCAAAAAGAGGTTGACCTCCAGATGGTCCAGCTTTCTCCGTCTGCATTAAAACAGCAGCTTTTCCCTTCTCCTGTAGTCTCTACTCAGTGAGATTTGTCCATTGCATCCAGCCTGGCTGTATTCGAGTCACAAACGAAGCTTTGGTTGAAAGCATTTCCCTAATACTTCGGTTTCCTCTTCGTTCCTGTTTCCTTGTTTTCTTTTGTTTAATTTAATATGTCAGGATGATTCGGGAACTCACAGAAACCCAAGGGAATTGCAGCCACCAAGACTGATCTGCTGCAGCAGCCCTGGAAAAGGCACAGAGCATCCAGCTGAGTGTTGTGCTCTTTTTCAGATCTTGCCATCTCTTCCTTCCTGTTGTTCTGTTTCCACCAGATATTCTCATCCCTGGAGCAGAGTTAGCAGAATGAATGGTAAGACTGGTCCTGACCCTGTGGAATCAGTCCTTTGCACTGATATCATCTTTTCAGCATCTCTGTAGTGAAAGCTGTGGGGGAGGGCAGTAAAACCAGATGGGAATTGAATTTCTGAGGGTTTTATAATCATTGAATCACAGAATGGTTTGGGTTGGAAGGGATCTTAAAGATCATCTAGTTCCAACTCCACTGGACAACTTCCACTGGACCAGGTTGCTTCAAGTCCCATCCAAACTCATCTTGAACGCTTCCACAACTTCTCACTTCAAAAATAACGTAATATTTGAAAGCCCAAAGCATATGAGAGTGTGGTGTAAAATGTCTTGAATTATTAAGTTGGTGCTCTTGTAAGGAAAAAACTATCAAATTGGAGCAGTTGTTTCGTTTTAGGATAAAGTATGACAATTCATCCCAAACATCAGAAAAAAGTATAAGTGGAAACTTACTATCAAGGAATGCACACTTTAATCAGATTCATATACTGTGAATCTTTTGTCTTTATATACGGTGTTTTAAAATACAGGTAATTCCATTTGCTTATCTTCCAACATGACAAGCTTAGAGTATGACATGCATTTAGCTCATCAACCTTAATACTTAATAATGCAGAGGCACAGGCCTAAAGTTAGTCAGCATTAGGATGCCACTGTGATACTGTTGAAGGTGCAAAGTGGAATCAACCAAGTAAAATTAGTATAAATTTTCAAATGGACACTTATTTTGATGCAGGTAATTTCTCTGGTAGAGTAAGTCCATGAAAACAGGTTGAGGGCAACCCAAAATATAACCGCCTGTCAATGAAAGACATATATCTTCCCAGCAGCTTGTATTGACAAGACTGTGAGGTTAATTAGCTTGGCGGTCAAAAGCACTGCACATCTTTTAACCTTTGCATTGAGCTTCTCAGTTGTGTTCTTTTTCTTAAAAAAAAAAAAAGGAAAAAGGAAAAAGAAATGTTGCGGAAATACGTCAAATCTTGTAGGACTCCAGATAGCAGCTGAAATACGGGTAAGGTTCTGCTCACAAAAACCTTTCTGCAAAAGACTTTTAAGTTGGGCTTCTGTGTTGTTGTGGTTTAGCCCAGCAGGCAGATGAACAGCACAGAGCTCCTCACTCACTCACCCTCAGAAGGAGGGGGGAGAGAATCAGAAAAAAAGGTAAATTAATGGTTAAGACAAAGACAGTTTAATAGGACTGAAAAAGGAAGATAATAATAAGAATGATAATCATAATAGCAACAACAATAATAGAATATACTAAACAAATGCTGTACAATGCAATTGCCACCACTCACTGATGCCCAGAAAGTGTCCAAGCAGCAGGTGCCAACTCACTGGACAACTTCCACCAGTTTTATTCTTCAACATGATGCTGTATGGTCTGGAATATCCCTTGGGCCAGTTCTGGGTCACCTGTGCTGGCTGTGTCCCCTCCCAACTCCTTGGGCCCCCCATCCTCCTCCCCAGCAGGGCAGTATGAGAAGCTGAAAAGCCCTGACTTGGTGCAAGCACTGCTCAGGACCAACTAAACCATCAATATGTTATCAGTTCATGTCATCCTAAATCCTAAATACAGCCCTGCACCAGCTACTATGAAGAAAATTAACTCTATCCCAGTCAAAACTAGAAAATATGTCCAAAACTTGGTATTTTTTGTCCTCTTCAAATCTATCCTTTGCTCTAATAAAAACATTACCTCTCTCTACAAACCTTGTGTTACTGAAATCCTCAGGGTATCAGGGCTACAGAAACACTCCTATTAAAAAGTCAAATGAATAATACATTAAGGAGGATTTCTCTGTAAATATGTCTTTCAGGTCTTGTATTTACTCTCTTGTAAAAAAAAAACCGTGAAGGAGAGAGCTTTGCTTTACAGCTCAAGGAAAGTGCAGAGAAAGATGACAAAGATGATAAAAAAATGTTGAAGAGCAGCCCGAGGAGGAACAATTAAATAACCTTGGACTCACTTCCAGGCTGAAGAGGTGGCTGAGGGAGTACAAGAAATGTCTATCACACTTCTGTCCCTCTCCTAAACGCTTTTCCCTTGTCTGACATGAAACCAAAATGTCTTTTTTTCCCCTACTGTTGTCTGAAGGCTCCCTTTAGATGATGAAGTTGACTCCCAGATCCTTCTTCCAAACCACCAGTATTTTTTAAACATTTTTCTCCTGTGTTTCCAGGCACTTCTACATGTGCTACATTTTGGACAGGCAAACATCTTGTTTCCTCAAGACAGACCAATGGATTTGTGCAGCTGCTTTTTCTCTCAGTCCCATACGGGGACCTGTAATCCTGCAGCAATGAAAACAATTCATTATAATAATTAAATCACTGTTTCATTTCTCAGTTTGATCTGATTTTTCCTGGCCTGCAACGGCAGGTCTGGGATTTATCTCAGAGTTGGACATGGCTGAGGAATGTATCTGTGCTGTGTCCCAGACTTAGAGGGCAGTAATTCCTCTGGAGCATGTGCTTGGGGCCATGTCCCACCCTCATTCCACACAGCAACAGGGTTTGTGGAGCCATATCCTGTGTCTGTCCCTTGCTCCACACCTTTGGGTCAGTTTGAAGATCAGACTGAGGGCTCTGCGTATTTCATGTTTCAAAGAAAGACACAGACAGTGGGAGATGGAGACCATCCCCACCTACAAAGGTTGTAGTTGCAATCACAACCCTTATTAGACCTTGGAGAATCCACACAGGTGAAACCTCTGTGCTGCTGCTTAGACCCTACAAGTGGGTGAAAGAAACCAGTCCCCTGCAGCAAATCCACAGGGAATTCATGGGGCAAAGGAGTGGCAGGCACTGATCTCTTCTGTGGGGACCAGGGACAGGACTTGAGGGAATGGCCTGAAGTTGTGTCAGGAGAGGTTTACGTTGGATGTTAGATAAAGGTTCTTCCCCCAGAGGGTGGTGGGCACTGAACAGGCTCCCCAGGGCAGTGGGCACAGCACCAAGGCTGACAGAGCTCAAGAATCATTTGCATGATCCTCTCAGGCACATGGTGTGATTCTTGGGGATGGTTCTCTGCAGGGCTAAGGGCTGGATTTGACCTTTGTGGGTCCTTTCCCACTCAGGATATTCTGTGATTCTGTGACTTCTTTCTCCTTTAAGCTGCCAGCTCTGAAATAACCCACCCCAGCGATTCATTCTCCTTCTGTGGGAAAGGAGGAAACTGAAGCAGGGATCTTGCTCTGTGTTGTTCAAGGGAAGAAGACCCCAAATTCTCTGAGCTGGGTGCTTTATCCCCCACATCATCCCACTGTGCAGCAACTTAAGCCAGACAGTTGCCATCTCTGCTTTCATGGGACAGGGGTGCAGAGGGTGATTAAAGGGAAGAAGCCCCAAAACCGCCTTTCAGCAGCTCTCCTGTAGTCTGCCAGCATGTGGACAGCCCATAGCTTCCCCTGTCTAAAACAATTCCCCCACCAACATCAAATATTCATTTCCTTGAAGGGGAGGGAGGCCAGTCGACTCTTGTGGAGAGGAGGAAGCCAGTGTATTTGACTAGAATGTGGGAGGAGGCTAATCATGAAAGATCAGGCGAAAAACACAAAAGAAGACAGGATGTCATCTTCACCAGACATGGTTAGAAGCTTTGTTTGGATGTCAGAGATTTGGTCAATGAATTTTTTTGCCTTCCAGGAAAATTGTGCTGCAGGATTTCAGTTTGTACCTGAAAAAAAATAATCTTATTTCTAACGGCAGGCTTAAGATTGGAAGGTGTGAGGGACATATGAACCCAAGCCATATTCTGCATATTCAACAAGCATCAGAGAGGGAGTTTGTATCATTGCCTTCCAAGCCTGTCAGCTCTGAAAACTAGTGATGACAGGGTGCTGCAGGATTAAAACAAAAAGTGCGAGGAAACACCTAGAGATGACAATTTCAATGAGGGTTATGCTTTAATTGCCATCTCTATTTCAATGGAATACTGCTAGAGCCATCATTAATAAATTGAATTCTCAGGAGGAAGAGGCAGGACCTGGATGATGCCTGGGGCCATCTGAGATGCCTGGGGTACTTGAGACACTCAGAGAAGGCTGCCAACACAGGACCTGTGCCTTTGTGGATGTCTTGCTGGAAGCTGAGCATGATACTCAGGCACATCTAAAATTGCACTAGACACCTACAACAGAGCAACAGTCTGGCACCCCCAAAGTCCAGGCCCCCTGCTGGAAAACCATCTCCACTTTCTGCCGAGAATGTGACATTTAAGTGCAATCCAACAAGTGATAAGCCTGTAAATGCTGAGAAAAGTTAAAGAGCAGCCTGGCACTTCCCAGCCAGGCAGCTAGTCCCTGAAGTGTTTTACTAACTTTTATTTCAAGCTTTCCTTTAGCAACCATAGCATGTCTGAATACAAATTATCACAAAGATCAAGATGTTCAGATCTGAAAATACCTCAAAACAACTGTCTGCTTTAACCTTTGCATATTTTATACACTTTTTGTTTCTAATCAAATTCCACCCACTAAAGGATTTCAGAAGCAGGGGAAGGTAGTGCTTCTAGAGAGGGTATTTATTGGAACATATCTGCTGTAAAATGTAGATAGGAATTATCACATAGTGTCCTGAAATAATGTTGCTCATTAGACCTATGCTAATTCAGAGGATCATACCATTTTTAAACAAGATGGTATATGCAAATAACATCTGTCTCATAACTAGAAAATGGCCCCAAGCCTAAACATGTGAGTCTGGATCTAGATCTTATACCTCATGAACTGTCAAGAGCTCTAGGCTGGTGATCTTGCTGAATAAAAGATGAGAAGAAAAAGTAGAAATAAGACTAACACAGAGGCCCAAGGGTCTCTGATGAGCCCAGCAGGCAAGTCAGGAGCGGAGACACAGGTATCAGATAAATTTAGTGATCAGGAGAGGGAGTTCATCCATCAGGTCTCTATCAGCTGCAAGAATTAACTGCAGATGTACCATAACCATCCCCTGGGCCTTCCACCATATAACTGACAGCTCCATCCCAGTGCACCAGAGATGGGGTGGTATATGGTGAGGACAGGAGGTGGACACCCACATGTTCACAGGAAGGGATCAGAGGAATGGATCACAGGAAAGTTCAGAGAGCTCCAAATCCCTCTCTCCTCGCCCCCATCAGTTGGCAGAGCAGATGTTCTTACATTGCATAGATTTGCATACCATAGATTTACACCAGCCTGCATCTGTTCGCAGAAGATATTTATACCCAAAGGAAACAGCACTTTGGGGTGTGGTGTTGACATCACAGGCTGAAAAAACCCTGTTGTATGTGGTGTTGACTTGGTACCCACAGAGGATCACATCCAGACTGGAGCCTGCTCTTCAAAAAAGGCATGGAAGAGAACAGAATGGCAAGAAAGATCTCGGAGGCCAAGAAAACATCATCTACAAGGAAAAGGAGACTGAGTTGGAGCATTTTACTGTCAAGACAAGACAAATTCAGAGCACACAAGAGGGTGCCCGATCTCTGAGAGTTACTGGAATAAGTAAAATTATAATAGGTCAAACACAGTTCCCTTTGATATTTTCAGACTCCAGGAACTTGTATTTCCAGGACTTCCTCAAGCCAGAGAGGGTCTACTGGAATTTAATAACCCTCAATGGATTTTTATCTGTGTATTTGTCTAAGTGCTTTGTGAACCTGCCTCAACTTTCAGAGGTCACAACATCCTCCAGTGAGAGGTTTCGAAACTTAATAACAGGTCTTGCATTCTGCATCAAGAACTTCATCTGAATGTTTGTTGGGACCTATTTCTTTCATATAATTTGATGATAATTTGGTGTTCTTGTGCTAGCAAAGACCACAGGCAATCATCTCTTACCTGTTGTCTCAATGGCACTCATAGACTTTCATAGGTCTGCATGACACGATAAGAAGTCAGAGGCTTATTGTGATGGATTTGGGTTGCATGTTAATGACAAATCATCTTTCTAGTGGTAAAGAGAATGAGATGGTGAAATAGATTGTATGGTAGGAGGATTAAGCTTGATTGCATGTGTCAAGAAGGCAGACAATCAATGCTGTTCATGGTGCAGTTTATCCCATTCCGAAGTAAATGTCCACATTTGGTCAATTAAATTGCACTTTAAATTCCACTGACTATTGACTGGATCTCCAGTGACAACCATGAAGCTTCAGCAGCCTCCTCACAGGAAGATAACTAAAGTTAGAGGAGAAAAATCCAACCCATTTGAGCCAACTCAAGGCAAAGTAGGTCTGACAAACTTTCATCTTTAGCAAAAATGAATCCACTGAAATGCCATGGCAATGATTTGAGTTATTGCTTCAAATACTTGATTTTCCTATGTGTTCTTTGGTGTCAAGCTCCCATAACACCGGTTTAACTCCCATATATTCTTCTGACTTCGCAAACTGTCGGGAAGCTACAAACAGTGGCTGTGTTCTGCCAGGTCGAGGAGTGGAAGTGAAGACAAAACACTGAACTATGGTAGGAAAAAGTGGCATCACCTGAGTTCCTTGTGCTCAGCAAAGCCCCGTAACAAGTATCTTTCCCACTGACAGCCAAATGCTGTGGCTCTGCCCAACAGGATGCTCCTTCCTTTCCCAAATCCCCAGGGACTTGAGGGATCAACAACTGACCTTCCCACAAAATCCTTGAAGGGGCAGTCACTGATTTTAGGAGGGCTTAGCTCACCCAAAATTATTTCCATAGTGGAAATGGCTAAAAGATGACTTTGATAGGCACCACCATCTCAGCAAAACACAACCAGGATTCCACAGCCCATATCCACAGAAGTGTTCGGGTTCCTAAATCACAGATACGTTAACAGCAGTAGAAAGATGAAGCCTCCACAGTTCCATGTCCAAGGCCCCTCATGGAGCTGATTCCTCTGTCAGTGCCATCACTGTGGCTAATTCCATGCAAGCTGGTTAATTCACCACCTCTCTATTCCTTCCAGGTACATTTCATTATCCCTACCTCTAATTAGCTAGATCTAAAGAAATGCTCGATTTTTTTAATTTTTTTTTTTTGGTGAATAATGGCCACTGTTAAATCCATGTGCCACAATAATGGCAGTTAATTTGAACAGGCCATTTAAAAGCTATTGTATTAAGTTCCACACAAACCCAATTGACACGCAGAAGCCTTTTATAACCTGGTACTCCCTGCACTATCATCAATTATCACCTAATTAAACAACAAAATTTCCTTGCAATGCCTGAGTTAGACATCATTACTAAACATTTTGCTATCACTTAGTGGATTAATGTTGTTAATTAAACAACTTGCAGCATGGAGTCAGGATCGTGGCATGATACTTGAAGGGAGGTGTGCAAACCTTTATAAATTGTTTGAAGTCAAAGCCTGCTTGGCTTGTATTGCTAAAAAGGATTACTTTAAAAATCAATAGCTTTATTCTGTTTGGTTTTTTTTCCCATCTGGGTGAATCAAAACAAACAAACTGTCCACAAACTCCAGTAACAAACTGACATTGGAAATGCTGGCTTTTCCATGCCCAGAGAAGAGACTGCTCATTTGCCCACAGTTTTCGGGTGGTGGGAGTCTGAGGATTTTACAAGAGTTTGATCAAGAATATCCCAACAAATTTTCCATCAGTGATGAAATCTGAATCCCTGAGTTTCACCTATGCACTTTCTGGGATGTCACTACATACTGAAGCCTAATTCACCTGTAACAGGGAATTTCTGCTGCACTCTTCATATGCTGTTACATCTACTAGGAGTTTAGGGATGATTTCTTTTGAACATCAGGCTAACCTGCTCCAGGGGGTGACCAAGCCCAAGTTACTAATGATGAGAACTCACAAATATTTCTAAATCCAACCTACTTCCAGGAAATTTGTGGGTTTGCAGGTCCAGCTTCAGCAGCTGCCAGCTTTCCAGTTAGTGACGCAGACTGTGAAAAAGCTCTTTTAGGGTGTCTGAGATTCCATTTTGAAGCTGTACTGGAGGCTGTTCATGTGTCCCTGATGACCATGTTGACACTCAAATCCACGACAGCAAAGGGCAAATCCAAATCACTGTTCTTCTACCCTGGGAAGCAGTAAACCAACAACCTGCCAGTGAAAAAGTATCTGAGAAAAACATGATTAGGTGGTAAGGTATTTTTTTGTCCTGAGCTGTGTCTGAGGACGTGCAGAGGGTTCAGATTTGTATTCAGATAAACCGATCACAGTGAAACTGAAACTCCCTGCATGATAACTAGTTCTGACTAATGTCAAGGATGTTGCCTGAATTATTATAAGCTTTGAGGCACCTACCAGGAGTAAGAGTGTCCCAGATTATGGTTGGTTGGATGGGGTCCTGAGCAACCTGGTCTAGTGGAAGGTGTTCCTGCCCAAGGCAGGAGGGTTGGAACTACCTGATCTTTAAGGTCCCTTCCAACACAAACCATTCTGTGATTCTATGATTTTGTTCTTAGGTGGCACTCCAAAAATAGTGATGAAGTGGCTTTCACGCTCTCCACTAGAAGGCAGTCATTAAACCCCTTTTAATTTGCAGGTGAGGACCTTGACTTTTCACTTCATCTGCCCCACTGGGTTGAGCAATGGTTCCTCCGCTCTTCTCTCTGTGTCCAATTGAACACAGAAGGATTCAAAGTGAAAGTCACACTCACACGTACACATCTGAAAATGATCCCTTTGGTTTTCCTGTGGTCTGCAGTTTGATCACCAGACTGCTTTGGAAGACTGATTGACACCTGATTGCATCTCTGGCAGGTTAGATGGGGATATCCTGGTTATCCATCTCCATTCTGCTGTGGCCCTCAGTGCACTCTCTGCTCTAGGATGCCACTGCATGAACCCAGGCCGACACGGTCACATGAATCAGAACCAAACCTACTCATCTCCAAATGAGTACTTCCTGCCTTCCTTTCAGCCTCACATGTATCGTCATCCTCTGCTTATTATAGTGCCCAGTGCTCGGTCACAAGTCATCACTTCCCCTTTCTCCCTTTACTCTGCAGGGCATTGCACAAACACAAAACAGGCCCGGCCCAAAGGGAGCAAACAGGTCACAGGGAGGTTCTAAGTTGTTTAAACAAGGGGTACAAACTATTGCCAGTGGGCTCAGCAGAGCAGCCTGAAGAAAAGCAGACAAACAGACCTGTGCAATAATAAAAGTGATGCCTCAAAGTTTATGCTGCAGGAGGAAGGTCATATCCAGGCTGTGGCTATTGAATGGCTTGGAAGCATAAGTATGACTCTTCAAACACATAGGTGGGTGACAACCCTCTACTTGGACAGCTGGAGAGAGAGGTTCATCTATGCTGCAAAAAAACTGGAGAATAAGGTGTGAAAGAAAGCTGGAGAGGGACTTTTTACAAGGGCTTGTAGTGATAGAAAAAGGGACAATGGCTTAAAGCTGAAAGCAGATAGATTTAGATTAGATATTAGGGAGAAATTCTTTATTGTGATGGTGGGGAGGCCCTGGCACAGGTTGCCCAGAGATGCCAGAATGCCCCATCCTTGGAAGTGTTCCAAGCCAGGTTGGATGGGGCTTGGAGCAACCTGGTCTAGCGGAAGGTGTCCCTGTCCCATGGCAAAGGATTGGAACTGGATGGTCATTAAAGTCCCTTCCAACACAGACCTTTCTATGGTTCTGGGTTTGGGGATACTTGGGAAGGTCAGACAGGAGCAGCCACCTCCTCCACAGCCCCACAGTCCTCAGCAGGAACAGCAAAAGTAAAATGAAATCAACTCTGTTTAAGTGGCAAGAAAACAGTTGTGCCACTCCAGCCTGGGATAAGGCTCTGATTGTCAATTCTCTCCACTTCCTGCTCCACATCATCTAGATTATCTCCCCAAAAGCAGATGGTAACCTTCTGAAATGTCTTCTACATAGTCTCTAGCATGACGTGTTTGTGTCCATCTCTGCAATTGTTCTCATTTTCCCTTGTGTCCATCCGTCTTCTCAGCTGAGGGACTGGTGGTGACTCAGCTGAGGCACTGGAGCAAGGATTAAAGATTCGAGCATGGAAGAGTCAGTCCATCCATTTCCACACTTCTTTCACAAGGCTGTACAGGAATAACAGCCTGGAAGGTCTTCCCTGGCTCACTTATGTCCTTGGTATTGCAGAGCATTGTCCCCTCACTTCCAATAGCAGGACAAATGGAACATTTGCAGAACCGATAGTGATACTGGTGGAGAACACAAATGCATAAATACTCACATGGGCAGATGGGACACAAGACTGTTGTGTTACTGCAGCTCTTCTTTGTCATCTGGGCAACTCTTTTTATATTTTTAAGCTGCTATCACCTCCTGCTTGTCCTGCTGCTGCAGATGACAAGGCCCTTGCCTTGGTTTTAGATGCAGACACCTGTGGTGGTACCCTGGGGTGTCTGGGGGTGTATATATGTAGGATCTTTGGATATCCTATGTAGATTATGCCCTTGTTAGAGGCCTGCATCTAAACATTTCTGCAGAGTACGCATGGATACGACTTGGCAGTGTTAGGTTAACAGTTGGACTCAATGATGCAAAAGTATTTTTTCCAACCTAAACGATTCTGTGCATGAATATGGATTTGTATGCATAAATATCTTGGGTTTTGTCATTTGTATGCTCCTAGATTAAAGCACAATGGTTTCACTATTTAGTTTTCTGGCTCTTAAAAAACATGGTTTTTTACTCCTAAATTAAGCTCTTAGCCTGCATCTTCTGTTAGTCTCTTAGTAAACCTCAAACACAGACCCGTCCATTTAAGTTTTGGTTCCAGCACATTCCTTCTGTCTCCAAACTCGACAGAAATAACCCCTTTCACTGACACTGAATTAAACTCATGCAAGTATTGCTATTGATCCAGCCTTCTGAAATGATTGGAGATGTGCCTGCTGTGGTTTAAATAAGGACAAGCCTTCCCAAATCAATGAACTTTATGTGACCTCACCTTCTCGACAAGCTGCATCTGAATTAGACCGGCAGTTCATCATGTAAGTGAAATTCTACACGAATTTCAGAAGCCAAAACACAACTCCTGAAGGAAGTATCTACTACCTTAGCATTTTTAATTCATTAAAACCTTAATACAGACCATGGTGAAAAACTATCATGCTAGCACATGTATGAGTGGCAGTTGTCCCAAAGAGCTTAAAGACTCAAATCAAAAAGAACTGGGGGAAGAGAGGGACATTACTGGAATGAAATTATAAAACCAGGTGCATGGTCTCCACACTCTAAGCTTAGTGTCCTGACATTACAAAAAGTCAGGGCCCTGTGTACCTCACGACCTTCCCATTGCAAGATGGAGCTGATTCCCTGTTACTGAACAGGCAACAGTCCAAGAAATAACATGAATTAAGAGTTTGTGCAGTGACATTTTTAAACGTTCACTGACTTTTAGGGAAAGCCCACAATGAATATTAAACAAGCCCCTGTGACTCCCAGGGCTGGTGGGTAGGACCTGACTTTCTTGGTTATGTGCAGTGACCTTTCAGAACCATTTTTGTCAATGCATGATTCCTCTGGTTCTTCAGCCTTATGCACCCTGGGACTTCAAGAGATTTAAGTCCCTTCTGCTCCTACTAAGCGGAGCCCTGAATTCCCTCACCTAGAAAAGGACTTTTGACTAATGCCACTGTGCATGGAAGAGTGCTTAGAAATTACACAAGCATTTCAGTGCAAACCAGAGGCACCAATGAAAAGAATTGCTGGTTTCAGTTGTTACCACTGAGGTATTTAGTGTTACAGCACCTTGATGCTTTACAAAACACCCAGATTAAGTCCAAATCTGCAAGGCTGTAGAGAAAGATAAAACACAAAGCCTCCTTATCACTGAAGTCCCACTTAAGCCTTCAAGTACAACTGCAGTGCTGGACTCGCCTCCTGTGTTGGGGGATCCTCTATAATAGAGTCATTTAATTTCAGGACACGTTTGAGCTCTTTTCTTACATATCCTGAAGGAAATCATAGATCAGCTGCTTGGGATCAGAAGGTAGAAAATAAATTGTAGTTTTGCTTTTCCTCTGCATCTTTTGTTTCTTCTCTCGTTAGCAGCACTGCTGAGCAGGCTTCCAGACACCTAATCCTCTCTAAGAGCTCTCTCTAAGAAGCAGACAGTGTTGGAGGTAAAAAATGATTCATGTACAGTCATGTTTGTCACTGTCTGGAAAGCAAAGTGATCAAATCCACCAGAGACAAAATAGCCCGAGCTGACACTGTGATGACCTACTTTTAATAACAGATGAATGCTTCAGGACTGGGCATTTGGGGTAAATGTGTAAGGTGCTTGGAGCACAGCTAGGAGATATCCTACAGGAAAGATGTTCTGGGGTCTTTTCACCCCTCAGGTTCTGACCTTCTCCAGAGATGTGACTAGAGCACAATGTAGTACCATGGCTTTCATTGCTTACCAACACACAGCAAGGGTACTGAAGGACATAGGCTGGAAAAGACCTCCAACACCATCAAGTCCAACTTTCAGTGAAGCAGCCCAGGAGGAATTTCCTGCCAGGGGTCCAGAAGACTTGAAGCCAGTTGTTAGTTTATCCCAAAGCTGCATTTTCATTGTTGTAGTGGCAAGGACAGTATACAAAGACTGAGCTAATGCACAGATGCTCCCTTCAGCCCTTCCTCCCCCATATCTGTACTGTCACAGAGCAGATCCTTGAAATAGCTACAAGAGCTTGTTTCAGCTTAGCTTGGGTATTTCTGCAGCGTGCTGTGAGGCAGCAGCACTGGCACCCCCGAAACCAGCCCAAGTGAGGCAACATCTCTGTGTTCACACCTCCTCACGACAAGCGTCCTCTCCGTGTGCTGCCCCAAAGCATCACCGTGCAGAACGTGAGCTCTGCCTGTCCCTCCTTCACAGCCCTCTCTCCTCTTCCCACACATCATGGCTCAGACAGGGTACTGAAGGTCACCTACAGCACTAACCTGTCCTTAACTTCTTTCCCTTTTTTCTCCTCTGATCTTCTAACATGAGTGTGGAGTTTTTGGTGCTTCTGTCCACCACGCCATACCCCTTGACCACAGCGGACATGAGGGTCACACCAAGAAGAGTTGTGTTTTTAAGGGGTTGATGGAGTGGCCTTCATCCATTTGTAGGAAATGTAATGAACAGTGAGCACACAGCTGAGCCACAGCCACAAAATACCTGGGGATGCCTCTTTTATTTCTTCTTTTGCTGAAATCCCATTTCCACTCCTGCTAGCAAAGCAATGACTCACACACTTGGGTATCTAAATAGGTTATAACCAGTTGGCTGTAGCCAGTGTCAGTAAGAGAGTTGTTGCTTATCTTACTTTCAGATACCTTCTTAAAGTTCCATTTGCTTAGGATATTGCTCCAAGTACCTCCTCCTGATCCTAGCTGAGACCTGTGGATCATCCACCTCTGAGGACCAGCTCTCCTGGCTGCCAGAACTGGCCTGAGGGCACTTGGTTTTCACAGGGAAGCTGACACATTTGACACCATCTAATTTTGTTCTTTTCCATGCTGCTGAAAATTGAGTCCATTGTGTCTCTTGCTGGGTGTCCCAAAGCTGAGCTCACTGATGGAAAAAGTATCCTGGACACTCAGTGCCTTCCAGGGAACAGAGGTCACTGCGGAAAATCATCATTTGGAGAATTTTATGGCCATAATAGAAAGGATCACAGAATCCCAGAATCAATTAAATTAGAAAAGACCTCTGAGAACACCGAGTCCAATCTATGACCAAACACCACCTTGTCAATGGAGAATCACAGAATCAATTAATGCAGAATTACAGAGGCAATTAAAAACGTGTGACAATAACGTGACAACGGTTCCCTTACTCGGACCCTGCTGTGTTTCCATCAGTCAGCCCTGATGGTAAATGCGCTCACATCAGGCACTTTCATAGCACTGACAACAAAGTGTTTTGACCTTTCACCTTAACCACTAAAAGAAAGCAAGCCAGCAAACCCACTCCTCACCCAGAATATTCACCACACAGAGGTCAGGTTTGAAATGTTGCCGTCAGCAGCCTCTGCTCACCCCAGTTTATGTTAATTCTGCAGCAGAGAATGATTTCTGGGAAATTTAGGAGTGCACACACCTCGGCACCCAAATCACTCAGTATTAGCAAAATTTCACAGGGAAACAATACTGTCTGCTGATGTCCTTGCTTCTTGTAAATAGACCAGCTCACAAGAATTAACAGGTGACCTCAGGTGAGAAACACAGAGAGAATTCAGAGAAATAAAACAAGGACCTTCACAGGTCATTTTTGGCTCACACCTGCTCGCAGGGAGGTTACAGAGGAGAGGTAAAACACACAGAAACATCTGAGACTTGGGTGGGTGGTCCCAGCTGGGAGGTGACACTGGCAAACCAAGCACAGGAGCAGATCAGTGCTCATTTTGCAGCACCGAGGAGGTGTCTCAGCACACAGTGGAGTAGCAAGATGAAAGTGGAACAAGGGGATGCTCAGTGTTGGGAGGTTGGGAGGGAGGCAGAGTGGACTGAATTAGGGTTTCAATTTCACAGCCCCATTTCCTAAGCCACTGAAGACTTCTTTCAAGCCCTTTCTTGGAAAAAGCACTACTGAGGTCGTGACAACCCCTAATGAGCATCTGATATCAACTTGGTGAAGGAGTCTGGTGCTTACCTCTTCAGCAGTGCCTATGTGTGTATCTACCAGCTCCTACTGCAGTTCCAGGAGTTTTACCCATGCTAAATCAGCTCTTGCTTTGCCTAAGTCCTCACCACCCAGAGCAGCCTCCATCATTCCTTACACATGAGGTAGTTACGCACTGGCACATGCTGCCCAGAGAAGCTGTAGCTTTCCCATCCCTGGAAGTGTTCAAGGCCAGGCTGGAAGGGGCTTTGAGCAACCTGGTCTATTGGAAGGTGTCGCTGCCAATGGCAGGGGGTTGGAACTGGATGATCTTTAAGGTCCCTTCCAGCCCAAACCATTCTATGAATTCATGATTCCATGATTCTATGATTAACTCATGCCATGCCTCAGGAAAGACAATGGGACAAGTCTCCATCTGCTCCCCTGCCAGGCCTGACCTGTCAGTTCTCACCACATGCCTCCCAGACATGTCCAAGTGAGAAGACGCCTTGAAGTAAGATGTCTGGGGACTCATAATGTGGGATGTGTGACTGTTTACCCAAGATCCAGACCTTGCCCTTCTGTGTCTCTAGGTTTCAATCCCCTGCCTATAAAAGAGGGAAGGCTGTTCCTTTTTAGTTCACAGTAAGGATAAATATATTAAGAACTAGGGGATATTAATGTAGCAGATGTGAAAACCTCTGGTCGTGCCTCAAACAACCAGTTCTGTTGGGCTTTCCCCATCCAGACTGTCTATTTTCTGTAGGAGTCGGTCCCTTTTGGGACCCAGCACAAGGAGTTTCTATATTGGACACTCAGCACTTCTGCAATACTAGTGATAAAGTGCTTTAACTTACTGCAGAGAAGAACTCAAAATCAAAGTTATGAGGCAAAACCTCTCAGCTCCTCACCATCACATGACACAGCAGTCATTTAAGATAAAATTTTTATTAGTGTGATGGTGTATTATTGCTGTTTCTGGAAAACAACTTTAACTGTGTATCTGCTGAAACTGCAGAGATGATAATAATAAAAATGAAAAACTTTTTTGGATTCCTGGGAGGTTCCAAACCTGTTGTGAGTACATCACCAGGTCAAATGCAAGAGCCCTTACCAGCTATTAGTTTGAAGGAGGTGCCTGTGTCTCCAAGGAGAACATCTGTCCCACCTCAACAAGCTTCATCAGCATCTTCCAGGTGTGATATCTATTTCAGATTTCAGTTATGCCGCAGATTAAATGTTGGTACAGACCTCAGCCGTGGGAGAACACCAGGGTGTGAATTCTCAGCAGCAAGGCTCAAAACTCAGACATCCTGATCCAAAACTGGAAAAAAATAATAATAATAAAAAAAAGAAATCAGCCTCCCAGTCATCTTGCCTTTAGAATAACCTCTAGAGGGGTACAAATTTCTGTGCTCAATACCAATGAGGGTTATAAAAAGAAATGTGACCATGCTGGAAATTTTGCTAATCTTTTAACCCCTGTGACCTCTCTGGGCAATGATTTCTGCTTATCCCAAATGAATTTAAACTAAAAGCTCTTTTAACTGGCAAGACAGTAAATACAGGGGATATATAAATAGATAACAGAAAGAGCTCGATGTAATTTGGTTGCTCAAAGAGGTTGTGGACTCTCCATCCTTGAAGACATTCAAAAGGTGTCTGGACATGGTCCTGAGCGACCAGGTCTGGGTGGCCCTGCTTGAGCAAAGAGGTTGGACAGGATGACCTCCAGAGGCCTCTTCCCACATCGACTGTTCTGTGACTCTGTGATTTTTAATCTGACTTTTGACTGTTAATTTTGCTTCATATCTCCCTGTACAATTAGTTGATGTTCTCAGAGGAGCTAGGAATGGCAGATTATGTGTGCCAGTGGTCCTGTAAACTCCAAACCAGGCAGTTTGTCTCCAAGGGTGGTCAATAGCTGATGTCCAGGCATAGGAACAGTCCAAGCTTGGAGCTGGCTTTCCATGATCCCCATTTCAGGAAGAATTACTCGAGATGGGGTCTCTGTGCAGAAGTCAGAAAAGGGGTATTTCTTTCACACAAGCAATGGAGGGGCTGTTCTCCAGGATGGGAGAGGAGCTTTTAATCACAAGTGACTTTGCATTTTCCTAGCAGGTTCAGAGCAGCACACAGCCCTCCTGCAGGGTCAACACATGTGATCACACATGGTGCATGTGGTCACACACCATGACCTTTTTGGCTATGGGGAGGTTTTCAGCCACTCCCACCCCTCTGCAATCCACCTGACCTCTTCCCCATCACCACTCTGATCACTCAGCCCTTCACGCAGCCGTTTCCTGTGAAAATGATGCTTCTTACAGGCAAAGGGTAATCCTTTTTTTTTTTTTCATTTGGGGTTTGGTTTTGTTTTTCTCTTTTCCTTTTTCAGTTTTGCTTTGCTGGTTTTTCTTAAATCCAGACTGTTTTGTTGCTCTGGCTGAGATCACGATGAGGTGATCAGTTGAGTCAGCAGAGTGAGGAAGCAGAACCTGGAACGGGGAGGCAGGAGGCAGAGGGAACCAGCAGGTGAGGGCAGGCAGTGGCTTTGCCTCCCTCAACCTGTGCCCATTTTATACATCTACTTAAACTGATGAATTCAAGTGCTGCAGACAAACCATAGCCCAAAATGACCGACCAGGAACTGAGAAAAAGCTTTGAAACTTTATAAAATCACAGCTGGCCGAATTTTATGGACTGGGAACACATTTAGCTCTGTCAATTTGGTTGATCCTTGGTATGAGACTAACAACTGTTTAAAAGTACTGCAGCACCACCAGCAATAGGACCAGCATACAGTTGACTTATTTCTCTTCATAACTTGGAAGGGACAACACATATCTCCATATGAAGTTGTTCCAAGGACATAAAATCAGGCGGGACCCTGTAGAAAGGCACTGCCATAATTACTCAAGTGTTTTCTGGTGAAGCCTGGGAGATGTGCACCGTCACACACTATTTTGCAAGTGGTTTGATTTGCTCACTGCATTTCCTGTCCTCTTCTGGGGAAGCCAGGGAACTCCCAGGCTGGAAATGTGTAACAAGCAGCTGGACAGACACCTCATGGGAACGGGTGGTTTGGGGGGTGTTGGACTCACTGTATGGTAAAAGAGGTGAAGTGACTTCTCTGCTCCTTTCTAAGCCCTTTTGCTTATGACTGCTATGAGGATTGAAATGTAAACCTTGTGGTACCACGCAGTGCACACCTTTGGGAAGAAATGGAAACCTTTGTGGGGGGAAAGAAAAAATGAAAAATACTGAAAAACTGAAAATAATGTGCCCTGCTGTATTTTCTTCTTTATTTTTCAAATGCATTGACTCATTAACTGAGTTTCAATGAATTCAAAGCAAAGACCAAGGGGACTATTATATTTTTCTTTTGCAGCAGTGATTAAATATGTTCCCTTGTCATTTTCCACTCCACACCTCCTTTCAATTGACAATAAATTGCAAACAACTATCATTAAAAAACAAACAAAAGAGACCAAATATTTTGAGAATGAAACTCCTCAGAAAGACCCATTGCCCAGGCAAAACAATCAGTTTGGCCTTTTTTTTTTTTTTTAACTGAAAATGTGTGTGGTTTTCAAATACAGGAAAGAAAACACGACGGCTTGTGGTGATATTTTCCACCAGAAAGATGCAGCTTTAAGGGCTTTTGGTTTCCAGATACCTACACCCACTGGAGTGGCCTCATCTGTTGTAGAAGGCGATGCCTGATTAGTTGTACAAGGCAAGTTAAATGACAATAACAATATATAGCAGTTGGTGTGTGTTTCAGTGGAAGCTTTGTGTCAGCTGGGTAATTATCCTGTGTCTGGTTAATTAATATGGCAGCTGCCTCCCAGACCACAGTGCCATTGCTTTCAGATATGAAAAAAAAAAAGCTGCTGTGGAAAAAAGAAGTGGAAAATCTGTTCTCTGCACCCCTGCTGGATAGGATCCAGTGGAAGATGCCCCTGCTCATTGCAGGGTGTTTGGACTAGATGGCTTTTAAAGACTCTTTCCAAGCCAAGCCGTTCTGAGATTCTAGGAGCCCATAACAAGAAGTGGGCTTAAATCCCAGTAAGGAAGGTTTAGGTTGCACATGAAGGGCAGTGAAGGACAGTTTTGGGACAGGCAGCTATGGAGCTGTCACCAGAGGTCTGGACTGACAAGAGGAGTTAATGCTACTTTAGAAAGGGCTCGTGCTGATTTTCCTTGCAGCAGGGCTGGAATCCTTGGCTTGTCTTGCCAAGAAGTTTTCCTGATCTGAGGCCTTGTTGTTGCACAGTCAAATGATTTTCTGGGAGAGGACACAGGCTGACACCTTTTTCTGCAAATTTGGAGCTAAGTGGCCTGTTTGGTGTGTGATACACGGAAACTAATCCTGAGCCTAAATATTTGCACGTCTGCAAAATTTCCTATAGGCAAAGCGATCCTCAAGTAACTGACTGGTGTGTCATGCTCTGTCCCTCGGACCATAGAATTCTAGAAATCCTAGGATGCTTTGAGTTGGAAAGGACCTTAAAGATCCTCTAGTTCCAAGCCCCTGCCATGGGCAGGGACACTTTCCACTAGACCAGGTTACTCAGAGCTTCATCCAATCTGGTTTTAAACACCGCCAGGGATGGAATCTGATCTATGTTGAGAGAGGCAATACCAAAAGGGGGCAAGGGATGAGGGACAGACCATGGGGCTGCAACCCACCTGGGGATATGCCACTAAGATGCCCAAAGCTTGCACTCAGCCTTACTGCAGGTGGATACGATGGTCCTCCAAGCATCACATTCCTGTGCAAATTTTACCAACTGCATCAGCAACCAGTGGAGCTGAAAACTGGGAATACATAGGGTTTTAATTATCTGCAGCTCACCTTGACTTGGGGTGGAAGAATCTATCTCTTCTGTATGCTTGCAGTATCAACACCCAGTATAATGGACTCTGACGCAGACAGGAAAGATGGATGTGTAAGTTAATGGGGTGTGAGCAATTTAAATGCAAAATCATCTGCCTCATGAAATGCCTTTTTCTCTCCTGCTGGTAACAGGAATAGGTATTATAGTCAGCTCTAATTGTTTGAGAAAATAGGGAAGAACCACTCTTTGAAAGCAGTTCATTTCCCCTGATTTCCAAAATCCCAGCAGCCTTTCTCTTTGCTTTGCCTTGCCTCCCTTTTCTTTATTTTAATGCATGCTTTACATTTCAGAGATCAGCATCAAGGGCAAAATTATCACAATGGTATTCAAAGAATCATCCCAGACTGTTCAAAATGAACATTTACAGGTCCTAAAATTTCTAAACACTTCATTTGGGTCATCTCAAACAAAACATCTTTTACTGGTGTAACAAGGCCTGGTGGTGTCATGTTCTGCACCTGTAACTGTGCATTGGCCTTTAGGGAAACACTAGTTGAAATCCTTCACCAGAATTTGGAGCCACAGAAGGTACCTGAACATGGTCTCATGTCTTTTATGGGTACATCAGGGAGATAAGAACATCTGTAGGTCTCCTTGCTGTGGATGCCTTAAACTGTGATAATATTGATTTGTCTGTTGGCAGCAATAAGTCTCACAGAGCTGACATGATCCTGGCGCATGGGAGGATTTACCACTATCTTCTCCAAAATCCCCTGGCACACACATTTCTGGGGTTCTCTTTCCTTCTTCTGTCTCCTCTGCCAGGTTCCCAGGCCAGTTTCCTGCTCCAGATCCACATCCTGCCCAGAACCCCCGTCATCACACTACTGGGCTGTAATCCTATCGCACAGGATGAAGCCACAGGACCAGTGGAGCTGAGAGGGGCTCCCAGGGAATGTCCTGGGCAAAACCCATCTCTGACACCCTTAAGCTGTGAGAGGGGTGGACCCATCAGGCATCACTTCCACCTTTCTTTCATACAACAACCTTGTCTGAGGTTGGACCTGCCTGGAAGAGA
This sequence comes from Sclerurus mexicanus, assembly GCA_013396755.1. NCBI lineage: Eukaryota > Metazoa > Chordata > Aves > Passeriformes > Furnariidae > Sclerurus > Sclerurus mexicanus. The sequence goes on from VWZF01002690.1 coordinate 1,988,669, forward strand.
GTTGTTTCAACGACCCACAGCCAAGAACGTAACACAATGAGACAGATGAACGAGGAAAGACTTCCCTGCTGACATTCCCTCCACACCCATCAGCAAACCTCCCCTGCCAGCCACGACCACAGGGTTCTGCACCTTGCAAAAAAAATCAGGTTGCCCTAATTATTTCATTATTTCAGACGAACATTTCATTGCAGCCACAGTTTCCCTTGTCTGCAAGAGGGAACCCGTGCGCCCAATCCTAAGGCAGGGTCCTGTGCAGGGAGCGACACGATGCTCCGCTCCAACCCCGCGGGACCGGCACGTTTTGGGAGGAAAGGGGAGAGGAGACCCGGGGACCCGGGGGCGGCGAGAGGGACGCAGCGGGGCGGTGCCGAGGAGGAGGAGGAGGAGGAGGAAGAGGGCAGCCCCGGCAGTGGTGACGGGCGGTCCGGGGTGCGCTGCTTCCCTGCGGGGGCGGCGGGCAGCGCCGAGCCGAGCAAAGCCGAGCCGAGCTGAGCTGAGCTGGCTGTGCCGGGCGGACCTCAGCGGAGCCGGACGGGACTAGGCTCAAGCCAAGGCGAGCTCAGCTAAACGAGGCTGCGGCGAGCAGAGCTGAACTGAGCCGAACCCAGCTGATCGGAGCTGAAACGGGCTGATCGGAGCTGACCCGAGCCGCGTACCGCTGCAGGGAGATGTGCCGGGGACCGGTGGGAAGCGGGTGGGACCCCCGGAGGGAGATGCAGCAGCACCGAGAAAGTTTGGGGCACTACTTGGTGCTGTCGGCATTACGCTGCACCCGGACGCTCCGCTCCAGCTCTCGGCTCTCCTTCTGTTACGGAATTTTAAACCTGGCAACTTGACATTTATCCTGTTTGTTTTTTCATTATTCTATTATTTTTTTTCTTTAAATAAGAGTCTAAATTACTTTCGGCTTCTACACCTTTAGCGAGTGTTTGTGGTTTCACCATCACATTTTCCTTACTTTAAAAAACAGTGTTGTTTTCTCCCATGAACCTTCATGCAACAGAGGGGAAAGTGAGAAGCACAATTAAAACCTACTGTAAACAGAGTGTTATTCAACTTCAAGTGAACGAACTGGGGAAAATATAGGGGGAAAATAGTTTCCCCTGCTGGGCTTGGTGATGTTTTATAGGTGTTTCTTGGTTACAGCATGTGATGAGACAGCCAGATAGAAGTCTAGTTTTAGAGGCGACGTTGTATCTCAGCAAATGGATGTATGATTTTCGGGTCGAGTTTGTAATGTTCTACAAACAGGAGCTGTGATAAGTTGGAGAGCAGATTTGAGCGGTAAAGAGGAATGAGCCGCCTCCATCCCTCCTCCGCTCCGTGGTGTTTGAGCCGCATTTCCTTTTGAAGGAGGGACCCCAGAGCCAGTCCGGCTGCTTGAGACCTGGATTGTTCCCTGCCTGAACACTGAATGCTAATCAAGTTAAACTTCTGGGTGTAATCGGATCCTTTTTATTTGTAGCTCCAAGGTAATTAGCTAACTTTCCGGCTGTACTTCAGTCTCCAGTAGTGATACTTTTCGGGGGGGGGGAAGCTTTTTACTCACTATGTTTTTTAATTTCCACCGATGAAAGAACAGTAGCAAAAAAAACCCGACTTCAGCAGCTGAAAGCCGCTCAATTGAGTCATGCTAACAGCAGATTATTTAGCTGGGTTACTGGGGCAGGAAGAGATAAAGTTTCACTGAACTTGCTATTGAAAAAATAAAAGGCTGGGGGAGAAGCAGAACTATTTGCAGTGAATAGGGCAATGTTCAGACTTTTGTATCTTTAAGCAGCCAAGTCCTTGAGGCCCTGGACATGTGTTTTTTTATGTTTCTTTTTTTATCCTTTTGTTTGATTGAAGGAAGGACTCCACATCCCCACTGAGACTGCCAGGCATTCTGAATTTCTGGGGAATGTGCTTTAGGAGCTGAGTTGAAGGACCAGCAAAGAGCACCTGCTCCAAGGAGGTTCTGTCCCCCTGGTTGTGGTGGAGCAAGGCTGTGTTCAGCTGGAAGTATCAGATGGCCTCTTGGAGTTCACGGGCCTGCCGTTGCCTAAACACTTGACATCAAAGTTGAATCCAAATCACAGTATTATTGCCTCCATCTCTTTTTTGATGCCTAGGCTGGCCATGAGACTTTGATGATTTGCCAAGGCTCCCTGAGCCATGCTGAGCTCCTCATCTTCCTCACGTGACATTTTGGCCAATCCCTGTGAGGACACATGATGAATGAAGCAAGTAATGCTCAGCCTGTGCAGAGGGTTTGGACTCGAAAGATTCCCTGCTCTAAGACAATGCCACAGTTGCACTGGCATGGGCAACACGGAGTTTAGTTAGTCTTTCTCCCCACTTCTACGTGTCTTTTTGGATTTTTCTCAAAGCCCTGTTGAAGATTCAGATGTCTCTCCTGAACCTCCATCCTGCAGCTCAGCAGCCCCCTGTACCCAGCCTGGTTTTGTAGTCCCACTGCTACACTGGGGAAACCTTTTCATTTTCCTTCTCCTCTAGGAGAGCTGTGAGCAGAGGGATATTACACTGCCAGGGTGGAGCTAACTTCTTTTGGTTCTGCCTTGAGTGTGTTTCCTTTCGAAGAAGGTCACCTGGTTGACTCTCAATGTTTCTCACAGAGGCAGCCTCACTATCCCATCAGAAGGAGGGGCTCAAAGGAGAGGCTTAGAGTGAGAGATGAGGAAGGAAGGATGGGGGGAACAAGAGCAGTGGCTTAGATTCCCATTATGCCAAGTTTGTAGTCCTCTTCCTTGGGATCTTTTCCATTTCAGTCTGTGTATATCCTCCCACTTTTGTTCTGAAGGAAGTGATACGATGAATATAATTTCTGATGGCAACTCTTTGGTTTCTTCTCTTATTGTCTAAGTTTAATTGCAAAGAGCTCTGCAGCAGCCTGGGAATGAGGTGATGTATGAACTACCTTCCAGGGCTTTGTCAGGGGGCTCTTGGCTTTTTTTGTATATATTTGTGGATCTAAATTAAAACACTTGGCTGCAAATTCTGCTATTGCTTCCCATTTTGCTGAAACCAGGATTTGTGTAAGCAGAGTGTTGTTCTTTGCCTAAGCTTCGAAAAACCGATTTGTAAAATAGAAAGGGAGGAGAAAGTCAATACAGGAGTACAAAGATCCAAAACCTGTATGTGTGAAATCATCTATGGGACCAACCAGAGCCTTGATCCCGCAGTCACAGGTACCTGCAGCTCATTGTGCACAGCTCCCTCTCAGGGTTGCTCCCGTGCTCTGTGCACAGAAACGTTAGGATTGTGTTTGTGACATCAGGATTGTGTTTGTGATTGACATGGGAAGGCAGCCTGCAAGCACCAGTGACAGTTTGTTTTCTATTCCGTGGTGTTGTTCTCTGTTTGCCTCCACTCGCATCTGACTCGTGGTTGTCGGCCTGGCTGGAAGGAAAACATTGGCAAAGGCAGCATAAACTGCAAACCCTTCTCTGTAGCCAGTGATGCCTTTTGCATCATTGCTTGCTTGTGTCAGTTTTGTCATTTATCTTCATTGTTGCTTGTTTGTGTTAATATTGTTATTTGTCAAGCCTGTTGGAGGTTTTTAATCTCTCACCGCCAACCAGATCCCATCCAGCAGCGGAGATAATTTTTTATTAACTTTGATGATGTGAGTGGAAGGAGTGCAGATTGCTTTTCAAATTATGCCCAGCTGCCTTAGCAGTGGCTAATTCCTCTGGTTTGTATCATCCTTTTTAGCAGCACCGTTGCTTCAGAGCAGCTTGCTGGGGCAGAATGGTGCTGTTCCGTTTGGGCATGCTTTTATTGCCACCTGGGTGTAAGAATACGTGCTATGTTTGCTCCTTTAGGGCAGAAATGCTGAATGGAATAAATGTACAGTTGAAAAGGATGTGCCCAGGGTGAGATGAAAAGAAAATGGTGCAGCTTTCACATAACTGTAACTCGTCTCTCTCACCACTGTGCCACGTGTGCTGCGGATGTACCAGTTATATCTCAAGTGAATTTCTTGGTATTTATCTGAGCTGTAAAGAGACCTGAGAGGTACAAGTGATAAGCTTTACATAATATTTTTATGGGTTTTTTGAATGGTCATTTCCACATCGCATTCTACCTGTTTTGGGCTGGATTGTTTCTTCATAAACAACTGCCTCAATTATTATGTAATTTAATTTGCTTGGCATTAATTCAAAGTATGTGTATTCCCTTTTCCTTGTCATTGTCAAGTACAAATGTCTCCCTTCTCTCCTGGGTATACAATACAGTCAGAGTGTGTGCATAGGAAATACCAACCCTAAAAGACTAAAATAATTTCCAGTTGATAAATGAGCAAGAACAGGGACATTTTGAATCTCGTGGCCATCTGTGTATCGTACTCAGCCTGACTCTGTTGCTCCTGTGACTTCAATTACATCTACTGAACTTACCATTTCATTGGGAAAGTGAAGGGAGTCTTAATGCTGAGACCATTTTAGGAAAGGGCTGGTGGGTGCAATTCATTACATGAGCACTTGGTGCTGTGTTCCCTTTAATGCTTCTCCTGCATGGCCAAGTGTTTTAACTTACAAGTGTTCGACACCCCACTAATTATGAACTAGAAAAACAGAAAAAGCAATTACATTGTGTCTTTTTTCTTTTTTTTTTTTTGAAAAAATATGTATTTATTCACCAAAGTATTGCTGCATTGAAATCGTCTCAAAGCATCTACAATGACAAAAATTTCAGTTTCCACCCAGGGCTGACAAACCATGGACAGTTAAAGGAAATTACTTGATGTGACATCTGTAGGAGGCTGTTGGAACATCTTCCATCATATGTAAAGGAATCCAAAGATGACATTAAAAAACTTTTGTACTTAGTCATAATTATCAGCAAGTATGACAGTAGGAGGACTGTATCCATAAATATTACTGCCCTGACCAAGATCTGAGGATGAGAAAGCACGTGAATGTGTGAAAATAAATTGATCCTAAGGCACTTACAATGTATATAAGAATGAGCAAAAGCAAAAATAGCAAAACCATGGCACATGTAGAAGTAGAAAAGGTGAAAGAAGGAGATGGAAGGAAGGCAGAAGTCCTGCAGCCTTGTGTGTAGCAAGATCACAGCCCTTCATGGGCATAGCAACAAGCTCCCAGGTAAGGTGTTGGAAGAGGAGGGTCTAAACTAGAAGCATCAGGGTTACAGATTCAATTGGCTTTAGAGGACAAGAAAAATTAAAGTGTTTTCCTTTCCAAAAAATGCTCAGGGGTTTTAAGTTTTTTCATGGGAGTATTTTGGTCCACAACAAAGGTGTCCCTATTTTGAATGCCGTTGTGTGTTGTAGGAATTCAGTTAAAGATGATACGTGCATTTCCACTTAGTTGTTTCCTGGTGCTTCCAAGGTGCAACGTGACTTCTTCACGTGGTGCAGAAAGGTGTTGGCTCCATCCCCAGTATCCGTGGCAATAGAATGAGGATATGAGGGAACTTTATCTATAGTTTCCGTGAGTCATTATGATAGGTCGGCTGTATCAAAACTTTCAGACCCTAGAGCAAAACCTATCACTTTTCCTCAGAAAATATGCATATTTTTTAGTTGAAAAAGTGATTCTTTATCAGATGTGTTTAGCAGAGTTTTCCATGGCAACAAAAAGCACTGGCTCACCACGTGCTGCACATGGAGGGTTTTATCATTTAGAAAGGAAGGAAAATGATGGTTGAAACTGGTTTGTAAAGGTTATTCCAGATGCTGGTAGTGACATGGGAGAAGATGTCACTGTGGCTGCAGCGGTGGATCACTGAGCTGAGGAGGTAGCTTAGACCTCATCAGGACATCAGTCTGGGGCAGGAAAAAACCTGAGGAGACAGAAAAGCCTGAGAAGACACTGGTTGCAATGAGGTGGGTAGAAGATAGACAAATATACGGTGACAGGTGTGTGAGGGGCTGGGGACAGCTAGTACAGACCTCCCTACTGCAGAAAGGTGAAGGGTTAAGGTAGAGATTCAGCTGTGTTTAGGTCTAACACGTTGTACTGAAGGGCTTTGGTGGTGAAGTTATGGCTGATGAAGCAGCCAGGGGGTCAGTGTGGTGTACGTGAGCAAGCCGGTCTAGTAGAAGAGGGATTGTATCTAGGTGGTCTTTAAGGTGCCTTCCAACCCAAACTATTGGATGATTCTGTGAAGTATGAGGCATTTTGAAGGATCCAGGGCAACTTAAAACCCAAACAATAGCTCTAAGTCAAACACAGATTCCTCTTCTGTCCTCACACTGGGATAGTTCTTGCAGAGCAGCCCCCCACCCAGGCCAGGAAGTGCCATTCCTGCCTCATATGTCATTGCACCACATGTTTTCTGGAAAACCAAATAAACCCAGTCGATCCCAACACCACTGTAAATTCACACATTTGCTGAGAGTGTGGATTTAACACAGCTCGTCTCAGGGATGGAGGGACTGAGGGCGAAAGAGGATGTATTCTCAAAGCAGAATGGCTGTAGGGCTTTGGCTGACTCATTGTTTTGTGAAGTTATTCTGGGGTTTGTGGGAAAAGAACCCTTCTGACAAATGTACTCCTAACTTTGGACTGACAGTTAGGTTTTTCTTGGTTTAGTAGTGAATACTTTGACCTGTCTGTCCTCATTAATGCAATAACTCAACAGTTCAGAGCCAGTTCTTTCTTCGGACTCAAACACACACCAGCAGTAGCCTCATCTGGACTAAACGACTCTGTCTGAGTGGCCAGATTTAACCTGTAACCTAAATAAGCTGCCCAGTTTAAAGAAAAAGAGAGAATTGCTAGTGGCAGCAGGATTGTCATAGAATCGTTGAATCCCAGAATGGTTTGGGTTGGAAGGGACCTTAAAGCCCATCCAGTTCCAACCCCCTGCTGTGGGCAGGGACACCTTTCACTAGACCAGGCTGCTCAGAGCCCCATCCAACCTGGCCTTGAACACTTCCAGGGTTGGTGAAGGAGGTCAAACACACTCAGGTTAGGCTGGAGTAACTTTCCTGAACTGTGCAGGCTTGTTGCAGCTTTGCCTTGGTACAAGTGAAGTCCTAACTTGGTCTTTTAATGACCCTGTGGTTTTGTAAATAGCAGATAACAATCCAAAGGGCTACTCAGGGACACCACAGCCAGCAACAGGATGGCTGTCACATTCACAAAGAGACCAAGCTTTGGGGTCACCTAATGCCATAAATCCCCATGAGCCTGGCTCCAGACTTCTGCGATTGTATTGGGAGCAGAAGTTTAACTTCCATTTTGTTTCAAAATTAAACTTACATATGGTTAATTTTTCACTTGTATCCAAGTTTATTCTTCTGAGGAGGTTTTTGATGTGGTCATTTGATTTTGCTGGTGAGGCTGCTTCTCTTTCTCATGTAAATCAGCAACACCAGAGATAGTTGTGGTGGGAGAAGAATCTGAGAGAAAAGGGAGGCATTTCGGGGCTGATATGCAGAGAACAGAAAGAGCAGCTGAGGCTTATAGAGATCTGCTCTGACTTGTGAATGGGATTTAGACAACGTCGTACCCTACTTATCTACAGAAACCAGAGAGACAAATGCTGTTGTGGGAGTCACTGTTATTTGTCTTGAAGGACTGTGCACGTGTTGAGAGCTGAATTTACCCAGGTTTCCCCCTCCCACCCTTACAGTAACACTTGCTATTTATGTTTTGATTTATAACATTGGTGAAATAGTAAATGTGCATCCTCCAGCTTCCGTTTTTATCTCCCCTGCCCTCCTCCCCCCATACAAGGGCAGGGTGTGAGGACAACCACAGACATTGTTATTAAAATGTTTGAGCAAATGAAATAGAGAAGGACTCCTGCAAACAGCTCTGTCTCTCCCTGTCCTTCCCATCAATGTGAGGTGATTCTTGGCAATGTACTTCCCAGTGACATTGGAATGGATGATGCTTTTACCAAATCTCATGATTAGAAAATTCAATTACACAACTTATGTCAGTTTTTGCAGTTTCTATTCATTAACATCGTGTTTCTGCTTTATTTGTAGACCAGATTAAAACCTGATAGAAAGTAAATAAAGGTTTCAGTGCATTTTGATTCAGTCTTTTGTACTTCAGAGCTGTAGACAAGAGTCCTCAGCTTGTGTGTCTCTATCTGCAATACATGTGTTAGCACATCAATGTCTTGATGCAGAAGAAAGACCCTTAAGTAGATCTGAATTTAACCAACTTCTGGCAGGTGAGAAACCCCATCTGGTGTCTCAGATGCTGAAATGCCAGACAGACATCTCTGCCTGAACCAGCTGCCTGGCTTCCATCAGCTATGGGGAGAAAGAGGCTTTTGAGGTCATCAGGCATTTGACCCATTTTAGTCAGCTACATGGAGATAATGGAAATTGAAAACCCAGTAGGTCTCTTTCTTTCTGCTCTTTATGAAGGGGGCCTGGGGTGAATAGTCCATATGCAAATGTATATGGAGTAGGTAGGAGAGTGAAGTTTTTAAGTTAAGAGTCAGGAATTGGTTTGTTTGGGTAAAGAGGGAAGGGGCTTCCAGTGTGTCAGGATCAGTAGGTGGGTCCATCTCTGTGGGAGAAGTTACCATGGACTGATTCCTGGGGAATGTGGTCTTTTTGAGGCAGAGGACCCCATTAATAGAAGCATCACCAGCTACAGCCACATGTGCACATGGACCTCTCTTGGTAATCACTCAGAGGGAGAATGTGGAGGTAGATGAGGCGTAGACAGAGGGGCACTGGCATGTTAGACAAGGAGGATGTGGTGTTAACTGAATGGGCTTTGGACCCCAGGAGCAATATGAGTCTCTACAGTCAAACCTTTGGGGAATGCCATCTCTGCTTCCTGAAATCTTAATAGCCAACATCGCGCTTCTTCATGGTACAACTCCCACTTGGGCAGCCCCTCTAGCTTTGCAGTTCTATGTTGGACACAGCTACACCCTTAGAAAAAGGGTCTTTCTTCCTTTTGGGAGGAGCGAGGAAGGGGTGGTAACTGATCATAACCTTTGTCATCTCTAGAGCCGAGCACCGTCTTGATTTCTTTAGTCAAACCTTCCTTTTCTGATCATAGTAAAGGGACTTGATTTGTCTAAAATCGAATCATAGAATCCCAGAATTGTTTGGATTGGAAGGGATGTTGGATGGAAGATCATCTCATTCCAACCCAGTCATGAGCAGGGACACCTTTCACTATCCCAAGTTGCTCCAAGCCCCAGCCAACCTGGCCTTGAACATTTTCGGGGATGGGCATTCACAGTTTCTCTGGACAACCTGTGCCAGGGCCTCACCACCCCCACAGGGAAGATTTCCTTCCTATTATCCAAAATAAACCTACTCTCTTTCAGCCTGAAGATGTTCCTCATTGTCCTATCACTACATAAAATCATCTATTTATAAAATAAACAAAAAATAAACAGCCACCTGTTGAATCTTTGCAAACGCTGCTATGGCTGTAACTCAAACCATCATCCAGAGGTGACACAGCCTTTGAGCTGGTCCCTGTTTGGTATTTTGTGAAGGTACTTGGACATCTGAGTGTGTAACTGAGCTTTTCTCTGGCCAGTGGTGTGTGCAGGAGGGACAGCACATCTTCCTTTTGCTCTGCCTTGCTTAGCTGAGCTGGGAGAGTGATGCTGAGGTGAGCCCTGTGTGGTTCCTGGGGACTGTGAGCTACACTAATACTGAGATGGGGGGACTGAAGATTCATTTGCCTCACATGAAGCTCTGTGCTGCCTCCTTAGCTTAGGGAACAGCATGAGATGCAGATAGTTAGTGAAGAAACAATGTGAGTTTTGGGGAGAAGACAAGCAGATATTGTCAGCGTGCTCATGGCTTAGCTTTTCACATAGTGCGAAGGTGAACTAATGAAGGTTTGCTCAAGCAGCCAGATGGTGATACAGAAAAACCCCAAACAAACAAAAAAATCACAACAATTAAATTCACAACTAAAATGACAACAACAAATCCCAAAAATCTGATTCTCAGCACTTTATTTTCTCTGTGTTTTGTGTTTCAGTCTTCCACCCACTGTGTGTCCTTTATCCATCCCAGTCAGGGAGATAATTGAGGGCAGAAGCACAGAAAGAAACGGGTGGATAAAGTTGATGTGAGCTAAACGGTGAGTGAAGTGGAAAGTTATGAAGAGATGGAGACTGAATATCTCTCAGGAGCTCATCTGAAGCTCTGACACTGAGAATAAGACACCAGACTAAAAATGGGAAGAGGGTCTTCAGCCTAACTGGAGCCAGAGCTTCTTTACTTAAATAGAAGTGTAATTTTAAATTGAGTATGACTAAAAAAGAGGAAATGATATATGGAAGTTTATTTAAGTAGGTGGCATTGGGAGTGGGAAAGACATAGAAGCTGGAGTTGTGGTGGTGTTGACAAGAGAGAGCACAGATGTGGTACTTGCAGAAGGGGAGCCCTGAGATTGATGGAAACAAACAAAAATAATAATTGGAGGTGATTTTGATTGATGGAGCAGGGAATGAAGGCAGAAGCTGTAGGTCTACCAACTTCTGCTGTGCACAAGAAATATTTCTGCTTTTAAGGTATTTAGCAGAACAAACATGAAGCTGCAAGGGTGTGGAGAAGGCTGAATTATCTGAGATATCCGTGGTGCTTTTCATTGTAAAATGTGAGCAGGGCCAGGTGCTGATGGGGGCCGAGATTCCTGCAGAATTCCTGTGAAGATTTCAGGGAAAGGAGGAGGCAGCTCGTGCTGTTGGCATGCCTAAAATGAATTACCAGGCACTCAGGCTTCTTTTTGCAGTTCCTGTCTCCTGAGCCTGAGGGGAAATGTCCAGTGCCGCAGAGGAGTGAGGAGAAAACACTAATTCTCCTTAAATAATAGTGCAAGCTCTGGAGAAACACAGGACAATCCCACATCAAAATTAGTTTCCTAAAATACACAGAATCATGGAATGGCAGAATAGTTTGGGTTGGAAGGGACTTTAAAGATCATGTTGTTCCAACCCGCCCTGCCATGGACAGGGACACCTTCCACTAGACAAGCCCCATCCAGAGCCTACATCTCCAAAGTGTGTCACGCAGGAATAAGGTTTGGATGTCTGGTGTGGGCTCCAGTTACAATCTGAGGCTTCTCTTGTGACGAGTTTGCCCACTTTTTTGAGGAGTATGTGGTAACACCAGGTGCACAAGAAGCTTCATTCCTGACAGATGGCCAGACAGATCCATCAGGGAGGATGTAGACAGTCTGCTGGGTGCCAGAGGGGGGAGTGAAAGGCTCTTTTTCAGACCAACATTTCAGTAATTCAGGGACCAAATACCTTCAGCAGATTTCTGGATTAAGCAAAGACATGAAATACCTCTAGTGCTAAATGAGGTTAATCATAGCATGAAACTGTGCCTGAAGAAGGAAGGATGTTCATATGCCCCATTCTGGTCCTGTCCCCCTCCTTGGGACATGTTTTTTTTTCTTTTTAAAGGAAAGAAAATAAAAAATAGGTGCAGAAAATTCAGTGCATTAACAACCATCCTGAGTATTTGAGGGACACACCACCTGTGTCCTTAAAAAAAAACAAAGCACCAAAACCCTCCAAAAGACCACAGCAAGGAATCTGTGAACTAGTGCCAGAATCTTCCAGAAATACAGAAATTGCTGTGCTAATGAATAAAAAGCTAAAGGAAAGGACACATTGTAGCTGCATCCCAGTTCAAGGCATTTTTATTTCCCTCCTTACACTGGAAAGCTCTTTGAAAGAATTTTGTGCGCGGTGTGTGATAAGGCACAGTCACTTCTAGTTTGGCCTGTGTTAGAAAACAACTTAAACCTGAAAAGAGAAGCTAGAATTTAAAGTCATAAATAAATACGATGAGCATAATTTCTCTGGAGCTTGTGTGGCCCAAGAACTGCAGAAATGAAGTGATAAAGTAAAATAAATTAACCAGAATCTGTTCAGGAAAATAAGGAGGCAAAATGGACAAGTTGCTTTTAATAATCTGGGTCCCAAAAAATTCACACACAAAAGAATATTTACAAAGGGGAGTAAACTGAGTAGTTGGGCATTTTTCCAGTGGGACCAGTGAGCACGTTTGCTTTGTTTCAGGACCACCTATGACAAAAATTCATTAAATGTGAAGAAAAAAAGGGTTTGACCTAGCTTCAGGGACAGCACCTGCAGGGGTTTATTCCAAATAGGGATTTGGTGGGTCTGCTCTGGTTCTCTTTCCAGCTTGCAGGAATAACGAGGGTTTCAGCTTTAAAAGCCTCTCCTTTCCAAAGGGAGATAAATTTACATTGTCTACTGGAAAACAAAAGACATATATGAGAGAGATTGTACTTTTGCTCTAAGAATTTGTCTCCTTCTCTATGAGCAGATTAAGAAGTGCTGTTGCTGGGCATCTGACCCTCCTTCCATTTCTGGAGTGAATTTCAGAGTGGATGTTTTTGGTGTGGGGTCCTAACCCAGCTGTATTTCACTCTCTTTCCAAGCTGTCATAACTGTTAGACATGAATAAATCTACTTCTGGGTCAAACCCTAAAATCTGGGACTTTTTCACTGGATATCAGAACATCAGTGGTAGGACTGAAATTGGTCATCTTTGTGGCAGATGTAATCACAGTGGGGAAACAGCAATTCCAGGACGGGCTTGGCTTTAACTATTTAAAACATCTTTAGGAGGGGGCAATGCACCTGTACCAGTGCTTGTATCTCTTTGCTGGATATTCTGGGAGCTGGGGTGATAGCCCATATGTGCACTGCAGTTGTCTCTGTATATTCATGTGAATCCATCCTTAATCTCTTCACCAGCAGCAAGGCTGTGGTTCCCCAATCTCTTTATCCCAACCCAAATGCAGTTGCTACATACCATCCCCTACATCATTCCTGCTTAGGAAAGACCTCTCCATCCGTGCTGGGTCAGTCAGATCAGGGGATGGATACAGCTGCAAACTCACTTGTCAAGGAGAGGAAAAAAAAGAAGGGTTGTTTTTGGAGAAATCTGTGCCCTGATGCGAAATCCTACACAGACACTGGGCTGTGCTGGAAGAGATTGAGAACCTGACATGGGGTAGAAAGCTGAACCATATCCTTGGACATAGCTTGCATCTAGGGCAGGTTAAAACAATAGTTATGCAGAGACCTAAGGACAGCAAAGCACAAATTCCTTAAGACCCAGCTCTACATGTATCTGCTGGAATGGTTCAGGTTTCCGTCCTGGAGTCCAAGGATGTGTGCAATGACCACTGGCATTCCCAGCAGATGTTTTTTGCAGTTGTCCAGGTGGAAAGAACACCAGCCTTTCACAGCTGTAAATCTGTTCACCTCCATTAACTCCACTGTAGCTAAATCATGTTTAAGATCTGAAAACAGGCCTGGGGCACCTCAAATGGAACAGAAAGAAACCTGTGAGCTCAGCAGAGTCCAGACAGATGTGTTTGTAGGACATATGTGGGACACCAGGTCCCGTTACCAGTGCACACAACTTGCTCTAAACACAACATCACAAGATTCAGAGACTTGTAAAGAGAAATCCCCATTTCCCATGCCTGCCATTGGCCCTGGAAAAGTCTGCAAGCGTCATTTCCACGTGGCAGTAAAAATGCTTTGCCCTGTCTACAAGTAATGATGAAGGGTTTGCATGGAGAGCATGACTTCTGTTTTGAAATCGAGATGTTTCGTGAAGTTTTGGGGGGCTCTTACTGAGTCTGGTATGGTATCAATCCCATCAGAGAGTGCTGATCCTGCCTATCCTCGCCCTCTCCCTCCACTGCCTTTGTGAGATATTGCAGATGGGGTGGCTGACTATGGAGAGAGGAAAAATTAAATGACTATGGAAATTCCCCTCATTTTCCTCCTCCTGCTCTGATCCACATCCTTGTAAAAGGAAAGTCTGAGAAATGTTGGGTGGCCCCTAGAGAGGTTCTGAACTTCCTCCCCCACAAACAGGCTGGTTTGATTTTCTTTGAGCTAACAGCTGCTATGGGCACCCAGAATGAGTCACTCAAGGGAGTTATTTAGATCCCTTTTCCCTACTGTGTGGTCTGTGGGATATGAGGAGTCAGGGAACACAGAGAGGGACTCCAGCGATCACTGCTGGTGTTCAGGGTTGCTCTTGAAATCTGCAGGAAGGCCTTGAGGTGTGTTGTTATGCTTATGTGGAGGTTTCCACCAGTTATTCAAACAGATCTCTGCAGGGTCAGGACCTGCCTTTTTGGCTGGGAGATGCCTTGCAGGGGGTGAAGAAAAGTTCATACCCTTCAGCTATAACTCCTGGTTCCTTTCCCTCTTGGTGATGCTGATCCTGAGATTATGAACTCGTTTTGCAAGCAGAGTTTTGCCTCACAAAGGAGAGAGAGCTGGAAATATTCCTTCTGACCTCGAGAAAAAGAGTTTGATGGCATTAGGAAAGCAGCATCTCAAATCCTGAAATATTTCCCCTCTCAGCTGGCCCTCAGTCTGTCACTTGCCATCTTTACTGTGTCAGACAAGCATCCATTTTCATTTAATGAAAGGTAAAAGCACACGTCTCACGAAAGGCAGCTGTCCTCCACCCAGATCTTCCACAGACTGGGAGCAGGAGCTTGCTTCCTTCTTTCTCTTTAACTGTAATTGATTAAGGATATTAAGGAGTTTATTACTTCCTAATATCATTTGGGAGTTATTTCCATATGTTGTGTTCTTCTCCAGAGAGGGCAAAGCTGTCCTGTGCCAGCAAAGTTGGGTGCAGTATTGCTGAACCCAAATCACACTGTGTTTAATGTTTTATTGGAGGAGAGGTTGCAGGTGGCCTCTTATAGAAAGCTGCATTTCATCCTTAGTTTTCAGATACCTTATACCATCCTTTCCACTGGGAAATTAAGCAGAACTCTCCATATCCACTGCAGCTGTTTCTAGTGTTAAATTAAACTGCTGCTATTACAGTGAGCCGTGCTGGAGCTGAGCAGTGTTGTTCCTTAATTGTTTATGGCTGTGGATACCAGCCAAGCAGCAGTCCTGTAGTGGCAAAAGCTGGAGACAGGACCTGGAAAACAGATGTTTGGGCCAAAGCCAAAGTGGTTTCAGGAAAGACAGTGAGAGAGAAGCAGGAATCCAGTTATCTGTCTGATTTATCGGACGGGGGAAGAAATTCACCCCAGGGCAGAGTGCTCACATGGGGCTGGTGCAGCAGTAAACTCTGATTTCAGCAAGCTTTAGCCTGCCTTTTCAAGGCTTATATGGGCAGCTGCTGGTTTGCCAGTGCTAACACTGGCTGTGCCAAAACCTACATGCTCTGCAGCTGGGTGGAAAATTATCACCTATTTGCTGATGGCTGCAGAGCATCTCATGCAATAAACTGGTTTATGTGAAGTCCCAGCATAAATCTTTTAGATCTGATACAATGAAGAGAATTTTGAAATTTAATAGCTTGAAGGATCTGATCAAAAGTAGATCTTACAGAGGTCCATGACCTGTCATTCCTAGGGATACACAGTAGCCATGAGTCACACTTTTTTTTTTTCCTCTTCTTTTGTCCCATCCTCTCTTCCCCAGAAATCTGGTGGTTTTCTTCTCTTTTAAGTGCAGTGTGCAAGAGGGTTTATGACCTTTTGCTGTTTTCCTGAAAACTCAGCCTGGTTGTTAGCTAACATATCCAGGAGCTCCAGTGGGAAGGAGAGACTCCATATGTGGTTTATTGTATAGATTGTCCTTATGTAAGGTAGCAAATTTAGGGAAACCTCCTGGGAAGCCAAAATCTCTATGAGAGAACACCTGGCTGCATGGGCCATCTGTGTTGGGAAGTGTTGGAGTGCGAGTGCTCAGTGTTTGTGAATATTCAGGCCAGAAGAGCTGGTGTTTCAGTCACAGCACTAAAAGTAGCTGTTTGTCTTCATTTTATAAAGCAGGAAGAAGGGGAAGATCTCACCATATCCAGGATACAAGTGGAACGACAACCTGCTGCCACCTGGCCATGCACTGACACAAAGTTGTTCTGAGTTTTACAGTCGCCCCAGACTTTTCTACAAGAGGCTGATGGAAACTCATCACTCCACTCTGTTGGGTAAGAGAGAAGACACTCAAAAAAAAGGCTACATCTTAGTTTCTCCAGTTTTTCTCTCTCCTTGATGGTCTTGCCTGCTGTCTCCTTGAACAGAGAGTCAAGTTTTAAAGTCAGCCCAGCCAGAGGAGCAGTTTTCCTCTTTCTTCAGCTGAGAAAACCCTTTCCATGTTGTCCACACCTGTGGTGAAAAGAGAAGCCCCTCTCAGACACTGAACTTGTCTGTCAGGAAAATACCATTTACAGGTAAGAAACCGCTATTCCCAGCAGAATCTGGATCTGTGTGAGGCTGGAGAAGCTGCCCTTGGGACAGAGCAATTTTTATGTGTAAAAAGGAGAAGAGACTTGGGTTACATCCCACAACACAAGTCATTCAACTTTTTGCTGTTGTAATTGAACAATATGTCAGTGTCAATATATTTGACAGATAACAGCTGGTGATAGGACTGATGTCTTTTAACTCTGGTGGTCCAAGACTCAAACATCTGCAGCTGAGTTCAAAGTGCCTCTTGCTCCCCACTGAGAGGAAGAGAAGCCAGAAATGACAAGCTCGGAAGTTGAGACAAAAGTTGGGTGGTAAATCCCAGTGCTTGGGCCCAGATGGCACCATGATGGGCACTAACTACAGCAGTTAATAATTTCTGGTTTCACTAAACCTTCCCTCAGAATGCTTTGAAAGAGCCTAACAAAGAAGACCAACCCAAAGGTTTTGTAGTGTTTCCTGGCATCTTGATTTTATATGTTTCTGTTCTCAGCTGCTTAAAATTATCCTGAGGTACTGTTTTATTGGTCGGGTTTTTTGTTTCACTGCCTATAGAGTGTGGTTCATATGAGCTGCATTTTTCTCTTTATAGCTTCACTTATGAATAGGGGTCAGCACCCAGGCGGTTGAATGCCCGAGATCCTTTCCATGCTGTATATAAATAGCACACAGTTATTTCACAGTTTCATATTCAGCTCGCAGTCTTCCAGCACCCTTGTATTCCCAAACCCCTTTCTATTCCCATGGCATTGGGGTTCTTGAATGTGTGACTCAACGTGAATTACAGCAGGGGTTATCCCAGCCAGGAAAGCTCTGATTTGGCCTCTGTGTATTGTCATTCTCATTCCTGACTGTTGGCGTCAAGTCCTGAGTGCTCAGAGCTGCTCCTGTGGGTTTTCCAGCCCTGGGATGAGTTCAGCTCCATGGTTAAGCCCACAGCTGAGTTATGTTACCTTATGCACGTTAAGCAGGGCTCAGTCACTCCCTTGTCCTGCTGGTCAGTGGAGGAAGTCAGAGAGTCTCCAGCTCATGGATAACTAACAGCCAACATCCCCCTGTCCGGCGGAGATAAGAGTTTGGTTAAAACCAGGGGAATTTTTAGACTCTTTCCCAAGTGTTGCCTGTCTTTTGTTTGACACAGGGCTTGTCATGTCTCCCTTCCTGCGTATTGGTTTGTCCAACTATGATAGTGGCCCTTACCTGCCATCCCAGGGGGAGGTGATTAACCCTTACTGTGCTGTGATGGTGAAAGAAGCTGTGGAGTCAGGTAAGTGGACAAGTGTTAAAAATGCATGGGAGGTTTTATAAGTCGTGTGGGTGTGTTTCTGTGTTGTTTCTTGTGTGTAGCAAACACATTGCTAAGTCATAGAGTGAACCATAAAATGGTTTGGCTTGGAAAAGACCTTAAATATTCCCTAGTTCCAACCGCCTGCCCACCCCCCCTTTATAAGGGTTTTTGAAGTCTTTTTGTGTCTCAGCACAGTGCAAGTCTGGGCTTGGCACGGTCGGCAAGACAGTCTGATTTTAAGATGATACCAAACAAATCTATGTCTTCAGTTTGATGTTATTATCAACTACATTGCAGGTCCCAGCATGTGACAGAGCAGATGAGCTGAGCTGGGTTTGGTTTCACTTTTCTATCAGCAGTTGTTGGTTTGTCAGGGGGACTCCAGACAGATGAAATCTGAGTGTCCTAAAATATCCTGGCAGAGCTGTCCGTGTTTATCATTTTTTTTCTGGAGAACTCACAGGTCCAGATACTTCCATAATTTAAAAAAACAAAAAAAACAAAGGCACTTCACCAGTGTGGTCTTTTCTCTGTCTAATTGCTGTCCTGCGTAAAAGGTTTGAAAGAAACCTCATGCAAAACACTTTTCTCTGTCGGGATGTAGGCATTGTTGCACACTTTTCCTGATGGACCAACACTGATGAGCCCTCATAGGGAAAACATTTCTCATATGTCTTATGCATGAAAACAGTCCCAGTGAGAGGATGAAAAGTTCTTCAGTCCTGCTTTTGAAGAATCATGAAGAACAAGACCATCAGTGTTAGAGAATCCCCTAACACTGATTGTTATTTATCTTAAATCTTTGATAAATTCCTAATTTGACTGTTGGGATACTTTAAGAAATTAAATCCACTCAGAAATCCCTTTTTATTGAGAATGCCCTTGACTCTAATCCCCAGAGGACATTATTGTAGTTTAAAAAAAGTGTTTAGAATTTTAAAATAATTCAGTATTCCACTGGGATTGTTTGTTTGTTTAAAGAGTCAGCATTTATCACATTGAATTATTTCTTGACTTAAGTGGTATTTTAAATGATTATGAAAGATGTGATGACTGGTAAATTCTAAAGGAAAGAAAATACCTCATGACAAGATATCCCTAAGATCTCACTTTTAACTGAAAATACCAGCTATTTCAGCTCTGTGCAGGACTTGGCTGTTTGCTTTAATGAGGTCTTTGAAATCCATAAATGAAATTGAAGTCTGTGACAGTTCAAAAGTGAATAAAATCAATTTGGTCAGAACGGACCTATATTTATTTGTCTTACACAGAGCTGAAAGTGTTTTCAGACACAAAATACTGACTAAGGGATATAATTTTTGTGCTTGTGAGAGTCAATAATAATTATTATTATAATAATTGTATATATTTAAATTATTGTTATTATTATTATTATTATTCCTCTACCAACAAGAAATAAAAAAGTGTGTTTGGGGGAACTTTTCTCCATTAGTGAAGACTGAATATACCAAAACGGACATTCTGCTGTTAGAAGATTTCTGTTTGGGGGGTGTAATTTCATCTAGTGATTGCTCAGAGCACAGTGGGGCAACCAGAGGGCAACTCCTCATCACACCAGTGTCAGGAGGAACCGTGTGGGAGGGATTCACCTCGGACTCCCCTCTTAGGGTGGGTTGAACCACCCTTGTGAGGTGTTAATCTGCTGCTGAGGGAGGCTGTTTAAACGTGGAGATGGTGAACTTTACCTTAAGATGACTAAGAAAGGATGAGGCCACCATGGGATCCAGTTGCCCTATAATTCCAGTCTTCTGCAAGGATATTGATGTCTGAGCAATTCATATATTAGTGATTATAGCCCAGGGGAATAAACAGAGGTTTCTGTGGTGGGATTCATCTCAGCTTGAGGAACACATCCGTAATGAGTGTGATGAATCACATCCTAGAAAAGCCCAGTGCTCTCTGCTGAGTGGACAGTCCACTCAGAGGTGCACATGTGACATTCAGAGAGCTAAGCATGACTCTAAATACCAGAAATGCTCTCAGCATGACCACCCCGAGGAGCTGTCATGCTCAAACAGGCTTGGAGAAGGCAAAAGGTCTCCAGACAAACACTAGCTGAATATGTTTGAACTAGAATCAGAGAGTCATTAAGGTTGGGAAAGAACTCTGAGATCATTGAATCCCACCATTAGACCAACACTGGCAGTTCCACCACTAAACCGTGTCTTATCCCTGCTTCATGACTTTTTTAAAATTTTATTGTCAGTGTGCTCTCTGGTCCCTGGTTTCACAAAGCACTTGCTACTCAATGGTAATGGGATTTAAAAAATATATATATACATATACACTGGCTCTCTGATACGCAAATTTGGGCTAAAACTTTGACATGACCAAGGGGTAGAAATGGACCACCTGCACAGCTGGTAAGAGATACAAACCATCCTGACCACCAGCCTTGTGCTCTGACACTTGGACTTTAAGATTTCATTAGGGCACATGACTGCTGAGCAGGGCAGGACGTGCTTAAATCCAGAGCTTGATCCAGTCCCAGAGCCAGGATTGATCCAGTCTCAAATATTTTCAAGCTCTTTGCTGGAACCAGTTTGGAAGATGACTTTGCTCTGACTTTTCCAATCTCCTGTTATGGATGATACCATGTTACATATACCATGTTTAATATTAGGAAGAAATTCTTTACTTGTGAGGGTGGTGAGGCCCTGGCACAGGTTGCCCAGAGAAGCTGTGGCTGCCCCATCCCTGGAAGTGTCCAAGACCAGGTTGGATGGGGCTTGGAGCAACCTGGGCTAGTGGAAGGTGTCCCCGTCCATGGCAGGAGGGTGGAACTGATGATCTTTAAGGTCCCTTCCAAACCAAACCATTCTGTGGTTCTATGTTTAGCATTAGCAAAGCATCTGCGTGGTTTTTTGTCTGGTTGGGTTTTTTTGCAAACAGAACAGTGGTAGATGATAAATATGTTTGGTTTCCTAAAACAAGGAGTTTTGCTGACTTTTGGTTCATCCCAAAGGCTGTTCCTTGTCGACCAGCCATGATGAAAAAGTCACTGAGACAGCTGTCTCCAGGGTTTTTGAGTAATGCACATCGTCTGTAAACACAGGGGTGGCACATCAAGGCCACCCTAAAGAGTTTCAGAAGCTCAGGAAAGATCTTGGACCTCCGTTTTGTTTTGTTTTGTTTTGCTTTTCTTGTTTTCACTTCTTTTATAAAAAGGACTCTGGTATTTTGTGATATAATTCTTAAAAAGCACAAGACACCACGACTCCCTACACCTGGAAGCGTTGCAGCAATTTATTACTGATGACAAAACTTTTCAGAGATCATATGCGCCCCTGAGGTATAAAAAAATCTGCCCTTTAAAAGTGGCTTCTGCCTTCACAGATCACCTGGCCTGGTGCCATTTTGCCACCTGCCTCGGTGACATTTGCTTCATGAAAGATCCTGCTCCCTGTTTGAACTCAGCGAGCCTCCAGGAAAAGCTCTCCCAGCTACAGTGGAAGCAGCTCCCCGGGAAAGACAGTTGCTGTTTTATTTTTCAGGAGCCCAGGGTCAGATTAATCCCTGGCAGAATTCCACAGCCGTCAGCGGGGATGCGCCAGGGGTGACCGTCTGATCCCCTATAGCGGGCAGTTCATCCACATTCCAGGGTTTGTTGATTTAAGCCTGGTGTTCTGGAGCGCAACGCAAATGAAAGCACTTGTTTTGCAAGTGCTGTGTTTCACATCTGTGGGTTTTCACTGATGTAGCAAAGAAACAATGGTCCTTATTCAGACTTCTGTTCTCCAGGATGCTGGGAAGTTTCTCTCTCGTTTTTTTATCTCTGATTTTATGTGGTTTTGTTGAAAGAGTCTGTTGAATATGTATTTTCAAGCTGGATGTGAATGAATTAAACCTGCCGACAGTGGGCTCGGTGTATGATTGCCTCAATCTTCACATGTGAAAAGTCAACCCCACTGATGGAGGTGGATTCACCCTAGATTGTGCTGCTTTGGACTTTGGGGAAATTGATGTTGTGGGTAAAATTTAGCTGCACAACTGCTCACCACACCATGTGTGACAAAGTTGAGAAGTGGTTTTATAATCTGGGGATCGATCGTTTCTCCCCAGGAATCTAGTGGAGTCACCATCCTTGAAAGTGTTCAAAACACAAATAGACGTGGCACTTGGCGATATAGTTTAGTGGGCAAAGTGGTATTTGGTTGAAGGTTGGACTTGGTGATCTTGGAGGTCTTTTCCAGCCTTGGTGATTCTGTGATCTCTGCTCAGTTTGCGATGCAGTGCCGATGATCAGAGGCTAACGCAGCTTAAATCAAGTTTATGTGATGGAACTGAGCGCAAAGCTGCTTTGTGAGAGCCAGGTGTTGGGTTGTGGGGTGAAATTTCAGCAAGTCACTGCTAATTCCAGAATCCTGCACGCCTTTCCTCAGGAAACTGTATCTCACCCTAAATCTCTCTAGTGAGTGTAGTTTATGTAGAAGCTCTGGCAGGCATTTCTCCACTGTACAGGGTGCTCAAGGGAGATTTTTGTTATAATCTCACAGCCCTGATATTTTCCTTTCCCCAGTAAACATTCTCTCATTTCCTGAGGTGAATATTACACAATCATGAATTCACTGTTTCCTGTAATCTCCTTCTCTCCTGCTTTCAATAACTTTGGAGCTTGTTTACCAGTTTTAGGCTGTCCTAAAGATGCGGTAAAAGCCTCAGAAATCCTGGAGTTCCTGCCTGTGGAAATCAGAGCTGAGCAGAGGGACAAAGCCTGAATTAGTCCTTACCTCCAGGGAAAAATTTTCTCCAGCATGTGTCACCTTCCAGGCTATCAGCTGCATGTTCTTTTCCAGCTGGTTGAGATGAGGAAAAGGCTGGGATTATTGGATATAGGAACAGGGTCTTTAGCTGACAGGAGATGCAGACCTGCTGATCACAAAACTGCTTTTAATTCCCTTGTTCCTTTAGCTTCAGCACTTGGTAGGTTGAAAATCTGCAGAGCATAACTGTGATATAGAATTTACCTTGAGTAAGCACTCAAAACCTTTACAGGGGGGCATTGAAGCAGATCTGTCTCATTTTGCATGGGGGCAGATGATCCACATAGCTGGTTTTCATAGCTGGTTCTCATGATTAGGAGTGGGTATCCAAAGTGTTGGAGTCTCCAATTGTGGTCTCCTCAGCAGAGCTGATGGAGTCAAGGATGGAAATTACCTTCTCTAAGGTAAGTGTCTGTATTCGGTCAAATGAACTGCCCTTAGTCTGCTGATTTATATTGATTATATTCA
Source organism: Sclerurus mexicanus (assembly GCA_013396755.1). Taxonomy (NCBI): domain Eukaryota; kingdom Metazoa; phylum Chordata; class Aves; order Passeriformes; family Furnariidae; genus Sclerurus; species Sclerurus mexicanus. The sequence continues at coordinate 2,011,411 of VWZF01002690.1, forward strand.
CTGGCTCTGGATGAAGTCAATGTTCAGACAGCTCAGACATGGGCATACACATTGGAGACATCTGAATTTAAGTGAGATGAATCCCATCCTAGGCTTTGCTTCACCTAGTAACCTCCTAGGACCATGCCAGGAGAGAGACTTTAGAGTGGGTAAATAACAGATCTGTCTCACAGGCTCTAGAGTGGTGGCCTTAGAGCAGATGAGAAGCAGGTCCAGTCAATCCAAACCACTTCCTCTTGACAGAGAATGGCCAGGTGTATGTGCAGAAGAAGCCCACCATGTACCCACCCTGGAACAGCACTTTTGATGCCCACATCAACAACGGCAGGGTCATGCACATCGTCGTCAAGGACAAAAGCGCCGAAATGGTTTCAGAGACCACGGTGGAGCTCAAGGTGCTGGCTGAGAGGTGCAAAAAGAGCAATGGGAAGACAGAGATATGGGTGAGCATCATTATCTCTCTTGCAGGATGCGATGGGGAGCTGCTGCGGGGTAGGGCAGTGCCTTGTGTCCATGGCAGGCTGGAACTGGCTGCCATCCAAGGAATGATGTTTTGAGTCTACTTGGGTATGACTTGAGGGAAAGACCAGTCAGAAAAGAAGAGCATGGCATATTTATTTCACCTGCTGCTGCTGTGTTGAAACGTGCCCTCTGCTAGTGAGGATTCTGCTTCAGGTGAGCCATGCCCACGTATTAATCTTCCCTGAGGAGACCCACTGGGAACAAATGGTAATATGAGTGGCTAAACATGAGTTATTTTATGTTCTCTGGGGAAGCAGCTTTAAAAATTTAATCTAATGTCAAGAAACTGATTCACAGCTGCCTGACTTCAGAGTTGTGTTGTAGGAACTCCTTTAAAATCACTGGAGTTAGAGTGGAGTAAATTTGAAGTAACAGTCTTCATAAGGATGCTAAATGTAAGGGTGTGTTCCTTGGCAGTCCGAGCAACTAAGTTCTTGATAATAGTGTTTTAAATGTAATATCCAGTAGTCATGAGTAACAATGAAATGGAAAGATATTTTGAGAGGAACTGATATCCTGGATTTTTTTTTTTTGTTACTTTTATTTCTCGTGCCAGTTCTCAGGATAAATCGCTTGGGTTGAGCAGAGAGTAAAAAAGTCATAAAAGCCTTGGTCACTTACAAGACCTAAACACAAGATTTGGTAGAGATTTGCACATTTGGTTTTCGCTGGATGCCTCAACCATGGAAGTGTTCAAGGCCAGGTTGGATAAGGCCTTGAGCAACTTGGTCTAGTGGAAGGTGTCCCTGACCATGGCAGGGTGGGTTGGGACTAGGTGATCTTTATGGTCCATTCCAAACCCTTAACATCCTGTGTTTTAACACATAACTTTGAAGGAATTTTGATACTTAGGGATGGAATTTAAAGCTAAAAACATCTGCTCAACATGACTCCAACCCCACTAACCTGGTGAGCAGGAGAGGGGCATGTAGTCTGGGATGTTGAGGTGAAGTGAATTTGGGAGACCCTGGTTCTGGTGTGTCCTAGCCTGGTACCATCTCCTCAGATGTCTCTACTTACTCCCTGATACAAGTTACAACCTGGCGAGGGTGGTCCCAGGTGTCTCATCCTCCAAGGGCCATGAGGAGAGAATTTTTCTCAGTCTTCTGTGCAAGGGCACTGTTTGACCTGGAAGGCAGAGAGATAACCCTGCTCAGGCTGTGCTGGAGGTGGGTGGGGAAGGCATTGCTGTGACTCTCAGGCTGAAGAAATCCATGAATTTAGATCCTTTTACACCTAGGCAAGTGGATTCCAATTTCCAAAGGCACCTACGGATGATGATTCAGGTAGGTGGGAATTTTCAGGTCCAGTGAAAAGGCCAAAAAGTTTGTCTGAGTAAGTTTGTAGCACGTTGACTGCACTGAAGTTAGACTTGCAGAACTTAGTGTCTAAAAGATTTCAGCATCAGCCATCTGAAGTTGACTGGGTTTTTTGAAGTGCTCCCTCTTTCCCCTTGCGGGATCCATTGGGAACAAGTTTTCTCCATAGACAGTGCTGGTCCTGCTCTGGTGTCTAAAAACCTGCCTTCATCTTCTGTGGTTTAGTCACATTTATCTCTTCTGTGATGCTGCTCTGAGTGTTTGATAGGAGATGATCTTACCCTCTTCTCTCTATAGTTGCCTTGTTATCCCACATGGGTATGAGCAACCCAAAAATTAGCATTCATTGGTATTCATCAATTCCCACTGGGAAAAGAAGATAGCTTGAAGTCGTCTGAAAGGATTAAGTCATCTTGAAATTATTGCTGTCTTGAAGTCATCTGAAATGATTTTTCCTTTTTTGAATTACTGTTTAATAGTCTTTTTTTCTTGTTTTTTTTTGCTTGTCTCAATCAGCTAGAACTGAAACCTCAAGGGCGAATGCTGATGAATGCAAGATACTTCCTGGAAATAAGTGGCAAGTGATTTTGTTTGTTAGTTGATGGCTCTGATTTCTGGGGGGCAGACATGCTGTCTTCACTAAAAGCAGTGCCTGTGTTATTACTGATTGATTCATAAGGACTAATGTAACTGTTTGAAAGGAAAACTCATAAAAAGCACTTTTTATTGTGTGATGGGGATGAGGATTGACTGTTCTGTGTTTTTCAAGGAAGGTTTTTGGCTGTTTTACCACTGAAAAAAGGTAGATTTTCCTGTTATACTCAACAAGACAGAATAGATACATCAGAATCCAGTTGCCTCTCAAGTCATTCTACTTTATGTACTACAAGAAAGACATTGAGGTGCTGGAGCATGTCCAGAGAAGGGAACAGAACTGGGAAAGGGTCTGGAGCACAAGTATGGTGAGAAGTGGCTGAGGGAGCTGGGGGGGCTCAGCCTGGAGAGAAGGAGGCTCAGGGGGGACCTTCTTGCTCTCTACAACTCCCTCAAGGGAGTCTGTGCCTGGGTGGGGGTCAGTTTCTTCTCCCAGGTAACCAGCAATAGGACAAGAAGAGATGGAGTCAAGTTGTGCCAGGGGAAGTTTAGATTGGATATGAGAGAAAATTTCTTCACTGAAAGGATTGTCAAGCATTGGAACAGGCTGCCCAAGGAGGTTGTGGAGTCACCATCCCTGGAAGTGTTTAGAAGACATAATAGATGTGGCACTTGGGGACATGGTTTAGTGGTGGCCTTGGCAGTGCTGTATTAATGGTTGGACTCGATGATCTTAAAGGTCTTTTCCAACCTAAATGATCCTATAATTCTATGCATGTGAGATGTGCCGTGATGTGCATTATAGTGCAGAAGTGAAGGCTGGGAGAGAATTTACAGTTGACAACACCTGAGTGCATTTGCTAGCGGAGCTTTTAAGTCCAAGAGCAATCCAGGCAAAAGAGGAAAAGAACGTAGAGAGTGATTCATCTGATCACATGGAGGTTTCTACTGCAAGGTGAGCAGAGTCATTCACTGAGCTCCATTGCCTGCTCCAGCTAGACCACCAGGCATGTGTCAGCAGCTTAGTCACCCTGGAGAGGGTCACACAGTCACTTACATGTCTTCACAGGGAACCAAGTCCCACCTGCAAAGTTTGATGTCCAAGTGAAATGCATTTTGCTTCGTTGAAGAAAATGGGTTGAATTCAAATGTTTAGTCTCACTCTCCTGTCTTTGTCACTGAAATTCTTACACCCTCAAGGTGAAGCTGTAAGGTGTATCTAGAAGGATAAAAAAAAATATATAAGACATAGAAGCACTGAAATCAGACAGTAGAAAGTCCATTCTGATATTTTCTTAACCATTCCTACCTTTAATATAGACTAGACTGTTGTTGTCTCTTTGTGTGTTATAAGATGCCAGAGAGGTCAAAGCATAGAAAATGCAAGTTGTGTTTGTGTTACAAATAGCAGGATCAGCATCAGATCAGACAGGGGGCCAGTTTCCACACATTACCTGGGTAACTTGCTGTGTAATGCCTGAGTGAGACGAAGCAGAGACTGAGAATGAGACGCTGTGTGCATATCAGATTTGTAGGCACAAGCACGTCTGTAGGTGCGTATGTGCATGTGAATTCAGGACTGGTGTGTTTGCTGTTCTGAAAAGTTTAAAGGTGAACTGTGAATAATGGCATGGACACAGCAAACAGCAAAGCAAATGATAGCATGGAAAAATAACAAAAAAAATAATCCTAAGGACATACCTGTGTGCTTATTCATACACACGTACATGCTCACATAAGGGATTCAGTTAAATATCCACATATATCTATACCTATATCTATCTCTCTATATTTAGGTATATATATATACACACACATGTGTTTTTGTGTGCATATATAAATAATTATTATTATTTTTTATATAATCTCATCTTTTTTATGGCATGGTTCTTCAGTGCCATGCAAAGTTAAAATTTTATGTTTTAATTATTCCATCTTGGGAAATTTCTGGTCTACGTTTCAAAAGCAGCTTTGTGAATATCCAAAGATGCTCGGAGTCCCAAGTTTAAAGTCTTTTTAGTGTAGGAATGGTAGATAAAAAACATCCAAACAAGCCTTGTGTGGGTTTCATAAAATCATTCTTTTTAATTATTCGTTCCCATGAGTGAATCATCAGCTTCAGTCATTTAGTATGTCGGCAGCTGCACGTTCTCAAGGTTCCTGGTCAGGACAAGGTCCCCCTAATAAATCTGCTGTTTCCTTTCCCCCAGATGCAAAAGACTTGGCTGACTGTGAGACTGAAGGCTTCTTCTCCTTGCACCAGCGAAGGGGAGCCATCAAACAGGCCAAAATCCATAATGTCAAGTGCCACGAGTTCACAGCCACCTTCTTTCCACAGCCCACCTTCTGCTCTGTCTGTCATGAGTTTGTGTGGTAAGAGAAAATAAATCTGTGCTTTTTGTTTCTCAACCCTGAGGGCCAGTTCTTGTGTCATTGGTGGCACTTAGGAACATGGTTTATGTAGGACTTGGAAGATCCTGGTTAGTGGTTGGACTCGATGATCTTAAAGGTCTTTTCCAACCTAAATGATTCTGTTATTATTTCTACTCCTGCTGTCAGACCCTTGACAGCTTATGTGTAGTTATTGCATCACTTCAAGGATGTGGTTCGTAGTTGCAATCCCAATTGTGAAAATTCCCTTCATTTTTCAGTTGTTTATTTACAAATGTTTTGGGGTTTGCCCAAATGTGCAAAAAATTCTCATCAGTCCGGTTTGCTGTCTGGATATTGTGAAATTTACCATGTGATTATGTGCTGAAAAGGCTGTGAAAACCACAGAAAATCACTCCGCCATTAGATTGAATGAAGGTAGTGAAATTAAATAAGCTTTACAAAGACTGATAAAAAGCAAAGTGATTTTATTCTCTTTCTTTCATGGATGTCGCTCTCCTTTCTTCCACTGAGGCTTTCAGACCACTCAGAATTAACCACTTCTCTGTTTATTTCAGGGGTCTGAATAAACAAGGCTATCAATGCAGACGTAAGAATTTTTTTCATTTTCTTATTATCATTATTTACTTAATCTTTTCTTAAGGAACTTCCTTATTAACACCATGACACACTTGCTGTTGCAGAGTGCAATGCTGCCATTCATAAGAAGTGCATTGATAAAGTAATTGCCAAGTGTACAGGATCAGCAATCAATAGCAGAGAAACAATGGTAGGTATTATTATTATTATTGTTATTATTGTTAGGCTACTTTTAAAAAAGCTTGAGTGTCCTTCAGATCTCTCTGTAAAACAACTTCTGATGAAGCAAAAGGTCCTAGTGAACTAAAAGCTGTGTGATCTGATCTGTGCCCTTTGCTTTTTACATTCCCAGTGGTTTCTTTACCTCCCATTTATGATTTACTCAAATGCAGCTGCTGAATAAACGGTTGCTGAATCAGAAGTGGCGTTTTTCTAATGCATGAAGTACAGCTCAGAGGGAGGTCATGGATATGAAGTCAGGATTTACTGGGAAAACTCTTTGCTATCCAGTCTCAGGCAGGACATCATGCCGAATTTTCAGACTTGTACTCAAATGCCCCAGTCTGTGTTATCTGAGATTTCCAAGCAGTCAGTGGAAGATGTAACATCTCTGCTATCATTTGCTTTATTTTTCTCTTATTAGTTTATTCCAACTTTTATTTTTTGGTAGGCAAAACCAGAACTTAAACTCTTGATAGGACTATTCCCCTTTTTCTTGTGTCCTACTTCTTCTGTTTGCTCTCAGGCCCACCCTGGCTCCTGTTCTCCTGCAGTTCTTAGAGATGAGATTCATCTCACTTGTCTTCTGACATCTCCATGTATCTGACTTTGTCATCACCTTTCCCTCTCTATGTACTAAAAGAAGAAAAAGAGGCTTTTCCAAGGAGTGTTTCATGACAACAAAAGTAGACATCCATTTCAAGATGACATGAATTATTTTTAGAAATACCAATGTTTCCCCACTGAGCTTTAGGGGAGTCTGGGCATGTGGATGAGAGGCAAGCAGTTCTTTGGTCAGATAAATCAAGCCCAGGGATGAAATTACCCACTTCCCTAATTAATAACTGAATTGCAATAATTATGTATCAAAAGTTGGCTTTGTGTGCCTGAACCATAGTTATAGATAGTTTCTTCTCGATAAAGGATAAAAAGGCAGCAGACATCCTGTGGTGCAAGTTTGGTTTTTCATGCGGAGCTGAGGTGGAGGGGAGTGAATTGCCAACACAGCTTTTGTCCTGCAGTTCCACAAAGAGAGGTTCAAGATTGACATGCTTTTGTCTTGCAGTTCCACAAAGAGAGGTTCAAGATTGACATGCCTCACCGCTTCAAAGTCTACAACTACAAGAGCCCAACTTTCTGTGAGCACTGTGGGACGCTCCTCTGGGGCCTTGCACGGCAAGGGCTGAAGTGTGATGGTGAGTGCCTGGTGTATGTGGCGCGAGCTGAGCATGGAAGGGGGTTGTTGTATTTAGAGGGTTGCAATCTGAAAAGCCAAATCTCATTTGCCACCCTTCTCTGCACAACCTGTATGAGATGGCATCCAGGGTGGTCAAGGAGTGGTCTACAGGACTGTCCTTCGAGGAAGATCGTTCTTCAAGGATGACAGATGTCTGTATACAGAGAGATCTGTGGTCCTCAAGGCTGAAGAGTCGCTTCCCAAAGAGGCAAAGAACATTGAAAAACACTGTTGATCTTCCAAAATCAGCCCTAGTATGAATGATGCTCTATTTTCAATATCAGACAGAGCCAAGGTACTTCACTATCTTCATAATCCTACATAACTGGAGAGATCCTGTTCTGTGATTATGGTTTATCTCTGAGGTGATGGACTGTAGAGTTTAGGTAGTCTGTACCTGCAAAAGTTGATGGATGTGGAAATGCAGCCTTTGGCCAGAAGAAGATATAAAAAAGTCTCTGTAGAGAACCAAAAAATTACCTGAGTGCCATCTCATGAGATATTTGAGCTGTTTACGTGTCTCTTCTCTGCCCTTGGACAGCAGCAGCACATGTTCCTGCCCAATCCTTTACAGCCTTTGTTGGTTTGACTCCTATTGTTCTTTCTTTCAGCATGTGGCATGAATGTCCATCACAAGTGCCAGACAAAAGTAGCAAATCTTTGTGGAGTTAACCAGAAGCTAATGGCAGAAGCTCTGGCAATGATAGAGAGCACTCAGCAGGTAAATAATTTAAGTCTTGAGATGCTCTTCTCATAAGCAAAGACCTCTTCCACATCTTGGCTTCTCTGAGTCTCACACTCAAGGAGCCACATTTATGAGCTCAGAACATGACATTTGGCTCAAAAGCCATTTGTTATTTCCTGTTCTCCAGGCTCGCTGTCAGCGTGACACTGAACAGATCTCCAGGGATGGGCCTCTTGAAATTGGGTTCCCAGTTCCGGTGAAAGATGTAACACCACTGCAGGCAGTGCCCGCATCTACAACGGGGAAAAAAGGTAGTTCCCCCTGGTGATACGGGGTGGCAGCTCTGTGAATGTTTTGGTTGGTGTGTGGTTCAGTGGAGGTGACAAAGATGGATGATTAGGGTGATGGATGATGCCAGTGAATCTTTCATGCATCTCTCCAGCCTAGAGCAAGAGAGAACCACAGAATCACAGAATATGCTGAGTTGGAAGGGACCCACAAGGATCATTGTGTCCATCTCCTGGCCCTGCACAGGACCATCCCCAAGAGTCACACCCTGTGCCTGAGAGTATCATCCAAATGCTCCTTGAGCTCTGTCAGGCTTGGTGTTGTGACCACTGCCCTGGGGAGCCTGTTCAGTGCCCAACCACCCTCTGGGTGAAGAACCTCTTTCTAATGTCCAAACTCTGCTCTTTCTGATCCCAGGACACCAACAGCTTTTCCCAGCCACATCACCTGGGCCTGGCTGATACCCTGGATCCCAACCTGGTCCTTTCTCTATCAACCTGCACTTCCCCCATGTCATCCCAGCCTCTGGTGACAACCTCCACTCGTTCAGCTAATGCCTAAACATCCTTTCATACCTGGCGCTTGAGCACATCTCATACCTTCACTGGCAACAATGTGCTTATTCCTTACTTGAGACTCATAGATTTTAAAATCTGAGAATTTTACAGAGAAACTGAGCTCCAAACAGAAGGCTTGGCGTCCTTCTGATCTCTGTGGCCGATTTGCTTTCTCATTTCCTATTTTTGGGTGGGGGTTGACTTCCAGTAGCTTTGAGAACCATTGACAGATCCCCACTTCACTTGCCCAGGAGCTGATCTAGGTGTCACAGCCCTCTATGCTACAAGAACAGATGTTTAGGAGAATAAATGAAATAGTGTGTCCTTTAGCCCCCAAGGGGAAATAAATTATGTCCACATCTGTGCTTAGTTTCTTTCTTTCCTGCAAGTAGAAATGGTTATGCTGATGTGAACCAGTAAAGCCCCACATGGTTGCACATCTGTTTTACATGTGGACTTCTTTGTCTGCTGAGTGGTGTTCTTGCTGTTCAGCATTTTAGAACAGTGCAGCAATGGGATAAATCCAGTGAGAGACAGAATCTCTTACAAATTCATGTACATCCAAGTGAATGGGTGATTGAAAAACCTCAGAGTGATTCCCCTCCAGGACAGTTGGAAATGCTTGATCTGGAATGCTTCACATCCAGAGCAGGGGCCCAGTACGAAAATGCTGTCCCGTCTTTTCATCTAGCTTTGGCAAGTGTTTTGAAAAGACCTTGGGAAAATAGGACCACATCATAATAACAAGCAGCAGGAAGGACTGAAAGAGACAGGTGGCCAGAAATTAAGGGTTTGGTTGTATTTAGCTGCCATAAAACAGAAAGACAGATGAAGGAGTTTGAAAAGTAACACTGCTTAAGAAGATGGAATTCCACAGGAGTAACATTTACTCTGGAGAGATGGCAATGTGGGAGCAGAGTCAATTTACTTAGATATGCCCACCACATTTCCATTTGTTTGAACTACCCTTTGAAACCTCTAAGGACAATACCTCTTAAGTGTTCTGGGGATTTTCTGCACATTTCCAGGGGTTTATTTGTACGCTTTGATGTGTGTTGCAGAGCCACAAGGCATCTCCTGGGAGACTCCAGTGGAGGGCACAGTGAAGGGGGAGTCTGTCATAGAGACAGACTTGGGAGAACAGTCCCAGGAGCAGCAAGAGCACCAAGTGCAGCTAAAACTGACCATTGAAGATTTTGTCCTGCACAAGATGCTGGGGAAGGGCAGTTTTGGCAAGGTAAGCATCTAGGGGCTGAGGCATCACTGCTTACCTTTAAATGTTGCTTTTTGTGGCACGAAATAGCTTGTGGTTTGAAGGCCACTTGGGAAAAAACATAGAATCACAGATGTCAACATTTAGGTCAAAATTGACCTCTAAGATCATCAGGTTCAACCATTAACTCAGCACTCCCAAGGCCACCACTAAACCATGTCCCCAAATGCCACATCTGCATGCCTTTTGAACACTTCCAGGGATGGTGACTCCACCACTGTCCTGAGCAGGCTGTTTCAATGCCTGAACAACCTTGTAGTGAAGAAATTTTTCCTGATGACTGATCTAAACCGCCCCTGGTACAATTTGGGGCTGTTTCCTCATGTCCTATCACTTATTCCTTGGGAGCAGAGCCTGACCTCCACGTGGTTCCCCCCTCCTGTCAGGGAGTTGGAGAGAGTGAGAAGGTCCCCCCTGGGTCTCCTTTTCTCCAGGCTGAGCACCCCCAGCTCCCTCAGCCACTCCTGGTGCTCCAGACTCTTGCCCAGGTCCCTTCCCTTCTCTAGACACTCTCCAGCACCTCAGTGTCTTTCCTGTGAGGAGTCTAAAACTGCAGCCAGGATTCAAGGTGGCGCCTCACCAATGCCCAGCACAGGTCACTGCCCTGGTCCTGCTGGCCACCCTGTTGCTGATAAATCTCCAAGCCTTCAAAGAATCCTTGCTCTGGCATGGCTGAATCTTGAACTCAGTCTTCTCCTTGCCTGAGACAAAGGTCTTCCTTGCCCTTCTCTCTGTCCCGTTGGTTGCTGTCTCATGATTGCCCATGACAGGAGAAGAAAGCCCCAGGTAAATTTGCAACATCCCCTTCTCTGCAGGTTAATGGGTCCTGTGCACCCACAGAAAGCTGGTGGGAAAGATCTCCATGCTGTCCCCCTTTCTGCAGCTACTCCTGCCAGCTTAGTGAGCAAACTCAGAGGGAGGTGGAAGCATTAGCTGAGAAGTTGAGTGTGGATCCCATCTCCTCTCCAGAGCAGCAGGTCCCCAGCTGGGAACAATAACTGCGCTTTCCCAGCTCCAATCTGTGCTGGAGCGTGAAACGAATTTTGCAACAGCCAAGACTTTGTGTTTTTCAAACAAGAACCACCTGTTTTCAGCAGATTCATTAATCTTGATGATGAATTATGGGTTGCTCCTCCCTCTTGCAGATATCCCCTGGAAGGGGACTCGTGTTATTCAGTGCCAGTGCAAAGCCGCATAAAGCAGTTATAGAGGAACTCAATATTGTATTTTCACAGCCAGTAAGGAGAGGGAGTATCATTATGTATCTCATTCCTCACACCCCACATCGTTCCATGGTGGAAACTGTGCCTTAATGAAGGGCTGCTTTTTGCCTGCTAAGTGATCTGGAGCAATTCCTGCAGCCAGTTCTGAAAGTGTTAAAATATTTCTGTGTTGGCTTGAAAATCACAGAATCATAGAATGGTTTGGCTTGGAAGGGATGTTAAAGACCATCTAGTTCCAATCCCCTTGCCGTGGGCAGGGACAACTTCCACTAGAAGGTGTCATGTCTACAGTTTGCATGGGAACCAGAACTAAGCCAGAATACCCCTAAACCCACATCCCAGACTAACTTGGACTCAAGAGCATAGATGTCATAGAAGATTCCTTTTATTGGAAGGAAAGGATCTCTGGAGGTCATCTAATCCAAACTGCTGCTCGAGACAGGTCTAATGAGATGAGGTTGCTCAGGTGTTTGTCTAGTCAAGTCTTGAATACCTCCATTGAAGCAGATTCTGTACTTTGCATTAGTCCTTGTGCTAACATGGACTCTCCAAGCCTGCAAGCATCTGTGTCTCTCTGCACGCTGTGGGTGTGCAGAGGATGGGCTATTTCATGCCTTTCTGCAGCAAAACTCACCCACAAGTTTCCTGTGTAGGTGTCACTCCTGGTGCCCTCATTTGCTTGGAGCGAGATTCACTTCCCCATAGAGGAGACAGGATGTGCAGATCTCAGTGCCTGAGGGGTCTCTCCAGCTCGGCATGGAGCAGGGATGTTGGGGGACAGATCATTGAAGAAGCCTCCCACCACAACCTCTGCACGAGGTTGAGCATTGCCTTCTGCCCCTTGGAAGTCATGGCACATGTCACAAATGTGGCGTGTTCCCCAGTTTCCCCAAGAGAGCAGTGCCCTGCACAAAAACAAGGCTGAAAAGGGTGCCTGCAGCATCAGCACTGTTAGCATTTCTGGTCATTCACTGCACAGACTGAGGGAGGCTCTAGGCTCTACTCTCTGTCTGCTGCTACAAAGTGAAATGCAGCAGTAGCCAAAAGGGTAAATGAAACTTTTGTCAGGGCTAAAACGTGCCTGAGCTTACTCAGTAAATAGTGCCTGGTAGAGAACTTCAAAGACCTCTTTGATGAATCTTACATATTTATTTAGCCCACGGAAGCAGTGTTGGCAGGCTGTTAGTGTGAAGTTCTGGACTGGCACTGCCTTCCAGGGGAGACTTCTTTGCTCTGTGGTCTCTAGAAAAACCTTCTCTGCTGCTCCATGTCTCTTTTTCCCTGCCTATAAAAATAGATAGAGGTTGTAACTTCACTGGGGTGTATTTTCCCATTCTTAGAGAAGACCCAACCTGTTTGCTCAGACCTGCTCACTGAGAGAAAGCCACACCTGGTATAGATCAGTCTAACTACCAGTGGACATTGGTGTCCACCTGCTGAGGATCTGGTGCAGGGCATTTGCATTTGAAATTGTGGCAAAGCAACACTCTGTGTTTTGTTATTTGAAGTCAGAAAACAGGAAATGTATCTCGGGAGCATTTGCATAAGGATAGTTTCTGTTATCAGAAGTGGCTCTCTGATATGTCCTGTCCATACGGGCAAGTAGGACCCTGCTTTTGTAACCACCAAGAACTTCTCATCCTTCCCCAAGGCTCAACTATTCTGGGTGTGGGGAATAAACTCAAAGTCTACCAATCTTAATGGGAGAACTGGGCCTTACGCATCTTTTTTATTTTAAGTTCTACCCTGGTGAATTCCCCAGAGCTCAGCTCCCACCCTCACATGGCCATGTTGCCAGCTCTGAGGGGACAGAATCACTCCTTCTGAGCAGCTGTTTCCACCCTAGGTGTTCCTCGCCGAGCTGAAGAGCACAGACCAATATTTTGCTGTGAAAGCCCTGAAGAAGGACGTGGTGCTGATGGATGATGATGTTGAATGCACAATGGTGGAGAAAAGAGTCCTCTCCTTAGCTTGGGAGCACCCATTCCTGACTCATGTCTTCTGTACGTTCCAGACCAAGGTAAGACAAGGATTTGTCACCTTCCTCCATGGGCTGAGGATGCTTTAGTGCAATACAGATACTTGGTGAAGGGCTTAAGTCTGCCAGATGTTAGGGAATAATATGAACACAAAGTGATGCTGAGGGAAAGAGTCTTCAAGTTAAGCACTTGGGAGTGGCTCCAGAAATTTAATCTGCCTTCACCATATGAACCTGGGAGTGGGATAGAGCATCCAAGACTGACTGAGATAGCTATGCGAGAGCTGCTATTAAAATCTGTTTCCTGGTACCCTGGGCTGAGGGTGTCCAAAGGCCACATCCACCGCCAGGCTGAAGATGTGCCCACACTGGTGTTACCTGAACCTCTTGGACCATGAAGCATTATGCTGCAACAACTAGCCTGGATCAAAGCTAGCTCAAGAAACCCTGGTTATGCGGAATAAACATGCTGACATTCACTTCTTTGCCCCCGGTTAGTCGTGAATTGCATCAGACACTGGTGATGATGACTGTAGTTCAGAGGGGCAGCACAAAGTATCATCTCAAAACCCGCTTAGGACTCCAAACCAGAACTGAAGTGACATTTAAGTAATATATATATTTTCATGGCCCTACATGCCAACAAACCACCTGCTGATTAGCTTCCCAGAGCTTTATCTGCAGTCACGACAATCATTTTGACACCAAAGAGTACACATGGCATAGAAAGACATGATGGAAGTTTGAGAGATTGTCTTGTCTGTCGAACCTACTCAAAGCATTCCTGAGAGATGATCGGTATCTCTTAGCTCAAATTCAGTGCAGCATCACTGTCTCGTGGCCACTTGTCCAGGGTTTTGTTAGGATGCTCCCAGTCCCTTTTCAGCCCCAACCAGCACAGACCACTGCTCAGTCTGAGGTTAGGACCTACTCAGCAAGAGGCTCGCTGCTTCTGTAGGGTCAGGAGAAGCAAATACAATCTCTGTGGTACATCCCAGTCATCTGTGGGATGTGGCACCTGTTTAAAGACAGATTAAATTTATAACAAGGAACATCTGGGAACTGCTGTGGGGGATGTGACATTGAGCCCAGGCATTCATGTTTAACCCCTTTGGGACTGGCAGGATGGTTCGTCCTGGGAATGGATCTTTGTCTGGCGAGGAAAGGAATTAATTCCCTATTTGGAGGAGCTAGATTTCAGAGGAAAATATGACACAACTCCAAAAGCAAAGAAAAAAAAATCAAGTTTTAATTGAAGAGATGAAATATTCACAACAGTCACAGCTCTGTGAGGGAGCTTTTACTCCAGGGAATGCTGCTTGTGCTGCCTGTATCTCCAGAGAGATGCTGGCTGATGCCAGCGTCTGACCGGCATGCAGCACCTGAACCTTGTCTGTGCTCCAGCCTGGTCCAACCTGCTCTGAAAGCTGGAGGTCAGGAAAAGCAATGAGCGCCGGAAAAAACTGTGGGATCCAGGCTCAAAAAACAAATTACCTTTTCCTACATTGTCTTGTGGGCAGCACCACATTATTGCCCTCATGTCCTATAGAAAGAATCTCCATGCATCTCATCCCAGGCCCTTATTCCTTTCCAAGGTTATGTAATCTCCCCGTCTTGCCCTCAAGTTCACAGATAGAGAAGCTGGAATGTGGCTGCCCAGGCCAAAGCTGCTCTGGGCTGTGATTGATTTTTAGCTTGTGTTTTTCTCCTCTGACCTTTGCAAGCCAAGAAGCAATTGCTCAATGCGTGGGAGTCACCCAGAGCAGGAGAGCTGGGACAAGCCCTGGATGGGCTTTCACAGCCCAAGGAACAGCATGTTTTGGTCAGATTATCTTTTATGGCAATCATTTTAGAATCACAGAATGGCTTGGTTTGGAAGGGGCCTTTGAAATCATACAGTTCCAACCCCCCTGCCATGGACAGAAGGGAGGGCACTGCTGTGACAAGTCCCTGTCTGGACTTTAATATTGAAAACATGAATATTTAATTGAAAAAAATTGTAATTTTTAAGATTTCACTCGATAGCAAAGTAGTTTTAGACAGAAATGCATGTTGGTGCATTTTTGAATCTTTAATGCTTTGGATTACCTGAGCTGCTTCAGGTACTGAGGGCCTCTGCAAAGGACAGTAAAATCAGAATATTCCTACATTGAAACAAGAACTTTGGGAGTCCTCATGTCTCCAGAGGGGGAAAAAAGGTCCTGTAATCTGCTGACAGTTCTCTATGCACTGGGATGAGTTTCTTCCTCACCTCAACCCAGGTAATCAGTGAATGCTCAAATATATGAAGCTTGACAGCCTTTCAGACAGGTTTTTGCAGGGACCTAATGCTCCTCTTTATTTCTGCAGAGGCTGAATTATATCAGTGCTTTCAAAACTCAGAATACTTGTCTTGTTTTGCCACATGAGAACAAATCCAAGCCCAGGGTGTTGCTTTTTTCCCCCAATCTCTTTTTGAATTTGACTGTTTTATTTTCCTGCAGTCATCTTTGTATCCAGATATTCAGCTGGCATAATTATATGGTGTGAATTCCAACAATAAACTGAGGGAGCTACTCTGCTGTATTAGATTTAAAGGGATGCTGTTACGTTAAAGAGGAGGAAAAACATGTTTATGATTCTGTGAAATCCCAAAATTAGTAATGCCAAAACAGTGACTGGCATCCCAGTGCTTATATTGTATTTTTCTTTTTTGCATCTCACTGATCTTCTGCAATAAAAATAGGCTTTCCCCTTTTCAAAGTCACTTTTATTTCTAGCTGTTTCTTTACTTCATTGACCGAGTTTTATTAACACCCCTTACCTAAATGCAAATTAAATCTTGAGGCATTTTGACTTGCAGCACAAAATAGCAACAGAGAAGACCATCTCAACCCGAAAGAGAAGTAACCTTTATTCCAATTTAAAAACAAACATTACAGAAACATTTATTTTCTCCTTAAGTGATGTATTATACCTTTTCAAAGTCCTGGTCAGGAGCCATTTTCACATGCTCCGTTGGTTCCACATGCTTAGCACTGACTTTAAAATCTCTTGCATTGGCAGGAAGGAGAAATGGATTGCAAATAGGGAGTGTGCTCCTAATTTAAAAATTCCTAGTCTCTGAAGTGTTTTCTGGGAGTATTTTCAGGAGATTTCTCATTAAAATACATCCTCGGGGGATACTGCAATTCCTGCAACATTTTCCCAAGTGCGGGTTCAGTTTTCGCCTCTCTCTGCCCTGCTGCTGAGGGACAGGGCTGAGTTACCTGATGTGGATCAGAGCGTGTGAGTCGGCACAGGTGTGTTTCACATCCACTGCACGTTCAGCTCCACTGCCTGGTTGTGCCATGGACCTTCTGAAGAGCCCTGGATCAGGCCCACATGCCCTCGCCAGGCAACGCAGCATCCTCTCTGACTACAGCATAAACTAAATAAGGTGTGCTGGTCACAAAACAAGGTGTTCTATGAGGTCAGACCAGATGTCTTTCTAGCCAGTGCCCTAGTTTTGGCATTGATGAGGAAGCAAGGCTAAAAACTAGAGTACAGGACATCAGAGTGATTTTTCCCTTGTATAAACCATCCTTTTCCCGTTTACAAACCATCCCAAGCCTTGGTGTGTAGCCATTTGGGAGACACAGTCCTGAAGCTACAAGGTTCATAGATCTCCATCCTCCTGGCTTTTTTGGGGGAACACATCAGCTTGGAAACATCTGTCCATCCTCCTAATATTTTGAGAATTTTGAGCTTGGAAAAGTCTGATTCAAGGCTAGTTGGCCATATATGAACCAGGCAAGGAGGAAGTTGGAAAAGAATTGGGGAGTTTAGGAAAGCTTTGAGGGCTTTGTCTCCTGCAACCAGCAGGCAAGAAAACTGGCAAGGTTTCCTTCGATCCTGGCCAAAATTTCAACACGGTTTAGCAGAAATAGCAGCATCTCGGCAGAACTTTGGGATTCCAGTATGGTTGTGCCAGCAAAGGTGTGAGCAGCTGCAATTATAACATCAAATATATGAAGTTTTTACAAGACACTTCTAGGTGGTGTCAGCCCAAGTGGTGTGAACAGGGGGAGTGTATTGGCCAGGACAAGAAGAGGGCAGCTCCCAAGCGTGTTTTTTTCAAGTGACAGATGATTGACATATTCAATACACATATTCTCATTGCCTTCCCATTGCCCGGCCTCAGGAAAATCAGCCCAAAATGCACAGAGCTTTGCTTAAGATTTCTAAAAGTCTGCAGGGGAGTTGCTCTTTTCCTCCCCCCTCCAAAAAAACGTTAACTTCTTACAGTAAAAACATTACTTTTTTCACATATTTTTCATCTGATAAAATATCTATGTTTCACAAATTGGAGTAGTTTTTGTTTAGTTTTTGGTCTGGTGATTTTTGTTACCCACACATCTTCACAGAAATCTTTTTCTAGCTTTGAGAAAATTGGGTTTTTTCCAAAATTCCACCCAATACTGACAGGGAAAGCCACTTTATCTTGCAAGACAGGGCTGATAGTAATTCAATTTACCGTAGAGTGATGTCTGCTCTGAGCTGTGAGAAAGGGAACTGGGATCTCTAGAACTCAAGTGAAAGGAGCTGTTGTCAGCCACATCTTCACCTTTATCTATACATAAGTATTTTATATATATGTATAAATATATTCATATGCTTTGTACCAAGGAGATGGGCACACAACACTAAGCATCCCAAATGAGCAGTTTAATGTGCAGTTAAAAATGCTGACAGTGCAAAGATTAGAAGAAATGAATAGTGAAATCAGGGACTGGACTGAATTATTTGACAGCTGCAAGAAATGCTGCCATCTCCAGAAGATAGACTGATATTACACAAGAGCGGGGAAAAAGTCTTTAAACCAGAGAACAAAATTAAGCCTGGGGTTGGTTTGGTGCAAACAGCAAAGTTAAAAATGTAGATGAACTCTTATGGTCACCTGCTAGCAAAGAGTAACTCTGCAAGATCTGTTCCTTGTGGGAGTAGAAAGCACTGCCTGCTTTCCCACTGGATCGGATGCTGGGATGGGATTGGAACACGCTCTGAGTTGTGTGGTGGAAAAGGCTGAGAGGCCTTTGACTCCCATCTATAGATGAAATGAAATAGATCCAAAGCATGGATCTACTGAAAAAGCTGAGACAAGAATCAGCTGCAGGGACTGAATTGTAGAATGGTCTGGGTTGGAAGGGACCTTAGAGGTCACTGCATCACGTCAAACCTTTCTCTTGGCCAAGGCCAACTCAATTTGATGGTATGCAGCAGGATTAGGTCGCTTAATTTGGAACCTTCTCCACATGGACTCATTTCTTAGGGTAACTGCTCTGAAAAAGGGTAAAGCTACACTGTCCTGCAGAATTAGTTATTCTGATATTCATCCTTTTGCAAGCTCCGGGAAGAAGAATTTTCAGTCTTCAGTAAATGGTGTTAAATTGTGTATTTGTATGGATGCAAGTGCTTTCAAATGCGAAGAAGAAAACAAAATCTGAAAATCTCTGCAGAAAAGTGCTCTGGAGGGCTCCCAGCTGGTTTGAGGATTTTAAGAGCCTGTTAAAGGATGTACCTTCAAAAGATCAGTTTAAATGCTGCCTGCTTTCTACTTATTGTTTATAAAGTTGAAAGCATCTCTGATAGGGACTATTCATTCTCACAGCAGCCGAATGCAGAGCAGAAGCAGGTTGGTTTAACTCCATCCCTGCCACGTGCTGGAGAGGGACCAAGGGAGCAGGTGGCTCTGTGGAGAGGAGCTGAGCTGAGCTCAGCACAGGCACGGGATTGTTGAGGCGGGAAGCTGAATTCCTGCAGCATTCAAGGCTTTCAGCACCTGGCAGGATTGACTCCACTAGGGAACTGTGTCATTTTGTGCGCGTCCGTGTCTGTGTGTTGTACATCACGTTGGGTGGTTCTGCTGCTGTAGGAGCAGCTCATCATCCTCCCACGAGTGGGTTTGTCACGTTCCCTGTGCTGCAATGGGGAAGGCCTCTGGAAGATGCCCTGGAAGTAGGGAATGGCTGATATATGGATGTTCTCATCCACATGGGTGTGTCAGCTAGATTAAGTAGCATTTGGTCAGCACGCTCAGGCACACGATGGGATTCTTGAGGTTGTCCTCTGCAGGGGCAGGAGCTGGTCTTTAATGATCCCTGTGGGTCCCCTCCAACTCAGGATTTCTATGATTCTATAACTACCCTGGGGCAGTGTCCATCCCTGAGTGCAGGAAGTGCCTTTACAATCCTCCTTGAGCTCTGTGGTTGTAAAAGATGGTCCCAAGCTCTGCTGTCAGACCAGACTTTTTCTGTTCTGTGGTGTGAGTCTGGAAACGTGACCAGAAGTTTGGCTTGAGCATTTGCTACCTGGGGGTGGTCCCACATGTGGTCAGAAGTCATCTGTCACCTGTCTGCAAGGCAGAGAGGCAGGGCACTCTTTCCAAGCCTCCTTCAGAGCTGTGCAGGTCTGACCACTGAGGAACAACATTCCTGTTTGTTTGCTTAACATCCAGAGGTAGGACCATTGCAGGGGATAAAGGCATGACAGAGTCATGCCATCTCGGCTGCCACGCCTTGAGAATCATAGAATCAAAGAGTCACAGAATGGTTTGGGTTAGAAGGGACCTTCAAAGGTCATCTAGTCCAACCCCCCTGCAGTGAGCAGGGACATTTTCAACTAGATAATACTCACGTAACCCACTCTCACCTGCTCCAGGTGCTGACAGAATTCAGAGCCTGGCAGTAGCAGACAGGAGCCATCAGAGAGCTTTCCCAGGACAAGAGGAAGTGTAGTTTGGAGCCTGTATGCGAACACGTCCTCTGTGCCACTCTAACCCTTTAACCCCGACACACTGCTGAATTTTCAGTGGTTTCAAGTCTGGGTTTTGCCACTTCCCATTTTTAATGTGTTCTGTGGCTCTGTGGATCTCAGAAAGGTGACTCCAAGAACTTGTTGCAGTTTGCCCTGCTTGATTACACTTTGCTACTCATAATGACATACTTAGGGCTGACCTTAAGCAACTTTTCTCCATGAGCTAGTCCAGACAGCTACCCTTTGCAAGAAGCAAGGTGAACTTCCAAGCCCCAGAGCAAAACAGTCTGATGGCATCTCTCTTTTCAATCATGTTTGTGTACCACTCTGTATCACCTTGTAGACCACAAACTTCAATACTAATCATGCCTAAGTCTTTAGTCTTCAGCTTCATAGCTTAAGGCGTTTGAGCAACCGAGTTCATATATTTGGATGCAAATTAATCTGGGAGGTTGTCCACCTTTTCTTTCCTCAGATGACAGAAGGATGCTGACTAAGTCCCCAGTTTCAAGTTAGTGTCCCAGGCTCAATTAAAGAGGTACATCAGGCAGTGGCTCAAATCCATGAGCAAACAGAGCACAATTGCTTGTTCTGCTGAATAAACTTGGGCTTCAAGTTACACTTAAAGATGTGTGATAAGGTGTAGCCAAAATCAGTAGATTTTCCAGGGAAATCCAGGAGTTTTCTCCTTCCCAGTCTGAAGTCCCACTGAAGCTGGATGTGGCCCATTGGAGAACCCATCAGGTTTCTTCAGTCCCAGTGTGACACATGTGGGTGCTGGTGGTGGCTCAACCTCATCACCTCCCCGTGTACCTTCACAAAGAGCATCTGTTCAAGTGTCCCTGAATGGGCTCCTGAGCTCACGTTCTTTCCAAGGTTTATGCATTTCTTCACTAAAGTACCCATCTCCATTTGACCCTCTTACTTGCTTAAACTGATTTACATGTGCAGCCCTCTACAGATGCAAGACCTTCAAACTGAAAAGCTACACCCATTTGGTTTAGTGACAAAATTCTTTCCCCAGGAGGCCAGATCTAGCCTTGTGCTTGCTGGATGACAGGTGTTGTTTCCAATGAGACATCCATTTAAATAAGAGTGCTGTAATTAAAAGGATCTGGCTAAAGAAATTGCACAAATTAGAGCAGACAGCTGTTGTTTGAAAGCAACAAGCACTGCTGTGGTTTTTTAAAATAGATAGCTCTTGGCTCGCTTCCAGAGATAGTTATATTAGATCTTACGGATAAAAATCTTCAACTGTTAAAAATGTAAGTGAAAAGAACCCTATTTCACTCCCAGAAGAAATGTGACGGGCAATAGACAACACAGAAAAGATATTCATAAACTTCGTAGCATAGCCTGGAGATGACTGACTTCAGGTGTGTACTGAGCAGAGAGAGGCTTTTGAGAAGAAAAAAAACCCAAACACATACAACCTGCATCCATTTTGCTTTATTCCTGCATTTATGCACAAAAGGTGAGATTACAAAAACAGAAGTTTGGACTGGGGGCATAACTCAGTGCACAGATACTCTTCTTCCAGGAAAAGGTGCCCCTCCTGCTTTGTACGTACAATTCAATGTGGAAGGGGATGGTCTGAACCAGCTTCCATCTTCTGCAGGGGCCTGTGGTGAAGTTTTGTCTGGTGAAGCTGTAAAAGGCTCAGTGTCATGTACATGAGCAACCTGGTCTAGTGGACGGTGTCCCTACCCATGGCAGGGAGGTTGGCACTGGGTGGTCTTTAAGGTCTCTTTCAACCCAAACCATTCTATGACTCTGTGATTCTCCATCAAGGATTGAAAAGGAAACCTTGGTGATCAGTTCTGCTCATTATCCAACATGCTCTGGGATGAGGACTGGAGGAGACCTGGGACTGACTTTTGCCTCTTCTGCTAGTCGCTGCAGGAAGCTTGTCCATCTGTCCTTCTGTTATACAGGCATTGTAGAGTTACTCATTCCCTTCCAGTGAACCTGGAGGTCTGCTGGTAAAAATTAACAGCACCAGCTGGTTGTTGAGTGGGTTTGCAATGTTTGCTAATGGCGTTTATACAAATCAGAGCAGAGAGGGTGAGCATGGGCTTAGGAAACAAAGAAGAGAAATGAGGAATTTAAAAAAGAAACTGCTTTCTTTCCAAAACCCTCACAGTAATCTTTTCCTTCCTCTTTTCAAGTGCTTTCTGAGTGGTTTGGTTGTTTGGGGTTCTTTTACACTTTTACTTTGCCTTTTCCCCCACACTTATTTATTTTGTCTCATTCTCTAGGAAAACCTCTTTTTTGTGATGGAATACCTCAATGGAGGAGACCTCATGTTCCATATCCAGAGCTGCCATAAGTTTGACCTTCCCAGAGCAACGTAAGCTATTATTTTTATTGTTGCCTTTGGGCTTGCAGGGTGCACAAATGAGAGAAGCAAAGGCAGCAGCAGCAGACAACTGGGAACTTGATTTTATCCCCAGCTCTGCTACTGTCCTGTAGAGAAAACCTTGGGCAAATCATTTGACCTCTCTTCACCTTACCCAGCTGCGAAGTGGGGACAATGCTTGTGCTGGAAGGAGAATCTCTGTCCCAGCTCTCTCCAAACTGAACAAAATAGATATGCAGGTCCTCACCCTGCCTTAGTGAAGGACTTGGAGCAAGTCCCTTCCTCTCCCTGTCCTCTTTCCCCTGCCACAGAAAGCTTTTAGAGCCCATCCACACAGTTGATTTCAGTCAGACATGACCTTGCTTTACATTCTTGGTCAACCACGGAAGCTTTTCCCATCTGGAAGCGTTGCAGTTGCTACTACACCCTCATCAGCTTTGTGTCTGCCCAGGATAAAGGCTTATCCTTTAGCCTGCAAACCAGGAATCTCCTTCTAGCCTGTGACCTGGCTCCTGTATTTTGCACTAACCTCAACATGGTCCCACACATACTTGTTCAGAGCTGAGCTGGAGAGGAGCTCTCCCTTAGGCTGTCCTTCATGGATTAGTCCCCTTCCCAGGCCTGCAGTCCCTCAAACAGAGCAAGGACCACCCAATCCAGCTGTGACATCACCTCTGGAGGTGCCTCCACTGTCTGTAAACAGCCCCAAACCTGCCTCAGATGTTCAGAAGGAGAATCACAGAATATCCTGAGTTGGAAGGGACCCACGAGGATCAAGTCCAGCTCTTGAGTGAATTGCCCATAAGGGGATCAAACCCACAATCTTGGTGTCATTACCATGCTCTCACCAACTGAGCTAATCTCAGGGTCTTATTTACATTTCCCCTGGATGAGGGTCATTTTAAAGCAACCCACAACTCTCTGCTATGAATTGCAGCAGCCCTGGGGTCTCTCTGTTGCACTCCTTGAGTTACTGCTCAGCCCATAATCAGAGGCCCCAATAATGACACCATGAACCCAACCTCCATCCCAGATTTACCACCATCAAAGAAATCCAAGAAATGCATTTTCAGCCATCTGTGGAACCAAATATCTTGTTCTTTACAATCCTGTAGCCAAGCTGCAGGACCTGCTTAAGGTAAGGTTCCCCTACTCCAGTGGTCAGAGGTGAGGCTGTTATTTGTTAGAAGTAATGGGATTTTCCCTTTTTCCCTTTAAAGTTTGAGGTGGTGGGGGGAAAGAGATAAAACCCATCAGAAGTACAAAAAGTAAATTTAAAGAAAAAATTAGTATGCCAACAGAGAATTAAAAATTTATTTAGTTTTGATTAAAGTAAATAGAAGAATTAGAATAAATGAAATGTGCTCTTAATCCTTCTGCAAGCAAAAGGTATTTTGAAAGTCAATATTGAAGCCACTATAGGGATTAATTTTTATTTAATAATTTAATTTTTAAAAAAACCTCACACTGTCATTTAAATCAGTGTTTGATGATTTTTTTTCAAAAGCATTTGAATATCCAGAATTAAGGGCCAGTGCATTGAAGACTGAGGAAGCAGTGCCACGCTGGAGGGGCATCTGATCCTCTGGTGACATTCCTTTCTGGGAGGGCACTTTCATTCTTCACACTGATGCTGCCTCTTTGCAGCAGGATGTGCTGGTATGATTTGGGTAAAATGTGTTGAGAAAAAAGACCTACCAAACTTGAAAAAACTCCAGAGAAAGGCCACCATGTTGCTAGTTCATACTATAGATGAGCTTTCAAAAGTTCTTCACTGAGAGGGTGGTCAGCCATTGGAACAGGCTGCTCAGGGAAGTGGGGGAATCACCATCCCTGTAAGTGTTCAAGAAACTGTGGATGTGGCACTTGGCAACACGGTTTAGGGGTGGCCTTGGCAGTGCAGGGGGAATGGTTGAACTTGATGATCTGAGAGGTCTTTTCCAAACTTAATGATTCTGTGAGTCAATGAAAAGCAAGTCATAAATCTGAGCAGTGAAGAGGGAAATTTGACAAGCCAAGGAGTGTCTGTGCTCCCCATCCCAGATGCCCACCTGCCTGTCCCATTGCTGGGACCAGTCCAGTGTTTTTGCAGCAACTGCTGATTGTGGCATTCACTGTAATTTGCAATTTGCAGTCTGGTATGGCATGTAGGGATACAAAAAGGAGGAAGGGCATTAACCTGAAGGAGGGTGAGGTTAGATTAGATATTGGGAAGGAATTCTGCCCTGTGAGGGTGGGGAGACCCTGGCACGGGTTTGCCCAGAGAAGCTGTGGCTGCTCCATCCCTTAAAGTGTTCAAGGCCAGGTTGGGTGGGGCTTGGAGCAACCTGGGCTAGTGAAAGGTGTCCCTGCTCATGGCAGAGGGTTAGAACTGGATGGGCTTTAAGGTCCCTTCCAATCCAAACCATTCCATTACTTCATGATCACTGTATTTATTTATTTACCTCAAACATGTAAATAAGGGAGAGGTACAGACACGTCTGCCTTTCTTGTTACGGGCATCCTATTTTGAGGAAAAGCAGAGTGGGCAGTAGGAGCTGGGTGGTAGTTTTTTGCTCCACAGCTGCTCTGGAGATGTCCTTTGGTGCTGAAGAAACCATCCTCAGAGCCAGTTACTTAGAGAAAAATGCATCTAGCCATGCAGTGTGGCTTCCAAATCCCTGAAGATAAGCAGGCTCCAAATTCCTGCCATTTTACAAAGTGGTTTCATTGGGAATTGGGTTGCTAGCTGTGTGGCACACTTTTGGGAGTCTCACATCATCCATCAGTAACACCCAGTCACCCCAAGCCTTCTGGAGACACTCCAAACCTTCTGGGAGCCTGATGAAATTCCAGCTCTTGTGGAGGCAAAGTTTCCATCTTTTGGGGCTTACTTGCAAATGCCTTTGGGAAGAATTGGTTCTAACTTGTGCTTTGTCTCACTCAGGTTTTATGCTGCTGAAATAATTTGTGGGCTCCAGTTCCTCCATTCCAAGGGCATAATATACAGGTAATTTTACTCCTCAGTGCCAATAATATGCTAATATGCTAAACTTTCTCTGCTTTCCTTGCAAGCACCAATGGCAACAGAGAGGCTGTCTCTTGGCTATACTTACTGGCATTGCATTTCTATGCAGATTTCCCTCTTACAGAGTCTGGATGTTTTATTTTGAAGGGATGGTGTTAAAAGGCATTTTTGAGCCCATTTTCAGAATCCAGTCCTGTTTCGGGTAACATTAAAACAAGCCCTTATATGCATTTACAGTCATTCATACAGCACCCAGTACAGGCACCCTGTTTAAGCTTTCATCATATCAAAGTATATAAGGTCAAGTTAGACATGAGAAATTTGGTTTAACTGCTGTGCTGATCACCCTGGGACAGTGGTGACAAGCTCAGCTCGAGTAACAACAGCAGTGAGACAGTGATGCATCATAATTTTGGGTTATTAACTGGTGTTCTGTGTACAGTTCCATGGGGAGAAGGGATTCATCTCTCCTACCATCACAAGTCTGAGTTGGCTGTCAAGCTTTTCTTGTAATAAGAGGAGAACAGTGGGCGCTTTTGGGTTTGTCAAACCCGTGTTAGAGTGTGTAAGAGAAGTGCCCATTCTAACAGAAATCAGGCCAGTCTTTTTTCCCACAGCCAAAAGGAGAAACTGAATTTATGAGGAGCTCTAGTCAAGCTCATCTTCATGGCAAAATTCAGCTACTACATTGCAGCCTTCTGTAAAAGCAGGAAACAAATAGCTTGTCACAAACAAGTGAGAAAGCTCCCTACATCAGTGATGTTTGCTGAACCCAAAATGAGCTTATTTCAATGTTTGTCATGTAGTGTGAACATTAGAACAAATGCTGAAAGTGAATGGCTTGTTTACAATCCATTCCCCCCTTAAAACACGAACTTTGATTCTTATTAGTGGTCATGTGGGAGCCATTTATAGTCTTTATTGACCGATGATGGTGATTGCATAAACATGAGATCAATATCAGTGGCATTAAGTTGAGATGATCCCTGGGGTCCCAGCAAGTTTCTGGCTCTAATTATTATTCTGGATGACTGAAGAGAAAAATTTTCTGAAGTGCCCAAACCACTTTGCCATGTATCTCATGTTTAGTCTCTCATGTTTTCAGCTTCTCAGAAAAGCTGATTTTAAAATATCTGCCAGGCATGGTGATCTTATGGCAGGACTGTTAATGCTGACGTTTTGTTTATAATTCACATGTTTACTCGGAATCACTACACTGGTGCTGTGTCAGGGTTTGGGACCTATTTCTTCATGAAAGGAGAAGGGTGTTTAGAGTCTGGAGCCTTGGGAAATGTGAAAAAATTGGGATATCTGGGCATTGGGGAGCCTGGGGATAGGAAGAAATATCTCGCTCCCAGGAGACAGTATAATATTGCTTTGGGTATCAAGCTTCGAGAGAAAAGATTTAAACAATCCTACTCCTTTTTCCTTTGTTTCACTGAAGACAATGACAACGAGGTCAGTTGAGAACTCACAGTCATCAGTATCTCTGTCAGAGCAAACTAAGCACTTAGGAAAGTGAATAGAAATCATTTTTGAAACTACATCACTTGCAATGTCGTAAGAATAATGAATCCAGCTGTTCTGTCTCATGCACCCACGTTTGGAAACGTTGGCTTAAATTTTAATGAATGAGCTGAAGTGTTTTTGGCAGAAACTCCAGTCCCTGGAGCCAATGAGTTTGAGACTCATCAAAACACTGGAAGCGAGCTGTAGGTGATGGGTTTTTTGTTTTGCTTCGATCTACCAGATAAATAAAAGCAGTGCTGGCAGCCCAAGATTGATCTCAGTGGTGTAACTAAAATAAGTCATTCCAGCTGGAAATTGTGACAACATGAGTGTCTGCCACTTGGAAGGCAAATGTCTCGCTTGTCTCTGTATTTCTCTTTGATTGATGACTCCCATTTTGGCTTGGGCCATATTCTGGCAGCGGTGAACAATTGCCCCATGACAACAATTTAGTTTGTAAACACTTTGAGGATCCCCACCCTGATTAGGACGTGGACAAAGCAAGACAAGGAGCTTTTGCACAGAGACAGGCTGAACACTCATCTTTCATGCAATTGCCAGCGATCATCTCAGGAGCATCATGCATTAGAAATTACCTTCTTTGAGGGATTCAAAGCCATTTCTGAAAAAAAAAAAAAAACCGCATTGTAAGACAGTTGTCACCAGGAGGGTGGCTGTGCAGAGCCTCATTGTTAGAACTCTTGCCTGAGATGTGGAAAATCATAGAATCAGATGCACAGAGTGGGTTGGGTCAGAAGGGGGCTTAAAAATCACCCAGTTCCAATCCCCTCACCATGGGCAGGGGTGCCACCTGCTAGATCAGACCCCTGCTGGCCCAAATGTGTGTAGGCTGTGATTTAGCAGAGGCTGAGAAAGAACAATTATGTGCTCAGTTATGAGTACAAGTAAATGTGTCTGGGTGCTTTGGGAGCCCTGAGGAGGAGCAGTGATCGATAGCACAGGACAAGCCGTGCAGGAATGTGTGCTCATAGACTAAGTGATCCAAACTCTGCCTACACCCCTGGTTAAGTGCAGCATCAGTGATCCAAACATCTCCCTGGGCCATTTTCTCAATGAACAGCAAAACTTTTAGGTAAGATAGAAAATGAACATAGAAGCCGTGCCAGCCTTCCTTTCTTTCTGCCTTTTTCTTTCTTCTTTAGAAGCTTTTCTCGCCTTTCAGAGTTTGTTCCCATGTGAGGACCTCATTGTTCTCCATCAATGGTCATGATTCATCAGCCCACTTGCTTTCATTTCCTTCTCATTTCCTTTCTGTGTGTTTCTGTTTTCATCCTCTCCCTGGACTCTGCTTCCCAGAGTAGCTGAGAGCCTGAAACCTCTGACAACAGCCTGGCAGCTGTGTGTGAAGGGCTTTGTAAATCCCTGGGGTTCAGGTGGTGCAGCCCACCAGTGGAAAGGTGGTGGGCGGTCTGCTGATGTCTGGGATTATTCTGACCCTCTGCAGGGCTCGTGTGTCCTTGCCTCTTCCAGCATTTGTGGAGCCTGCACTAGGAGGGAGATCTGGCAGCAGCTTTGGAGAGAATGTTGAGACTCCCAGGGAAGGAGAAAAGGAGAATTATCTGGTCACTTCTTGCTCGCCTTTTCCGGGGTGTGTTAGGGCAGAAGCACCAGCTGACACAAAGCCCTTCTTGTCTCCACCATTCTGCGTCCTTGAAGGAGGCAGATTTTAGAAGATGTCCTGGGTGATGTGATCCCTGGCCAGGTTGGATGAGGCTTGGAGCAACCTGGTCTAGTGCCAAGTGTTCCTGCCCATGGCAGCAGGATGGAACAAGATACCTTTAAGATCCCTTCCAAGTCAAACCAGTCTATGATTCCATGATTCGCTGTCTTTTCCAGCAAATAAATCAGTGCTGGGATGAGAGAAATTAGGAAGAGGGACACTGAAGTCCAAAAGAGCAGCTCTTCATTCATCCCTCAGCCTTCCTTTGTAGGCTGAAATAACTACAATGACTTGTGTGTCTCTGGAACACTTTAAATGAGGGTCTTCCTTATCCTTCTCTGCAGGGACTTGAAGCTGGACAACGTCCTCCTGGACAATGAGGGGCACATCAAAATTGCTGACTTTGGGATGTGCAAGGAGAACATGTTTGGAGATGCAAAGACAAGTACTTTCTGTGGGACTCCTGATTATATCGCTCCTGAGGTAGGTGTGGGGTGCAGGGAGCTCATCAAGCTGCTGTGAGAGAGAGGACATGTCTTAAGACATAACTGTTGGTCAGCGGTAGAGGCTGCAAAGAGCAATAACTTGGTTTTAAGAAGTTCCAGGCTAGAAACAGGATGTCACTTTGACCCAGAGTCGAGGATCCTGTCTGGAATTGCATGTTTTTGTGATTAATTCATTTCTTTTGTGCAGACGGGGCTGGGAAACAAGTTTAAACCAAGAAACAGAATGCTTGATGGAAATTCAGTCTGGGCCAGAAGCTCCAGGATGTAGGTCTTGCAATTCAGGGACAGAAACAGCAAGAGGAATGCCGATTGTGCCCTTGCCCTCATTTCTTTCCATTTTTAACCACAGAGAAACTTGTTGGTTTTTTGTTTGTTTTGGTTTTATTGTTTTTTGTTGGTTTTGTTTGTTTTTTTTTAATTTGAGTATTTTGAACTAGATCCCTCCAGAAAAGAGAAATTACCCTTAACCTGGTGATTTTACATAATAATAGACCTTAATATGAAGAGTCTTTGACTAATTAGGTGGCAAAATGGGGGCCAAAGAAAACATTTTTCAATTCGGAGTAAAACCTACAAGTCCTCCATGTGTCATATATGACATCGGTCTGAAATCCATTTATTTTGCCTTTCAAGATCGCATTTCGTAATTTTAGCATTTTCATGATGGATATCGGTACTTTCTAAATAGCTTTCAAAACCTTTGGTGGATGTTTTGGCTTTTTTTTACTCTAATTTTTTTCCTATAAATCATTGATCCTTTACTGTGCACTAAGGGCTCGATTCTGGCCTAGGATACACCGCTCAAGGGTCTCTTTAAATCAATTGGAGTTCCGTTGCCTAAGAGCAGGTGAAAGTGTGCTCTGCAATTAAGCTGCAACTGGATTTTATTCCATTTCAATATGCTTTTATTTAAGAAAAAAAAAAGCTATTTTTCTATCCTAAAAAAACCCCAAAAAATAGAGAGCCAAGTGTTGATTGTCCATTATCTGTGGGTTTTGGTTATAGAAAAGAGAAAAACTAAAATAGCTCAGTGTTTCATTTCTGCCCCAGCGTTTATTTTAGAGATTCAATGAGTGCATATAAAACATTTTACCTCTAAATTGAAAGCACTTCTGGAGTTTATGGATCATCTCTCCTGCCAGAGCGCTGAACTCCTTGTCAGTATTTCACTGCAGCTGCTACCACTGTAATTTGTTACAGCCCCAGGACCTTGGCCACAGCCATGTGAATAAGAGGGCTTTGGGTCAGTAGACAAACAATTCTTTTTTATTTCAAAAGATATCTGACCAAAAAAAAAGACTCAGCCTAAAATAAAATTGCTGAGTTTGTTTTTTTTTATTTCCTGATAATTTCCAGGCTAATAAATCTTTTCTTTGATTGCCATAAAACATTTAATTTCAATTTCCAGACACTTTATCCTTTAAAAGGTAAAGCCTTATAAAAATAAAGTGTCTTTTCGGAAGGAAAGGTTGGGATGATTTTGTTTGTAAGTGATTCAGAAGAAATAAATAAGAGAGTCTTGCTGTTTTTAGGGTAGGTTTTTTGTCTCCTTTGGAGACAGATGTGTTAGTCATAAGCATTCTACATCAGACTGGGTTTAGTTCTGACACTAAAGTCCTGCTTTGTAAGATGGCACAGGTACATCAGAGGGGGATAATTCTCACCTAATGTGAGAAAATTCATCTTAAAATGAAGCACTAGATGGCACTTTATAGTGCTGTAGAAGGACAAGCATCCCAGGAGACAAGTCATCCCTTCTAAGCTCAGATGTGGAAGTCAATTAAATCACAGTTTTTGCTCCATAACTACAGAAAGACTCTGAATAACTCAATTAATAAGCCACATCACTTTTAAGCAATAAGATGATCATTTTTTCTGCTTTCAGCACTTTCACATGTCCTGACCTGGAGAGTTGTTTCCACCGCTATTAAGATATCACCAGGACTTGTCATTGATGCCTATCCCATAGCTGTAATATTGGGTATCCCATTGCAACCAAGCCCAAGAGTAAAGGTTGTGTGTTAAAATGAACTTTTCCCCTCTAAAATCCTGCTAATCCTACACAGTCATCACATGAACCTTCAGATATCTGAACTGTAAACATCTATATATGAGCATGTTTTCTAGACTTCTTCATAACCAAAGGAGACAAACGGGGTTGTATTTTACAGCAGGTAGATATTTATCTGGATGTCTAAAATTGGACTAATTCCCTTCCTTGGCTCTAAAATTAATGAATAGTTTAGCTCTAGGTATCTCTGTAACAGATACCTAAAGGCAGGTGAGAATAATTGTGTTTCTCCATAGAGTTTGAGAACTTGGTGGTGGTCCTTGAGTCCTGGGGGAGGTTGTCACTCCAGCTGACCTGGATGTAGCTTTCACTTTATAGCTGACACAGAAAGGCACAAACAGATGGAGTGACTGAGGATAAATTCCCATTCCTTTACCTGTAACTCAGTTTGTCTCAGGAGGACAGACCAGCAACAAATTTCATGGGTTTTTTTCCTGGGGAAGATTTTGCTGAGATATATTCACACCTTTTCAAGGGGGCCTAAAGTACCCTTACACTGCAAAGTTTGTAATTCAAAATTCAGTTTTATGTGAATTGAGTCAGTCCCAAAATGCTAATGCCTAACCATTTGTCTTATTGGACAACACAAGCCTGATTTGAACCCCTGGGATGACTTGGAGAACAGACAAAAAAATTACTTGCCTCACTTTTTATGTTTAAAATCTCTCTGGCAGCCAGAGATTTGTTCAAGTAACTTAAGAGTTACATCCAAGCTTATCTGTAGTGCAAAGGACTGCTTTGGCACCCAGGTGTGGCTGGGACTTGGAGCTCCTCAAACCACAGCCCCTGCACATCTGGCAGATGTTCTGACTCATGAAGTGAGAGGGAAGCATCTTTGCCATCCCACTCAGTGCAAAGCAGCTGCTAGAGGGTCATGGTCTGGCCACCGTTCTGAAGCTGAAATACTCATGTCAGACATTTTTCTTCAGCCTTTGTCACTCCTCTTTTTGGGCAGATACTGCTGGGGCAGAAGTACAACACCTCCGTTGACTGGTGGTCCTTTGGTGTCCTCCTGTATGAGATGCTTATTGGCCAATCCCCTTTCCATGGCCAAGATGAAGAGGAGCTTTTCCAGTCTATCCGTATGGATAACCCGTTCTACCCTCGCTGGCTTGACAAGGATGCAAAGGACATTTTGGTGAAGGTAAGAATAACCACACAGTGAATGAAAGTCTTTTTTGCCAGAATTGTCTTCTTTGATTTGTGCATCTTCAGCTGTTGTACAGAGAAACAAATTTAGTGTGACAGGACCAGAGAGACTCACTGTCTTTTCTGTGGACCTCAAACCACAGCTGACCTAAGCCATAAGGCCATGTGTGTGTCCTCTTTCTCCTGAGCTGTGATATGGCTCGTCACAGGGTACCAGATACCAGCAGAGATGAGTTTCTTTGCAGAGCAATCCCTAAGGTACGAGACATGTTAACTCCTGGAGAAGATACTCTGTCAGGCTTCAAACCAAGGGTTACAGCAGACTGAGATGTTGAACATCAGTTTCTGGGACACACACTGCCATCCTTTTGCACAATCAACCTGTACTTCTGTCAGGATTAGAGATAGTCATCATCTTTATACCAATCACTAAACTCCCTTGCTTAGTGAAGAAACTTCCAATGATTTTCCATTATGGGCTATTCTCGTTGCACTGGCTAGAAATAACATATTGCACCCTGCTTAATGCCTGCATTATCAGCACAGAATTTAACCTATGGAATCAACGTTCTAGCTCTTTGTAAGAGAACCTGAGAGGAGACTGGGAGCACGGGGGAACATCCGCCAGCATGCCTTTTTCCGGGAGATCAACTGGGAAGCTTTAGAAGAAAGAAGGATGGAGCCTCCCTTCAAACCAAGAGTGGTGAGGATGCATCTCCTTCCAATTCCATCCATCCCATGCCTGCTAGGCTGTGTACTTCTAGTGGCTGGGCTGCCTGACCTGGTGATCATGACTCTGAGATGGCTGTAAGCCCAGGTCTGGCACACCCACACCTGAGAAACCATAAATTACTCATCTCTTTCTCAGTTACCATAGCAGGGGTATGGATGTTTTAAAACACCTTCCCTTTAGCGCATAACTACAGCCCATTCTGCAGGGATTGTCTTCCATTGCACTGCAGAAGGTAAAGCAGTTCAGGTAACCAGGTGGTTGGCTAAGTCAGAATAATTCTGACTATTAATAGCTCCTATTAAACTATTAAGGTCCTATTAATAACAATAATATAATTTAATTTGACAAGCGCATCATACTTTCATTTTACAGTCTTTCACAAGTGTTACTTAATCGATGGATCCAGTCTGATTTGTTGCAAAGCTGTAACATCCCTGCCTGGCAGAATTCATGGCTCACAGGCTCAGTGCCTCCTATATAATATTTATATTTACTAGCTCCTGAATACATGAACTGAGCCCATAGGAGCAGCCTGATAGTACCATTGTAATGAAAATCTCAATATTAGTGGTTTGACATAATTTTTTTTTCTTTTTTGAAGAAATCTCCAAGTGACTGTAGTAACTTCGACAAGGAATTTCTAAATGAAAAACCTAGACTGTCCTGTGCTGACAGAGCACTGATTAACAGCATGGACCAAAATATGTTCAGCAACTTCTCCTTTGTGAACCCTAAAATGAAGAAAATATTTTCCTGAGATCTGCCTTACTGAAGGAATTCTCTGTAATAGTTTGAGTAGCACTTTGTCACCTGAAGACTCTGCATCGTTATTTTTAACAAGAACCCTCCAGAGAAACACACCTCAGTGAAAGTTTGTACCATTCCTGGAGGCTTCCAGCTGAGTCCAGCCCGTAGCAGATGCCAGCCACTCTTCATTAATGATCAAGTTTCTTTGTGGTACTTTTTGGTCTCTCTTCTCTGTCTTCCTGATGTTATCGAAGTTGAGAGCATCTGAAAATGAGGTGCCAAAACCTGTTCCCCACTACTTGTACACGCAGCCAACAGTCTTCTATGTACCAAAAAACAAGTGTATTTGAGCTTCTGGTGATGTCAGTGCCCATTTCTGCAACTCTCACCTAGACCCACTTTCTTCTGAAGGAAAAGTGGTTTGCTCAAGGCCTGAGGGTATCTGGGAAGACTTCAGGTCGGATGCTTTGGTAACCTCCACTCCTACTTGTGCACAGTTTTGAAGCAGCAATTTTGCTCCCCTACACACTTTAAATATAATGTTCACAGGTGTTAGGATTCAATTTTGCTCTCCTGAGACAAAGATTCTGCAGGTGCCCATTTCAACATCTGTACATCTTGACTGGAGGCACTGGAGCTAAAGAATCAACCCCAAAGGAGGATCAGTGCCATGGGAAGTGCCGGGATCAATATGGAAAACCAGTGGTTTGCACTTAGGACTAGAGCAGGAAGGATGGGAAGTTGCAGAAGGCCTCAGGAACCTTGTTCTAAGCTTTAACTGTCCATGCCAAACTCAGGACAAAATCTGGACTGGACTTTCTGGACTTTTATCCTAAAACTGCATGAGAAAAGGGGAAGATGTGTCCTCAAAACATTGCTTAAGCATCATAAAATTGGCCTTCAGTTACAGAATTGGGGTATTTCACTTGAAAGGTACTAACCAGTCCCTGAAAAGGCTGATTTACTTTCTGGTGCTCTAAATGATGCCTCAACTCTTTGGCAACACGGGCACAGGTCAACAGACACAGGGCAGGACACATCAGGTGAGGGTGGTCTTCACCTTCACCTCGTGACATTTTGCTGTGTGTTCTACCCCTTTACAGTCTGTGGAAATGTAGTTGGGTTAAAAATAAAAGTCTTTTCTGTAATTCTTTCACCACGGGATCCTTTTAAATAAAGATGCACTGTTTTCTGAGGTTGGAACATTGTAGAACTGCCCAGTCACTGCTTGTCAGAGATTCCACTTAAATACTGGGTCAAAATTAAGTCAAACCCTAAACAGAGGGCTTTGTAATAGCTGAGACTTAGCAGTCACCCAGGTTGGTGTTAGGCTTTAACTGAAGAGCATACATTTGGAGCTTCATTACATCAACCCCTCCTCCAGTCGATGGAGAAGAGAAGCTTTAGAAGGTGAGTTATCCCAAAATCAAGTTTCCTTCAGAGGTGCCTTTCTGGTTCTGGTGGACCAGGCTGTCAACTTGGACCTCCCAGCAGGGTGAATGCAGCCTTGCAGGCAGTGCTGGGATATGGCTGAGAGTGACTGCAGGCACCAAATCCTGCAGGAACAAGAGCTGAAGTGCCTGAAGTTGACCAGAAGAGCAGAGTGCCCTGAAAATGTTTCAGCCCGGTGACTCTGATGAAATTCTTGTTTGTGCTGTATGAAACACGGGGGGCATCTGTGCTCTCCGTTTGTGCAGCTGGTCATCATGTCCGATTAGAATGGTTAACATGAATTTTTTAAATGCCGGCATTGTTTGTACAGTTTAATAAAATGTTGTGTACAATTGGAAAACAGGCGTTGAAGTGATTAAATGGCAACGAAGTACAAAGGTGCTTAGAAAAGCCATTAAAATGGCTCTGCACTGCCTGGGGAATGTTCCCCAGGGGAATTTCAACCCATAAATACACAGGAGCGGCAAGCATTTCAACAACTGAGTATTCCACAGAGCAGTATCTAAAACACACATTTGGCACTGTGCAAAGGTATCCGAGAAGAGAGTAAAATGTCCCTTTACAATACCAGCAGGTGACAGGGCTGTCAGTGGGGTCTGGTGTCTCACTGGGCTGGCAGAGGGGAGGTTCAGAGCTCACTACTATCAGAAGGTGGTACAGAATATCTTCTTTGGACACCTGAATGAGGCTGGATCAGCCAAGTCCTGGGAAGGCCTGACTCTGCCCACATGAGTGTGTCCAGGACTCACCTCCATTCTGAAAGAGTCTGCATGGCCTGACCCAGACAAGAGATTGCATTTCTAGGCATTTGAAGACTGGCAGTATCCCATGCTAAATGACTGATGGGGATGTCCCCTTTGCAATGGCACAGTGTCTTGTTCTTGACACCAGTGCAGGGACACCCCAAAAGCACAGGCTAAGAAAGGAGGGTGCTGAATCACCTCTTGTGGTTGAGTAACTGAAGAGCAATAGGCTTTAACACCTCTCTGACCAAAGGCAAGGCTCCCTACACTCCAGCTGTGGCCCCATATAGCTAAAGCAGCCAAACATGAGTGACTTGTACAGGAGCACATTGAGTAACAGCCAGAGCAGGCACAGCGTTAGGCTTTCTGCAGGGTTTTTGGTGCGAACCACAAGAAAAAGCACCAGCCTCTCTCTGCAAGGTGTCTCAGCTTGAAAACCAAACAAACCCACCGAGGATGGGGGAGGGAGGTGGGAGAGGTGGGTACGAGCCACCACGAATGCGCTCGCCGTGCGTCTCAGCGGTGCCGCAGCCTGAGCACCCTCCCAGCTGTGCCTGTGGTGTTTGAGAGTGACGTGGGAAGCAGGAAACGCCTTCCTGTGGTGACAGTGATTGAGAGATAACAGTCAGGGGGGGCTGAAAGCCAAACACCCGCACGGAAATGAGCAGGAGCCCAGGTACCCGCAGAGATGCTCCTTTGCCTTGGGTGAACCTGGTACCTCCATGCCCATCTTGTCTTTTCTTCCTTTTTTTTTTTCCTATCTCCTCCTTCTAAAACTTCCTTTTATGGCATAGTAAATGGGCTTGCCAGGATTGGTTATTCCTTTCCTGAGGGAATAATTCTGTTCTGGAGCCCCTTGGGATCACAGCACTGCTGTAGGACTGTGGCACCAGCAAACATCAGGGTCTGACCTCCAGCACCACCTCCTTGAGTTTTGGCAGTCCCCACCACCCAACTGCCCCTTCCTCAGTCTTGCTACCTCACTTGACAGATGCACAAATTCCTACTTGTTGGCATCCACAAAATCAGGAGGAGTGGGAGTGCCCTGTGAGTGGCAGCCCTGATCTCAACTCTCCTGCAAAGATCTCAGAGTTGCCTTCCAGAGGAGGTTGGTTGGTCTCACAGCTCCTCAGTGTGCAGCCCAGGGGTATGGCTGCCTCTCCCACAGGGAGGACCAAGCTCCATCCTGCACTCCATTGTACTCTTTGCAGCCCATGCCAAAAGGAAAGACAGCTTTGCCCAGTGGTTATGACATGTCTTGCAGTGGAGAGGTATCACCAAGTCCTTCTCTGACAGCACAATTCCAAATAGTGGGCACTTCCAGTCAATATGCTCCTCTCTTTGTCGTCATGTTTGTACCTTAGACATTTAAAACCCAAGTAAGAGATCACAGCAGGGACCTAAAGTGCTCTCTCACTCCATGGGTTGCCAGCTCAGTAGGTGTATCACCTACAGCAGCCAAGATCATCAGCAGCATGTGGCCCAAAGTGTGTCTTGTGATGTTGTGAAGCCAGCAGACGTCTGAGTGTAAACCTCAGGAAACTTTTTTTCTTCCTCGCTTAAAGAGAAATTTTATCTTTGGTGCATCACAGCACCCCAGACAGCTCATGCAGAGCTGGGGAAGTACAGGAAATAATTTATTTTTGGCTCTTCTCTAACTGGCAGTGGTGGCAAGGCAGGGGTCCTGTACGGCCCAGTGACTGTACCTGACCTGATGGGGTCTATTCGACTGCTGGGTGACAGAAGCCATGGAGTCCTTTATCCTCCACACCACCTCAATGTTTATAGCCACAAAGATGTAATTGAAAAATAAAAGTGAAACAAGGAAGAAAACATCGAGTCAAGGAAGATGAAACAAGCACAGAAAAGGAAAGTAAGGAAGAAAAGGATACAGGTTTT
This sequence comes from Sclerurus mexicanus, assembly GCA_013396755.1. NCBI lineage: Eukaryota > Metazoa > Chordata > Aves > Passeriformes > Furnariidae > Sclerurus > Sclerurus mexicanus. The sequence continues at coordinate 2,048,906 of VWZF01002690.1, forward strand.
GAGAATTGTCATTGCTTTCAATGAGGAACACTTTTAAACTAAAAGAAGGTAGGTTTAGGTCAGATGTTAGGAAGAATTTTTTTTAATCAGAGGGTGGTGAGCCCCTGGCACAGGTTGCCCAGAGAGGCAGTGGCTGCCCCATCCCTGGAATTGTTCATGACCAGGTTGGATGGGGCCATGAGCAACCTGATGGGTGGCATCACTGCCCACGGCAGGGGCTTGGAAGTAGATAATTTTTAATGTCCTTTCCAACCCACAGCATTCTATGATTCAATTACAGGAGATACGCCATAGGAGATGCTCAGTTAAGATGAAGCTTAAGTGCATCAGCCCTTTCTCGTTCTACATTTTCACATGTTAAGTTAAAAAACCCTCTTAATCTCTGTTCCAAGAGGCAACAGGATTCTGCCTGCGTGGGACCCAGCAATCGCTCAACCCATGCTGCTCTGCTGCCTAAACAAAAACCTGCCAGTCTACAGCAGCTGGGGAGGGGAATCATTATTTTGATAATCACCTAGAGGAAAACATGCTGTTTGAGTGGAGACAAAATAAAAATTAAGTATCACATTTAATTTATGGCGTGGCCTTTTATTTTAGAGGAACATAAGCAGAAAATATTCAGACATCAAAGGAAAAATCTCAGCTTACACTTCTAAATTCTATTTTATTATTGCTGTTAGCCTCCCAGTAGCAAAGGAAATGAGTTCTCTGGTAATAATTTCTATTTAATTTTCAGCTCCCTTCTGTTGATAACATTGTGTATAACCTTTTTTCTAACAGTTACTTTAAATTGTGTATTTTGATATTCCATTCAGCTGGTGGAGAAAGAAAAATCAGTTCTAAAAAAGCCATTTTATCTCTGCTGTACATGAGCTCAGCAGGATAATGTGATAGCTCGGAGAGTATATTTATTTTAAGTTATTGGTATTTTGCACCAGGGTGAAATTGTTCAAGATATAACCTCTCATTGCCTCCCTCCTTCCCACCCCAAAAATGTCATGGGGCCAAAGCAGTGGAGAAAAGGGACAAAATAACAACCCCCATTCAAAAGGAACAATAATCCACCCAGCAAATCAACTCAGTTCTGGTCATTCCAGGCAGAATGAAAAGAGTGAAAAAACCTGAGAGAATGGGGGAAATAGAGCACACAGTTATCATAAGGATAATAAATCCCAGACCACGGTGGCATTTTTGAGATAGTGAGGTAGGAGTCATAAGTGACACCAAATGACCTTTTTTGGGAAAGATGTTAAAACTTAATAACATGGTTTAGTTCTTCAGGAGATCCAGTGACACTGGAATTCTGATGGGAAGAGGAACAGTAGTTGTTTCTTTGTGCTGGGCTTTCTCCACACCAAATCATGGACTTGCTGCTTTTTCTTTGGGTGTGCTAAAAAGAAAGGAATAAATAGAAAATCTCCACAAAAGACCACAGCATCTTTGGCTGAAAAACACCCAAAATTAGGGCTTGAACCTTCTGAAATGAGGACTAAATGCCTTAATATTTCAATTAAATGCTTTGTCTGAAAAGCAGGAACACTTTCACGACTAACCACTAAAGGGAGACAGCTGGATCAGCTCAAGCCACTGTTTTTAGCAGCAACAACCACCCTGAAACACTTCTCACATTCCAAATGGAGGGTCTCCAATGGAGCTCTGGGGAGCTGTGTTGGGGTTCTTTGTCAGCACAAGAGCATATGGGAGAATAAGGTCTCCTGTGCCCAAAGACTGCCAAAATGTTATGCCTAGGCATAGCTGAGAAAGTGATTAGGAAAATCCAAGATACAGGCTGGAGCTCCAAAGGGCCACTGCAAGAGACAAGGTGCATTTGTCCTTGGTATAAAGAAATAAAAAAGTCTGATTGCTGTGGTGTCACTCTCTGAAATGCATGTTTCTTCCTTGCCATGAGTGCTCACCAAGCACTGACACTGAATAGTGGTGAAACTGCGACCAAACTCTTCACTTTCAGAAGAAATAGCCAAGGACTCAGATGGAGGCAGCTTTCCACCAGGTCTTACCACACGTGTAACTCAGGGTCCCATACTGGGACATGCCCAGTTTACTCCAGGGAATCAGACCTGAACATCTGCCTGTTCATTTGATCAGAGACTTTGGATTAACCTTGGGCTTCTTCTGCTGCTACAGAGTGACCTTGGTCAGAGGAGAACTCTGGCAGGTGTTTTTATTTGGAGTGTCCCTGCAGGCAACACAAACCTTGGTTAATGTGGTGAAGATCCCTTTTCTTCATAGTCTGTAGACCTGACTTTAATGTTAAGCCCTTGAAGCCTATTTTCTGTATGGCACAAGCCTTATTTCTCTTATCTGACTTTAGCTACAGGGATCACAGAATCAGAGGATCATTCAGATTGGAAAAGACCTCTAATATCATGAAGTCCAGCCATTAATGCAGCACTGCCTGGTCCACCAAGGGTCCAGCTCAACAAGACAAGCAGATTCCCCACACGATCGGCAAAGGCACGTGTGGAGGGACGTTGATCCCACCCTAAATGGGGAACAACAAACAAGTCAAATAAAAAAATACTCTCCAGATGCCTGTTAGACTAATACCATAAGTATGGTATTAGGGACACAGCTGCAGCCCAGGTAACATGAAAAGAAGTGCCACAGAAACCAGATCTATGATTTACATACGTACTAGAGTACATAGTGTAGATGTTTGTACCTGAATAAGCACAACCTCAGCTCCCTCTGCAGTCACTAAGGATTCATTATTATTGTCAGAGAAACTTATAAGACTCTAGCATACCCCTGGAGTGCTAAGTATTTCTTACCTTGAGAGCAAGAACCAAAAATGCTATGAAGTGAGCCCAATTGTGATCTCTGTGCTATCTCTATGTTCCTGGTGGTAACACCAACAGGTTGAAGGTACTGCCCCAATCCCTCACTTCCTAGACCTGCCGCCTCTGAATAAGGAGAAATCAGCACATCCTGAAGTGACCTCATCCGCAGAAGTCAGTGTTATTATTCCAGATTTTCACCACTGTAAAATATTTCAGGTGTCTCCTGAGTCTTTGGCAATGCCAGGGCAGCAATGGACTGGGACCTCTTCCCTTCGCATCACCCATCTGTGCTCCTGCACCCCTCTGCACGTGTGGATGTTCATCCCCCCTCTCACCTTGCAGCATACAGAGGGGGGAGTTCATCTATCCACAACTATTTCAGAAGTTACTTTGTGCCAGTTGTGCACCTGGAAGTGCCCAGGTGAAGCCTCTTGATCTGCTCCAGGACAAAATAAAAAAAAAAAAAACCTCCAGAAGTCATAATAAACTATTTCAAAATAACACTGATTCAAGTATCTTTAATGAATATCAAAATATTTTTCGTGTCAGGGAAACAAATTAATCTACTCCAAGTCACAGCATCTTCCTTCAACGTTCTCAGCAATGTCCTCAGCAAGTTTAGGACTCATATCCACAATTCCTGCATGCCTGGCCATCTGTGGGCATGGAGTTTTAGTTCCTATCAGTCTCTCTCAGGCTCCTTCTCTCTCATTCACTCACTGTGTTTAAATTATTCCTTCCTTTTTACTCACTCAGCGCAGAATTGAAATGTGCTGATGTCAGGATCTCAGAACAGATGGGAGACCAGTATTGATTAGGCAGTTGAGAGTAGGACATAAATAGCTTGTTAAAAGTAAATAATAATAGTTTAAATGCTGTGTGCAAACCTTTATAAAACCTAGTGAAGCGGATCGAATAATTCTTCCAGAAATCCACCCGAGTTTTTTTAACAAGGTGATGAAATTCAAGAGCCTTTTTCACTCACTTATGTTAGTGCCGATGTAAGAGCTGATTGAATTAACAGTCTGGAACTGGTAGAGATGAGCCTGCCTTCAGCATCCCAGCCGAACGAGATGTTCGCAGCTGATGTGTGAAAGGGAAAGAAATTGATGGGGGAGAGAGAGGAGGAGGACAGGAGCTGCAGAGTGCAAGCCAGTTTTGTTCAGAGCAGGGAGGGAAATTTATTTTTCATCATAAATTCAGAGCCTGAGCCCAAACTCACTGTTGTGTGTGACTTTCAAATTGGGGTCTAGGGCAGGGCAAGGTATAAAACCATGGATGAGGTTTATCCTGATTGATTTTGGTTCAGGTTTGATATGTATAAAGTCCTTCAGAACTGAGAGGGTTGTGAAGTCCATTCTCAAAATCCATCTGTTCCTCCATCCACGAACCACACAGTACCCAGCTACTCTGAGTGGTGGTGACTCCAAAAGATCATCTTAAGTATAAAAAATAGATTAAAATTCTAAGGCTAGTCATCAAAGAGGAGATTTGAAGAAATAAAAATGATTTTGAGCTTGGGCTGCTATTATCCCTCGTGTAAATGCCACGTTGTCCTGATCCCTGTCTATGCCGATCAATGGGAATCAGCACAAAATCTGCAGCAGAAACTGAGTCTTTCCATGAGAAGTGTTCAAAATGATAATAATAGCTCAAGTTGGGGAATGGGATGTTTTTACACACACACCCCCCCTAAAAAAAAGTGGTCTTGCAAATATGTGTTTGGGAGAAAAGAGAATTTTCCTGTGAGCGGATTCCCTGTTATTTTCACATTAATCTGTTTCAGCTCCAGCTCAACCAAGAACCGAGAGGTGGTTCAGCATCACGGCCACGTTCACACACAGTCAGGTGCACGAGGACATGCTGCAGCTCTGCACCCACACTGATGGCAGGGCTGCTCCCGTCCCCTGAAACTCTGGAGGTGCCTCCTCTGCAAGGACATTGCTTCCCTCAAGTGTTCGTCACTGCTGCTGCAGAAGGAAACATACTGGAATCACACTGTCTTCATCTCCTGAACCGTGATTTTCATCCATGATGTGTGGCTGGGCACCATGGAGCAGGTCCTTCCCACCCTGGTGCAATGAGCCAGGAGGAAACTTTCCCCTTTGGTCCTGGGAAACTTTTTCAAAGTTTTCAAGGAATGGCTTCAGAAAAATTGAAATACCCCGAGCAGATTCTGTTGAGATGCTTGCAAATGGAATTTTTTGCAGATTCAAGGTGCTTTGGGAAAATCTCCATTTAAAGGAAAAGTGAGAGATCCCAAAGACTTGACTTTTAAAGGAGATTCCAATGTAGAGGTAAATTAAATATCCGGCCCCAGGACTTTCAGCAGAAGCCACAGTCGAGGAATATTGGCAGACTGGAATACACATGAGTGCAGGGAAGCAACAATGCTTACACACTCTCATAAGCAAAACAATTTAAAAAAAATTGAAATAACTTTGCACGCAATGAATAACTAACTTGTGGAAATCTCTTCTGAAGGATCGTGTGGAGTTTAACAGCACACCAAATGTTTCAGTCATTTTTAGTGAAAACACTTGTGCAATAGGAAAAAAATATAATGACAAATCTGATAGCTGGGTCAGATCATTGGCCCTCGTGGTGTACAAAAATCTCTCCAACCATGGTGAGAAGTCTCAGAACACAGAGATCCTCCCAATTTTTCCTCCCTTTCAGCTCCAAACTTAAAGAAAAGAAGGAATGGAATAATCAACAGATAATACAGTTTTGTGACAATGGCAATACAGAAGGGAATTGAGTAAAATCCCACTTTCCAGAACTGCCACAGGGTGATCTTAGCAAGGGGTAAATACTATCCCTGCACACATCCTTTCCTAGGAAAAAGAGATTACCAGGGTTCCTGAAAAAGCAGGTGTGGTGAGTATAAAGCCATAGCACTTTGGAGATCATCTGCTACCATGAGAATGAAAACCACAGACGTTACATGAAAAGACCAATAAAGGGAAAGTTGTTTGTGTTACTCCTGATTTGCGTCAATAAAGAAGAAAATTCCCACAATGAAGAGTTTTCCTTAGGAGCAGAAGGTTGCTGTGTAACAACACTAAGGCATGACACCAACATTAAAGAGAATTGCTGCTATAAACAAGTTATTTGATGCATTGAGATTATTTTGTTTGTTTGCCTTAATTATTCACAAACAGGTGGTAGTTATACTAATTTGTTCTCTATTCAAAGTAGTTGTTTTAAACATATTTTTGTCTTTCTAATAGCATGACAGTAGTGTTCTCATCACTGCTTCCTGGCTGTTTATGTCACATGTTGCATATTAAATCACATATAAGAGATGATGACTTTGCCATGACAGCATCAGGTGCCTCTTAAAAAAACAAAACAAAACAAAAAACACAAACAAAAAAAAAAGAGAAAAAATTAAAAAAACGCTCTTTCCTTTTTTTTAGTGTTGGCAAATTATCTGCAAAGAGCTCAGCATTGTTTGAATAATAAAAAAGCTTTTACAGATGGCCACAAAAGCGTTTGCAGCGAGAGTGTTCTCATGAATATTTATTCTCTCCAGTTCTCCTGACAACTTAACTTTCTGCAGACAATCTTACAAGCAAACATTCAAACAGTCTCCAAAAAGCAAATAAAAAGACTTCACACATAAACACAAGAGAACTCACAGATTATTCTGCAGCGCTATCGTGAAACCTCACCCAGAAGAGAAGCCCTCTTGTGTTCAATTCTGGAGATGCACAGAGGAGAAATCGAAGAGTTTGGTCTGAGTGCACAAAAAAATGACACGATACTGTCCTCATTTTCCAGACAAGGAACTGATGTTGACCACAATGGAGAGACTTCCCCTAAATTAGAGAGGAAACAAAAGAATCACAAAACTGGCCTCTGTTCTCCCTGAATACCCATCCTGGTTCAATGCTCAGCTCCAGACACTTTTTGCCAGGCAGTGATTTGGGAACCTTTGAGTGTGTGGATTTTTCACTCTTTCACTCTTTTATAACTCCAAACAATGTGCTACCCTATAAGGGGTACCCTGTATAGAACCTTAGAGTTTGTGTTGAAAGGGACCTTAAATATCATTTCATTCTGCCCCCTGCCATGGGCAGGGACACCTTCCACTCTCCCAGGTTGCTCCAAGCCCCGTCCAGCCTGGCCTTGGACACTTCCAGGGACTGGGCAGCCACAGCTTCTCTGGGCAACCTGTGCCTGTGCCTCCCCACCCTCACAGGAAAGAATTTCTTACTAATATCTAATCTAATTCCACCCTGTTTCAGTTTAAAGCAATTCCCCATTGTTCTATCACTCCATGCCCTTATCCAAGTTCCTCTCCAGCTTTTTTGGAGCCCCTTTAGGTACTGGAAAGGGCTCTAAGGTCTCCCTGGAGCCTTCTTTTCTCCAGGTGAACACTCCCAGGTCTCCCAGCCTGGCTCCATGGCAAAGGTGCTCCAGCCCTCATAGCATCCCTGTGCCCTTCTCTGGCCTTACTCCAGCAGCTCCACGTCCTCCCTATGTTGTGGGTGCCAGAGCTGTCTTGGGCTGTGACCGTGTGCTGCCCGATCATGTCACGCTTCTCATCCACCGACGACTCCAAACCCTTCTCCTCAGGGCTGAGCTTGAACCATTCTCCACCCAGGCTGTATTTGTGCTTGGGATTGCCTGGGCCCAGGTTCAGGACCTTGCACTTGGGTTTTTTGAACTTCACAAGGTTTGCACAGACCCACCTCTCAACCCTGTCTTGGTCCCTCTGGATGACATCCCTTCTATGACCACTTTGTAGGCACTGACAGTACACTTCACATCCTAGGAGAGGCAAGAATTGGAATTATCCACTTTAATGAGCACGAACTCTTTCGCCTCAGCCGAATTCCACATTCATTACATGATTTTTGAAACAAAGGCAGAACCTTTTCATGGATTGCCATAGTAAGTAGCATTTGAATGGCAACAGCACGCCGGGTGCAAGGCACAGAGGCTGGAGGTATGGAGGGCGACGTATTCAGCTGGGATACTTCTACCCACATGGCTCTTTTGCATGAGTTGAATCACAGCAGATTATGCCTGGTTGAAAGGAAACAGTATATTCTGTGGTGTTTAAAGATGTCACACTCATTGCAGAGCTTTTGGAAACCAGTGAGTCAGCAGCAGGAACACAATGCTGGTTCCAGCTATTAGGCAGTTATTTAAAACAAAACAAACAGAAACAAAAAAAAAAGCCACTTGTGAATTCAACAGATGCAGTGAATTCCCTGCTTTGCAAGGGCTAAAGTGTTTGCACAGAGGAGAGGGGCACTTTTATTAACATAAAGGTCACTGCAGTTCAATTCCTCATTCAAATGAATTATTCAGAATTTCCTTTTAATCTCGTTGAATGTGGAGGTCTGTAAACAAATTCTGGAGATGCAGAGGAAATCAAAGGCTAGCAGAAAAGCATGTGCAGTGGTGGAAAAGCAACTGAACTGACAACTTAGGGGTGCACAAGGAGCACAGTCAGATCTCAGCTCAATGAAGGAGATGTACAGGAGAGCTCAAAATGCCATCTGACTTCTGTGAGCCACAGCCCTTCTCATATGGGTCTTGCCTTGCCCATGCATGGCTTGTTGCAGATGTGTTTCCAACACTGCTTAGACAGTGGAAGAACCTGTGACCCACAAACCCCATCCCTGAGCCCTCGAAATATCCAGGCCCCCAGATAGAAACAGGATCAAAGTCACTCCAGGCAGGATTAGAAGCCCAAGTTCTGCTAAGCCCACGTGTCCAGTGTTTCCCAAGGGTGTTTCAAAGCCTTCAGAGATACCATCTGCATAGAAAGACCGGGTTTATGTAATTAGGTAGAATTTCAATATCTGACTGTAACTCATTGCTTTATATTTTCAGAATATTGAGATGCTTAACTTCCTTTAAGAAGAGACTTGGATGGACTCTCTAGACACAACTGGAACTTAAAAAATGATGGTTTTCACTTTTCCATGCATAGTAACTAATATATGCAAGGACAGAAGCTCCAGAGCTGTGCACCCAGCATCTGGATACTGGAACTTCGGAGCCAGATAAAAAAATCAAAATAGTGGGAAGAAAAAAAATCACAGAATCTTTTATTCAGGAATTGTCTGTGCACAGACTTAGTTTTCACCAACTCATTTGTCAGTCACAGCTCTTTGAGGAGTTGCTTCGAGCAGCCATCTCATCATTGATCTTTGTAGCTCATTCTTTTGCAACATCTGTCTTAATTTGTACTTTATTAGCGTGGTTGGGTGATGTTCTCACTGGAAATCTCCCCTTCCCTCACTGGCTCTGGGTCCATAACACTCTTCACTTCTAGGCAGCTCTACTTAGCCAAAAACTGAAACTAACGTCTCTTCTGGTTAAAGGAAACACTCTATTTCTAGGAATAATTATGTGTTTTGTTTTCATACAATGAATTCCCAGTGTTTAGTTACTACAACTCCTTGGTTTTACTTGCAGCCCTGCCTGAGCACAGAGGTAAACCTAAATCCAAGATTCATGTCCACTGTAAGCTACTCCTGGTGGACAGTGATTTGAAGCATGGTACAGGTGTACTTTCACCTGTGGATTTTGTCTCTCCTGAAATTGTTCTTCTCACACTGCGAACAGAATGAACTAAATTTTTTTAAAAAGTATAAAAGTATAGAAGTTAAAACTGGGGAGATTTGCTCATCATCAGTCTGAGCTCATTAACAGGGGAAGGTCCCTGCAGCTCTGGAGTCTGGACTGGCAGAAAACTTCTTATGAACTTTTTAGTTCTTGTGTGCCAGAGAAATGCCCTATTTTCTCAGAATTCCTCTTCCTTGTAACTACAGCCACTTATTCCCACGGCAATGGCACCAGCCTCTTTTTTCTCATGGTTCACAGAATTATTTTCTTCTCTGAAACAGAAAAACACATTGCAAGTAGATCACCCTTGTGTATGGTTGAGTCAGATTCAAAAATCAGGAACAGACAAGTTCAAACCCAAACAATGGCATGAAAGAAGGCTCTCCAAGACAGAGTTGGCTCTTAATCAACCATTTTCCAGTAAAATTTCAGAGAAAGACTTCAAGGGGACTAATCTCAACCATACTTGGTGCTACTGTACTGGCTTAAACCCTTTGCAATACCCATCTGCAGCTGCCTTCTCCTCAAAACACGGTTGTGTCAGTGCCTTCCTGACAAAGGAAAGAATTGACCAACAGGACAGGAGTGGTGGGTGATTGTTGCCCAGTGCAACACCATTGTGATCACACCTCTCCAGTCCCAGAGTGTTTGACAAAACCATCTATTTGGGGAAGAAGGAGCTCTTTGGTCACTGGTGTGGTTACAACCAGTACATAAAGATGGGATGTCCAGCCCGTGTCCTCTGATGAGAAGGCAATATTTGTGCTTAAAACAATGTGAGGACACAGCCCAAGTCCAGCAGGTCCTGGAGGTTCAAGGGATGAGCCCACAGAAAAAGAGTATTTGTTGCTTCCGTTGTACACCTTTTCACTTTTACTCCTGTCACACCTCCCCAAGGAAACAAATTGTGTCCTTTCCCTCAAGGCTGTTGGTCTCTGGCTCACAAAGGGGATGGAATATTTCCAATTTTTTTTTCCATTTTGTGTTTAAATCAAGAACTTGTGTAGGTTTAGATGAGATAATGGAATAAATTCCTTATTACAAGGGTGATGAGTCACTGGCACAGGTTGCCCAGAGAAGCTGTGTCTGCCCCGTCCCTGGAAAAGTTGAAGGCCAAGCTGGTTGGGGCCATGAGCAACCTGATGGGTGGCATCCCTTCCCATGGTAGGGGCATTGAACCAGATGATCTTTAAGGCCCCTTCCAACCCTAACCAATCTCTGATTCTAATTACTTTTCTTCTTTACCAGAACAAACCTGCAAGACAAAGCTTTGATGAATTATTGCTGTCACTCCTCCAAGCACCACCCACAGCAGCTCCCACGGAAGGCAGAGTAAAAGATGAGAATCCCAGCTAGCCATGTGACTTAAACCCATGAGGAGTTGCCAGCACTATGAGTCCAGTCCAGGACAGCCCTCGGATCCTGAGTCTAACTTCGATCACTTGGATAATCACCTTGTTCCTAAAGTCAAACACTAGCTCCATCTACGTGGCTATTTTCCTTCCAGTGTGGAATCACTGGTCAGTGATTACGGCCACCTAAAACACAAGTCTAAGAGACTCTGCCATCCTGTACAGTCAAGAGGAAAAAGTAATTAAAATTCAGGCATCTGAGCTGAATTTAGGACGTAGCCCAGACTTCATGTTGTGCAGTGTACCCATAAAATTAGCACCCCAGACACTTTGTTGGAACCGATTTGAGGAAAGGAAGGATTTCAGTGTTCATTTTCCTCCTCCTTTTCTAGCTAAGTAAGACTTAGCAATCCTGTTCTCTGATTTCTTCTCTCCTTATCTTTTTCTTTGTGTTCCATTCAACTTCTGGATCTATTGAAATGGAAATTAATAAACAGAAAAGACGGAGTACCTGCTAAGAAACTCACCATGGTCACGCCTCCTCCTGTGGTCCTGAGGTCCCATGTGACAACCTATTCACCTCCATCAGGTGCAACTCTTTCACCTCCAAGAAAGGTCCCATCAAAACTGACTTTTGAATTGCCCTGTGACCCATGCTAAGTTTTGTGTGGTAGAAATTGTCTGGAAGTTTTTCAGCTAGAAAGAATTTAAATTAAAAAAAAAAAAAACCAAACAAATCTTTCTAATAACTGAATCATTACAATGCAGGTCCTTTGCTCTTTAATTTCTTGGTATGGAGACAGCCATTCAGATGTCATGAATTGTTCCTGCTCATGGCAAGTCAATGAACATATTTGTACTGCCAGATGACTCTGGATCTCTACTTTTGACCCAGAAGAACCTCAAGGGTTCACAGAACACTGAAGGAGGAACAGAAGAGCTTTCCTGAAAGAAGCTGATCCTACAAAATTGCCCTAATGTGGAGGACAGCACAAGCTACACAGGGAAGATATGATCAATAATCTTCCCAAATAGCTTATTTCCTTCTTTTGCTGTGTTCTTGGAATCAGCAAATAGAGATTTTTCTTCAGACTTGAATCCCAGCTGTTGGTCAATTATTGCCTAATTTCCTTGAATTATTTGTAATTCTTCCACAAGCAGCACTTTTCTGTCAAAAACTCAGTCTGATTTTAAGTGTAGATCCCATGAATTGATGCCCTTGAGTTGGAAATAGCTCTGAATTCATAAGCTAGAGCTTTTTAGCAGAGTTTTTTCCCTGAGAAAACAAGGAATTAAAGAAGATATTTTGTTGCTCTGGATGACCAAGCCTGCTGATTTCTGCTTTCTGGCTACTCATCCTTGTGAGACTGAGAGCCCAGTTGAGGTAGCATTTTTGTTGAGCCCACCTGGGTGAGTGTTACACTTTGAGCTTATTTCCAGTGTGCCTATTTGACTCTTGCAAATTTAAAATCCGCTCGCCTAATGAGTTGCTTTAATCAGCTATTTGAGCAGAGTTTTCTGCCAGCAAACTCATTTTTAACTCATTAAAATATGCATGGAAGGTAAATGCAGCACAGTATCAGTTGTGAGCGTGTCTTGAAATTAGAGTGAATATCCACTGCAGTTGTTTGACAGTAATTGATGTGATGTAGCAAATCTGGGGCATTTTTATGCCTGGAACCACAATTCCTGAGTACTGGAGTTGTCTGAGTCTGTTACATACATCCACTTCACTTGCACAGCTGCTGAATCCAGTTGAGGCTGGGCATGAAAGAAAGTAATTTTTATCTGACAACCATTTGTTGGTAGCAATGATATGAGCTGGCAATCATAGCTCGTTTCCTGCTGCTGAGAGGCTGCACCAATAATTCCCAACCCTCACATCATTCCCTACACAGAAGCCTGAAGCTTGATGAGCGAGGTTGGTCTCAGATCCACAGGGTGGGAATCATGAATTATTCCAGGTCCCCTCTGAGCTCAGAGGGAGCAAAAGCTGCCACCCCTGCTCGGGGCAGGAGAACAGGCTACTCACAGCCCTCTGAACTGTTCTGTGATTAAATGATTGGACTCAATGATCTTAGAGGTCTTTTCCAACTAAATGATTCCATGATGATGCACTCTCCTACAGGAGGGACACAATTGACTTTTTCCACCCCTGGGCCTCCTCTGTGCTGCCTGTGCAAGACCTGCATGGTTGGGGAAGAACACAATTTATTTACAATACAATCCTAACTAATAACACCACGTACTCCTGGGTGACAAATCACTCTCTCTTCCTCCTTTTCTGCAGCTGCCATCACATGTGAGTGTGACACCGGGGGTCACACCATGGAAGAAGGTTGTCACCTTTGTGCTGCAGACTTAAAATAACTAGGAAAGCCTGGTTTCAGCAGAAGCCAGTGGTCAGACTCATGATAAATGAGGGACACCAGGCAAGTTGGTTGCCAAACCTCCAAGTTTTGCTATAATGCTCTAAGACTTACCCCAGTCCCTACAAGCATTGCCTGGCTTTTTTTTTCCGCAGCCAGTCCCCTTTCTGCTCATCCTCCCCAGTTCACACAGCCTTACCCTTAACATCTTTCTAAACTCCTTTATCACTGTCCTTGAGGTCCTTTTGTCACTAAACACCTTATTCAATGGAAATTGTCTCCTTGCCACAGATTGGTAGATTGTCCTCATGGATATATCTGTTCAGTTCCAGCCTCCACCCCTGAATTCCCTCATTAAGTCCAAACCCACCAAAGAAGAAAGAACATGTGACTAATAACCTTCTCAAATGGCTTCTTTCCCTGTTTTCCTGTGCTCTTGGAATCAGCAGACTGGGACATGGCAAACCTCAGGATGAACCAGCCAACAAGCAGAGAGCCAGCAGCTGGAGTGGGACTATGAACATCAGGGGCTGTGGCTCCAGTGAGGAAAGGGGATCTTGGACAAGCTCTTGGAGAGGTGTCTCAAGAGGTACACACATACACTTATACACACATTGGTAATATTTTCAGTAGCAGATTAAAATTCTGATCAGTTCAAGAATAAGAACTGGATTGGGCCATCTGTGCTGTTCATGTTGCCTGAGAGCTGTTGTGCTGTTGTTAACTCTGTCCTGGGAATTTGGTGGCAGCTCTTCAGCAAAGCTGGCTGGAAAAAAATCTCAGCTGAAACAAAACCATCAGAGAATGTCCTATTTATTTATTTATTTGTTTGTTTGTTTATTTATTTAAAGAGATGTGTAATCACAACTTGCCCTGTCCCTAGGTAAGAAATCCACAACCCAGTGCCCAAAGCATGTGGCTGGGATTGAAAGGGGAGGCTTTTCCAAATGTACTCCAGCTGTGTTATCATTTCCCACACTGTCATGGCTTGGTGGGCAGGTAATGTCAGTGCAAAACCTCCTCCCTACTCTTGATATTTTTTGCATTTTTCCTGTATCAACCTCTTGTCTCCTGTTTTCCACCTGGATTGTAAAACTTCCCATCTCTCCAGTGCACTGGGGTTAAAACCATTCACACTAATAAAATAAGTATGCCAGGGGATGCTTCCTTGTACTGGGGCCACCCTGTATGTCATAGCCTGACTCTGTGGCATTGACCTGGCAGCTGCCAAAGCCAGGCTGTGAGCGAACTACCAGCTGGGAATGGTCCCTGGATTGCACTAATTGCCAAATGTGGGAATGGTTTGGGTGTAACTCAGTAGAAATAAGCCAAATTTCTGCCAGGGAATGCTCTAACATTTGACAAACATTGGCAGTGGCCAATGATGTTCCCAGCACACTTGACCACTTTTATCTACATAGTTATACATGGAGTGTGTATCTATATTAGTGTAAATATGTCCAGGAAAACCTGGCCCACTGTGGGAATTCCTAGTTATACCTCAAAGCAGATGACATCAAGGAATAAACGACAGCCAACCTCATTCCTGCTTCAGAACCGTGGTCTCTAGTCTCGCAGTTTTCACAAACAGCTGTTATGACACACACGTATTTTGCAACCAGCAGCAAACCTGTCACTGCTTCAAATCTGGCCAAATGTCACTTGGTTTCTCTCACAAAGGTCTAGTGCAGATCTAGATCAAAAACTGGGCAGCACAATAGAAATTGCATAGAAGGACAAGTACAAATACTGCTACGAGCACCTTTTTTGTATGTATAGTTTGACTGGGCACCATTTAACCTGGCAGTGCCCAACTTTTCCAGTCAGATGGTACATACTTGACTTTTCCAGTGCAGAAGACACTGGTCTGTGAGACCAGGGATGGGGAAACAGAGTCCCAGCACTAAGCTGAGCCTGTGAAAGTGCCTTTGAACAGGGGCCCCTAAAGGGTCAGGACCCACCAGCTGGTGTAGAGCTGTGCCATGGTCTCGTTGCTTCTTGTCAGCACATGGTGTGCTGGGTGGATGCACATCTCCTCTCCTGCAGACATCTTCCAAGCACACAGAAAATTCTTCACTCTTTCTCTGTGATTAAGGTGAATTTCTTAGCTACCATTATCTTCTCTTCCCCAGGTCCTTTTCTCTGACAGCCTGCTGACCAAAACACTTGAGTGATACTGAGAACTTCTTTGACCAACGAGGTGAAATCTCACACCCTGAGGAGATACAATCCTGTTTTCCTGCATAAATCTCAGTCCTGCCCTTTCTCTGTGACCCCTCCACCATCACACAGAGATGCCTCCAATGTGATTTGGTACATCAGTATTGATGTGTCTTGTTACTCCTCTGCAAACGAATGAGACTTGATCCTGCCTATGGGAAATATGGAGGCTGGAGATATGGAGAAGTTACAAACTTGCGGGAAGAGACTTGAGAGATTTATTTACATATGCAAATGTGAAATAATAGGAGTAATTAGTTAACCTCATTGCACTATATCAATGTCCTGGAGTGATTTTTTTGGACAAATTGTCTTTGAAAACAGGCAGAAACTGCCTTTAATAGTTTCAAGAGGTTTTTCTGGGAGGGAATTTCTAGTTGGATTTAATAACATGATAATCAAGTCCAGATATAGCCCATCAAACTAGATAATGCAAAGTTTCTGTGCATAGAAACTTTACAGGGTGGGAAAAACAATCAAATGTCTGACTTTAAAAGGTGGTTTTACTAACTTTCCAGAGCACATATGATAGGAATGAGGACCTCCTAGAATACAAGTGGCACACACCTTTAAGCAATTGTGATGTGCAAACAAAATAAAAGTGCTGCCTGGAGACCCTGAGTGGGATGGAGGATGGAGCCTGACCTAGGCTTTATGCCTCTGTCATAAGGTAATTCAGGGTTTGCCAATAATTATCATTTTTTTCAGGAGAGCTGCCAAAGAGATTGAGAATCTGTAGCCTGTTCAGTGGAGAAAAAAGCTTCTGTCCCTTCTCCAGGACTGAACACAAGATGGTGCTGCCACCCACCAACAGACAGCCTTACATGTTTCTAATTCTTAGGGTATTTTAAACAAGAGTTATCGATGTGTTAGAAACCATGGGAGCACCTGAATATGGTCACGTAGGAATTAGGGCTTCTCCCCAAGAAAAGGTGGTAGGATCAATAACCCAGCTGAAGTGCATCTACACCAGTGCCTGCAGCATGGCCAGCAAACAGGAGGAGCTGGAAGCCATGGTGAGATGGTCCCTGGAAGGATTTAGAAGACATGTAGGTGTGGGGACATGGTTTAGTGTCTGACTTGGCAGTGCTGGGTTAATGGTTAGATTCAATGACTTCAGAGATCTTTTCCAACCTAAACAATTCTATGAAAACCCTCATTAGTCCAGACAGAAAGTGCCAGATGGCGAATGCAATACAGGCTGAGCAAAAACTAGCAGCAAAAAATGCACTCTCCAGGATTAAACTGTAACCAAATTCAGATCTGCTGTGTTCCCACCCCAGTCAGCGTTTGGGAAAGGCTTCTCAGTCACTGTGGATGCCATGCAGGTTCTTTGCCCCTCTCTAAGGAAAAGCTGATGTATATGAGACTTGAGGCACTGGACAACACTGAGCCAACATCAAAAAGAACATGGGGAAAAGAGGCATCAGCTACCGGGGAGATGGAGCAGATGGCAACTCACTGCTCCCAGAGTCGTGTGATTATGTGAGACTCGCTCGGATAAAGATGTGCCAGACTAACAAATTTTAATGAAAATGAGGAAACCGGTTCCTCATAGAGTCAAAATCCTTCCTTGCCTGCCTTCTGTGTCTAAATTTTGTTGGCACGTGACTGAGACATTTATGAACCACATATTATGTCCATTGTTGTTTCACGGGGCTTCTTTGTGCCCAGTGACTTTGTCTTCCCCTTACTAAAGGCTCATATGAGCCCTTAGGGACTCTTTTTTCCAGCCAACCACTTGCTTGGAAAATCCATAGGCATGCCAATTCCTGGGAGACATCTCCCTTTCTGCTGACTGAGATTAGAACCAGCCAACTGGTTTAAGGGATCTCAGTGGGGCATAAGTCTCTTTCCAAAGGAAATGAGGCTATAGGGAGATCTCTTTCCTTCCTGTAGAGATATTCCAATACATTAAAAAACATAATGCAGATTCACTTTTCATGAAGAGAGAGAATTCTGCTCTGTGTTTTTGGACTCTGAGTGACTAGCACTGAGTTATCTCTTTCCCACCTCTAATTTCTCAGCTTTCCAGTCCAGAGCAGATCATTCAGATGTGTGTCTTTCCCATCTTCATGGGGACTCTGCTGTGGCAGGACTGGGGTGTAACCTTTTCTCAGGTGTTTTTTTTCCTATCAAAACTGAAATGGTTTCCCCCTCACAGAGCCATGCCACTGGATCACAGCATATTCTGAGTTGGAAGGGACCTACAAGGGTCATCCAAGCCCAACCACATCCAGGGGAGGTGTCTCAAGTTGCTGTCCTGGTGCCATCCAAATTGCAGTCCATGGAGGTGTCAGTGACACAGGGAAAACCAACAAGCTGATATTGCTGTTTCCACACCTGAAACAACTCAGTCTTCTCCCCTCAGCCCACACAAACTCCTCTGATGCCATTTCTAGAAGACTCCGCTCCAGGCATAGACACAAATTACTAAAAGTCAATCCTCCCTTGAAAATGCCTGTGAATTTTTAGCCTGTCATTTTTTAGGCCTGCAATTTGACAGCAATTTGATAGCTGAGCATTTGGAGGTGAATAAACCAAGCAGTAGAAAATTGCAGCATGGCTCAGATGTGCACCAAGCCAGTGGGTGGGCTTTGAATCCTGTGATCAAATCCTCATCTTTCTTTAGATCTCTGCTTAGTAACCCTTTCCTGCAATTACCTTGGCTCTTTGTAATAACCTAATAACCAGCCTACTCTTTGTGCCAATTTGTCTTCACAATCACTTGTTTGGAAAGAGCTGCCCCTCCTGGAAAAGCTTTTCCAATCACACAAGCATCCTCCTTTCTGTCCCTATTTCTCTGACATCTTATATACTTTTAAAATAAATACGAATGGGAACATGGTGAGGAAAGTCTTTCACAGGCAGACCCACACAGCTCACTATTCCTAAAATCTGGATAGTTTTTAAAAATTGCTAAGCAGCTTTCGGAAAAGAAAAAGTAAACAAAACCAAACCAAAAAGCTGCTGGTGTACAAATCACACAAAGCCTGAGAAGTTCTGGTGGTTGAGAGAACATCTGCTTTCCTCGGTTGCCTACTGGTACCACTTTAGCTTGTCAGGGACAGATGGGGGGGATCATAACATACTTGGAAGTCTCCCATATCATGTCATTTTGGGTAAGGTTGTGGCATTGCAGTGTTGCAGCCAAGGCACTGAGTCCCAAGCTGTGCCTCTTTCTATGCACATTGTTGACCTATTAGTACCACACATCAATGATACCAGCAAGGATAAATACTGAATGGGATTGAAAACAGTGGAAAATAAGTGGGGAAAGTACATATTTGAACTTTCATTTCCAAAAAAAAGCAATTCCCTAGCAGACAAACACCCTGGTTGTGATTCCTCTCAATACTACAATTGTACATCGTGTCCTTTCCCCAGGTCCAACCCTTCCCAGATAAGAGGATGAGCAGGCTACAAGCCCAGCAGAAATACCTGATGATCCTATGAAATAGAGCTAAATCATGGAAATTCACAGTGTGTCTGACCAGGGAAAAATGAATATCAGCTCTAGGAGCATCAGCTCAGGGATCCAGGACTCACCTGGACCTGCAAGGGTGTACATACAGCTCAGGTTAAACCTGTTTGAGTATGGACAGACAGCAGTGGGGATTGCCCAGGAGGAGACACAGCTGACAGAATGGGTTGGTCTGAAATTCAGGTCCTTACAGCTGCTTATTTCATCTGCTTTCCCACCAGCTGAAACCTTTGGGCCAGGTGCTAAGCAGGAATGTGTTGTCCCAACCACAGCTATGGCCAAGCAAATGAGTGAGGGCATCTTTCCTCAAAGGAAAACTGCTCCCTGTCAGCCCATACCACACATCTGGGAACATTGTCAGCAGCAAAATTATCTATCTCACAAGTCCCTTTGATTCTTAAAGGAAAAAACAGAAGACTGGCTTTGCAATGATATGGACTTTTTCTGTCCAGGACCATGCCAGGAACTGCTAAACTCATTCATCAGCTGCCTCTGTACAATGGCAACAGCATTCAGTGGCCAGAAGCTTGGCAGAGGTTCAGAGCACTGACCTAGAAGTTAAAGGCTCTTTGTTTATCACTAATCCCTGGAGCTATGCAGTCCCAAAGCCATTCCCTTTCTGTGCAACACAAGACCAGCTTTCACAGCCGTAGCCTGAGCCCAGTGAAGTCAATAGAAAGGCTGTCATTGTCTCTGGTGACCAATGCACTGTCCCTGGATTCTGCAAACGGAGACTGGCTCCTGCTTTAGTTGACATCAATACAAGTATTACCAGTGACTGCTGCTGAGTCCGAACGGGACCACAGCACATGTCCCTCAGGAGTCCCAGTGATGCTGAAATCCATAGTCGCCTTTTTCTGACTATTTCAGAGAATTCAGGATAAATCTTCAATTTTCAACAGGTTTTTAATATTTTTAGGTGGTTTTTACTCTCAAAAGGACTCCCCACTTGGATCATATGCTCCTTTGTCCTGCTTCCACCTAACCCTTTCTGAAAGCCTTACATCTCTTGGGAGTTGCTCCTGGTGTGAAATGAGACCACTATTGGGGTGTAGCAACACCTTTCCTGGTGAAAAAAGAGCTGGAAAATGAGGGGTCAGGAAAATAAATATCACCTAGGTGTTTTAAACCAGCCAAGAACCTGTTTTAACATTAGAAGCAAAATCCCCTGGATTCAATCCTTGAACAAGACTTTTCTCCTGGACTGTTGGAGACTCCTCTGCTCTGACTGTCTTTGTGCCATTAATAATGTTGCTGATATTAATTAGTCCTTGATAAAGATTAGAATGATTCTCAGATCTATAAAAAGTAATAATAAAGGAAAAAAAATCAAACAAGGTGAAAAAACTTCACCCTGCAGGTCCTGTAACCTGAACCTTGGTTCATGTCTGCTGATCCTTTCCTGGAGGACTTCCAGTGATGGAGAACTTGCACCAAGATGCAGGGTGACATCATGTCACCAGGGACACGTCACTGGCAATTTGGGGTCTTTAGAGTTGCAGCTGCCTTTCTTGGCAAGTCTAATGCTGTGACAATCCATTGCCAACATGCTCTGCCCACCAGCAGTGCTCACAACTATGGATTTTGTCCTTCTCCAGACACTCACAGCTCTACTTGGCTCTCTCCTCACACTCAAATCTGATAGACTGTGTGTTTAAGGGCAAGAGACCCAATCCATGTGTCCTTTCCGATGGCAGTGTCCTGTGTAAGTTTTTTCCACTCTCACAGTTAAAATGAAAAGGTCTTGTTTCCATCTCTGGATATCTCTTGCTGCAGCTTCCACCCATTGTGTCTATCCAGGGAGAGGGACATCCGTGAAATCCTGAGCCAGGCATCCAAGAGGAGGACCAGTTGCCCTCTGGAACTGTTCTCTTCTCCATATTGACCACAAGGAGAACCAAAGCAGTATTTTACACTAAGTCCTTACCCTTCCAGTGACAGAACCCAGGGGAAAACAAATCCACTGAAAACAAGCTCATCCCACTGGCCAAGGCCATCTGAAGTTTCTTCTGTAAGGTTAAGATACAGTGGTTTGGGGCAGATTTTCCAGAGCTTGGATAATTATTGCAGGTAGAACGACTTTTCTGGGGTGGATTGGAAATCTGGGCACAAAAAAAAAAAGATTTGTATATTATTATTTTCCACTTTTCTAGAATTGTTTTCATTGGAATTTTTAATGTCCCAAAACTATAAAACAATAAGTGGGTCTTTAATGGTTTGGGGGATTTTGTGTTTAGTTTTCGGTGGGTTTTTTTTGTTTTGCTTTCTTTCTTCCTTTTTTATCTTCCTTTTTTTTTAAAAAAAAGAAATTAAAATGATGAGCGAGTCATTTCTATGCCGAGTTCACTTTGTTTAATGCACCAGCAGAAGGGCCCAAGCCAGATGCTGGTGGAAGACTGACATTTCCCTTTATGGCAGTAGATGGAGCTACATCCTCAATAATGTCCTTTTCCACGCAGGACAGCCCAGGGAAGCGGCTTGGTGGTCGTGCGGGTCACTTCTTCTGCAACTTCATCCAGAAGGGAACTGGGTTGGGAAAGGAGATGAATAAGCAGGGGTAGAAAGAATGAATGAATTTCCAGGACTGGGAGCATTACACACTTCTCATATTTGGGTTTATGTCTCATACATTTACAATGGGACCTGTAACCCCTTTCACATCACTGACTGTAAGATGAGGACTCGCACTGGAATGTGATTATGCTTCATCTTCTGAACTCCATAAATTCCTTCATCATACTCTTCCAGACCTGGTACTCCCAGGTTTTCATGTATTCTCTCCCAAAGAAGAACAGAAGAACTTCTTCCCCTCACACTGACAAAAGTCATAATTTTGAATCTTACTTCCTTGAAGTGGTCTAAAGTTGAATCATTGTGTAAGCACAACACTTTCTTATTATTTATGGGTAGGCAAATCACAGAAAGCCATTTTAATAATACCATGTTTATCATCACAAAAGCCTCAGCAACGTTTCCACAAGACTGAGCAGCTTCAGCCCAGAGCCTTCAGGTTATTGTGAAAGGCATCCATGAAAATGTAAAACCATCTCAGCCTCTAGCAGATCCTAGGCTGAGTGGGGTAGGAGAGAAAGTTTATTTATTATTTCTAAATCCATTTTATTCTAATCAAGCCAAACAAGCTGTTCCTGGATGACAGAACCTGCCTGGATTTGTTGTTTGGAAGCTCGTGGTTGGACTTTCAATGCCTGTAAGCTTCTAGTGGGGCTTTCCCTCTACCTCAGGTTTTAATCTAAATTCTTTGGTGCCTTGTAAGGAAGGAGTTCATTGCACAGACCTTTCCTCAGTGGGGGAATTACTATGTTCTCTGTCTTCATTCAGGCTACCTACTTACATTAAATTACTTGGAATTAGTACTTTTGGAACCTTTTTCTCTCTGCCAAGTTCAGTTTAAACAGTCTATAGCATCCCAAAACTTTTGGGATGGAAGGGCTGACCTCAGCTGTCCACCATCCTGACAGCTGAAAACTGAGGATGGAGCTGGAAACATCTGGGATTTTGACATGCTTCAAAGATGAGGCAGTTCCCATGAATGTGTCTGTGTCACTGGCCTCACAAATTCCAGGAAAAAAACTTATATTCCCTGGGACAATAACTGCGACTGTTGCTTCACCTTGAATTCCTGAGATGCTTCTGATTTGTGGACAGAGAGACTCTCACAGAGTGAATTGCTCCTCTCCAGTGTATTCCTCCCTCTCTTTCCTTACCCCTGCCAAGAAAGCAGAAGAGAAGTGACCACTCCCTGGTAATCAACCCACATCTACGCATTAAAAAGGCAGCATCAGCTTTCTGTAGTTTTTAATCCAACCTGAAACATGTTGGGACCAGGCAGAGGGAAGTGAGTTTCACTGTGCTCCTGGGAAAAGCTCACAGACATGTACTTTGCCCTGTTGACAGATGGGTAGGGTCAGGGCCCAAGCATGGAGACAATTTTGAAGGAGCCACGAGTCTGCAAAACACTCAGGCATTTCCACCTGGGAGACTTTTCAATGCCCTCCGGCGAGGTTTAGGATCCTGGTAAAGAGAGGAGCCAGGTAGGAGAGGGAGAGCACTTGTGTTTTTAAATCATTCCACCCACCACGGAGCGAGGCAAGAGCCAGGAACACATTTCATAACATCTCTGATGTTTTCCCCTCTGCAAGAAAAAGCTTTCAGTTGTGGTTCTTGTGCTCAGATAAGATCCTGCGGTGCAGGAAGGAGGGGAGGCTCTGAGTAAAACTATTGTAAACTAAAGCTCTTCGGTCTCAGGTAGGAGCCACGTGAGAGCAACACGTGCCATGGGGATTCAGGCAGGAGGGGCTTGATCTTGTTTATTGTTCTTGCCTGGGCCTGGCCTGGAAGGTGAGGGATAGCTCAGGAGGACACGATGTACCCTGCTCCCTTCCTGTGTCCACCCAAAGGCAATTTATTCTTAAACTGAGCCATGGCCCCAAAGCAAAATAAATTCCTGTGTTTGGCTCTGAACACAGAGTGCATGGCAACTAAGGAAACCTTCGGTGTGAAATGCTTCCCATATGGGGAATGTTGGTGGGAAATGATTGACGTGGGCTTGTCCCACATTATAGGCATTCCTGGCTGTAGCAGACTCTTTATTCAGCCCTTAGGTGGTCCCTGTCACGAGGGATTTCTATAGGGTTCACACTGCTTCTTTATGTTCAGTTTTAAAACAGCTTTTAAACACAAGAGCCAAAAATGTGGCTGGTGGGCCAGCAAGGGGTTCCCTTCCAAGAAGTCCTTCTCCCTTTTGGGTTTCCCCAACAATCCAGCTTGTGCCCACAAAGCTCCCTCTGCCTGGGAAGGACTGTGGACAGTTTAAGGTGTTGGTCAGAAGGACTGGGAAGAATCCCTGGCTGTGTTGATTCTGTGGGGATGGGCTGTATACATCATAGTCCTGGTTTTCCAGTTGCCCGGGCCATGGTTTTACATTCTTGGTGTCACACTGAACACTGGACACGCGTCCCAGGAGGGAGCAAAGGTGTGTTGGTGGTGACCAAACAAACCAAGAAGGGCACTGCACGTCGTGTCACGTGTGTCTACAGGACCCGAATCTTGCTCATGTTGGACCAGGTCAGAGCCTTAACATCTTTGTCTGGAAATAAACACAAACCACAGGAATGCGTAAAGCTAATTGAAAATGGAACACTGGCAGTGAAGAGTTTCCTGCTCAGATTTGCTTTGCCTCTTGAAAATAATCCTCAGGGATCACAGAATTACAGAATATCCTAAATTAGAAGGCACCCTCAAGGATCATCAAGTCCATCTCCTGGCCCTGCACAGGACCATCCCCAAGAGTCACACCATGTGCCAGAGAGGATCATCCAAATGCTCCTTGAGCTCTGTCAGCCTTGGGGCTGTGCCCACTGCCCTGGGGAGCCTGTTCAGTGCCCACCACCCTCTGGGAGAAGAACCTTTTCCTGATATCCAACATAAACCTCCCCTGGCTCAACTTCAGGCCATTCCCTGGAGTCCTGTCACTGGTCACCAGGGAACAGGAATCTGTGCTGCCCCTCCACTGCCCCTCATGGGGAAGTTTTAGACTGCAATGAGATCTCCTCTCAGTCTTCTCCAGGCTGAACAGACCAAGTGACTTCAGCCATTCAGAACCCATTTTTGGTGGCTTTGAGATGTTCAAAACCCATTTTTCTCTTTCTATTCAAAGGAAGAGGGAACAGGAAAGAAAACTGGAGATATTTGTCCCTGATTATCTAAGTAGCAGAATGAAGATGAATCTCTTGCCATCATAATCTGAAGAGTGGGACAAGCACCTGCCTGTCTTTCTGTACATTTGTCAAAGTAATTCTGTAGAGATTCTTTGCTCCATAGAGGCTGACTTGTCACCCTTCTCATTGTGATGGAGCTCGTCAAACCAGCCACTCATAGATGCCTTCTGCATTAAACCCGCCAAGTTTAGGTTCCCTCTGAGGCAATGAAACCAACACTTCCAGCACACAATTTATCTGCTACACATCTGTATTGGGAAAACTGAATTGAACATCAGCGTGATCAATAGTCTGAGCAGTGACATAACTCACTCTATATCAGGCACCTACATGTGACCAGCTGGATCCCTGCCCAGATGCTGCTAGCTATTTTAACTAAATCTCCTTTGGGCTCCCAAATCACATGGAGACACCTCTGTCCAAACACCTACTCTGGGTCTCTGTATCAGTAAGTGAATCTGATCCCTGTGTTGGCTTTTGGAGGTGGAAAGAATAGGATGGAACACCCATGTGGTCTCTGACCTCCATGGAAAGGAAGCAAAAAAGGTAAATGGAAATCTCCCCTGCCTTGCAACTGGCCCTGGGATTTGCAGATCCCTCAGCTCTTTTTCTGTGGACACAAGTGGGTTCATCACCACTGCAAAAATAGAAGCTGTTTTTAAACCAGCTTACATTATCTTTTTGGCAGGTTGTGTTACACGAATCCAACATGGCTATGCAAGTACCCAGTGTTTCTCCTTCGCTGAAATGGCAGGACCTAAGAAAATATCTTGATATTCTTTTACTTGGAAATAAGTGGAGGTGAAGTCTGGAGAGGTGAAACTACATAGAATCCTAGAATATCCCGAGTTGGAAGGGACTCACAAAGATCATTGAGTCCATCTCCTGACCCTGCCCCAAAAATGACACCCTGTGCCTGAGAGCACAGCTATGGTTTTCCCAAGGGACATTCAGTCAACTGGAAATGGTCACTTGGTTTCTAAATAGGCAATGAGGGCAAGGCAGGTCCCCCAGGTATCCTAGATTGTGGATAACCACAGAAACTGCTGTCACATCACACCACACCCTGTATCTGAAGAAAAAGGACCTGCAATGCACTTCTTCCCTAACTGCACACTCTACCCAGGGGTCCTGGCCTGCAAAACTTCAGCCAAGGACTCTGTGATCTTCTTGACCAGAAAAGCGTTTGGAGGCAGCTGGGTTTCAATATGTGCAAGTGGTAGAGTAAAAGAGCACCAGCCCACAGGCAGCATCTGCTGAAGAGCAGCCTTTCTGTTTATGTGACCCAGCTCCTACCAAGGCTGCCTCCCCTCCCTCTCAAGGGCATGGAATTTGCTGGCACTGCTGCAAACCTATTCCATCCTTCCAATGATTGCCACAGCCATGCAGCGTCCCAGGGTGCTGGCAGAGACACTTTAGAGTAGGAGGGCATTGCTCCACAAGCCTGTGCTTTCAGAAAGAAAATTCCCCAGAATTATCATATTAGAGCTTATTCCCAAAACATGTCTAGACAGTTATTTAGGATGGGCTTTATTATAGTGTCCTGCCCCAAAGAGCTAACCACTACTGAACCGTTCATTGTTTGTTTATTGGGAGTATTGCAGTCAGAGATCCCTGTGTCCCTACATGCTAGTCAGAGAGAAAAAAGATTGAGGCACAGACATCCATGCCACAAAGCATGGACAGCCCCCCAAAAATGAATAAATAAATAAAGAGAAGAAAAAAACAAATGCATAAAATTCCAGAATTATTTACTTACTAGAGACCTTGGAGCAAGCACAGATAGATTGAAGGGCAAAACTGATGTTTTTACCTGTATTTTCTCAACCCAAAACTTTAGGAATCTATTTTCAAGGCAGGTCTTCAGAAAGAGGGAGTGGGGGAAAGTATGAGGATTGTTTAGGTTTTCTGAAACTTTTGAACTTTAAAACCCAGAACAAAGTGTAGCTGAATATTTTTGAGATTGGGGGCATCATGAAACATTCCTCCATGAAAGTGAAGACATTGTTTGTACAAGTGAGATGCCCTGATTGATTTCTTTGACTTTGTAACTGAATGCAAGGCTGTGTTATGCAAGCTATAATTATTCTTATTTGGAAACAATTTTCTCTTTTACTTTCAGGGTTCTTTGGGGAATAGGAGGCAGCTCAAAACAGCAGGGTTTGCCAAAGCTAAAGCTAAGAAAATCCTCCAACGAGTTTCATTCTGTTCTAAATCTGTATCGTAGCAATTCTGATAAACTTTAAATTTGGCAGAATGTCTCTTCTCCTAATCTTCTGTTGGGTACCAAATATTATCCCAGCACCATTTCTTCAAAGCACAACTCACTGGGGATTTAGTACAGATGAACACTTCAGAATGTGACTGTTTCAAGAGAATAACATTGAGGTTGGAGAAGCAAACATTAACTTCAGAATTTAAACTTGTGACAAGAAAAATAAAGAAGTAAAAAAATCTCATGATGGCTGGAAAATCATCCAGGGTTCAATCTTAATTTGAGACTCCTCACCAAAGGCTTGTCTACACTGGACTTCTGGTTGTAACTTTGCTCTCTGGTTTTGGTAGAAGAAGCACTTCTCTATATAGTCAGCAACAGTTATTGTAAATACCATGAAGACATGTCCCTGAGAAAGTAGAATCATGAGTATTTAGTGTTTCCACTTTGAACTGTGCCATTCAGCAGAATATGAGCATCCTGCAGCTGTGAGACAGGTTAACCTTGAAGATCAAGGGACAGAGGGATGATATTTTAATTTTAAAGTCTCACCCCAGTATCTACTCCAAACCCAAACGAGGATGGTGATAGGCAATGGGTTTATTCTTTGTTCAGGATTAAAGCAGACTCAGCTGAACTTTCAAGCTGTTTCCATGTTGGTTTCTTGGGGTTTTGTTGGCCTTTTTTTTTCCTATAGTGAAATTCATAGAATCACAGAATGTTTTGAGTTGGAAGAGACCTTAAAGATCACCTAGTCCCAAGCACCCTGCTGTAGTCTGAAGTATGTACATAGCCTTGCAATCGGTCCCATCCCTTGGTCACTCTGCTCCTAATGGCACGAGGGCAGTTTTCTTGGGAAAGCTGGGGTAAATGGGAGCACTGGAAATGTCCTAAAGGTTCATCAGGCTGTCTCATATCGACCTCCATGTTGTCCAGCAAGGCTGTTGCACATCTGGGCACTGAACCTGGAGGATCCGTCTACACCAGAGGACATTGCCATTGCTGGGAGAGTGATGCCTCCAGTATAGACTGGAACAGACACAACCTGCTATGGACAGGGGAGTAGTGTATGGTGGTGTCTGGATGTCCTGACAAGCTGTTGTAATTGAGTTCTTCCTTTCTTTCCCATTTCCACAGCAAGCAGCAAAAATATGAGCCCCTCCCTGTCCAAATCTTGGGCATTTCCTACCACAGGTGAATGCACACATCCAGCCAAGAGAAGACAAGGAGCAACCTGGTCTAGTGGAAGGTGTCCCTGCACAGGGAATTGGAACCGAATGGTCTTTAGGGTCCCTTCCAATACAAACCATTCTACAATTCTACAATTCTATGATTCCATGACTCTATGATTCTATGATTCTATCATCAGGGTCAGCTGCTCTGAAGGATGTTTCATCCAGGCTGCTTCTTGCAGCCCCATCCTGCACATTCACTCCCTGCTTTGGAAAGGACACTGCATGCATCCCCTTCATGTCCTTCATCCCCTTTGTGTCCCTATCTACCCACAGTTGCAGCACCCAAAATTTTGAACCAGACCTAGGAGAGACAGTCACCTCTATGTTGTCCTATCTCCAGGCAGCCTTTCCCAACCTTTCCCAATCTCCTTCTGAGACCATGAGCTTTTCCAGTCCAGGCAATGGTGTTTCAAGCCTTGAGGATCTGGAGCACAAGTCTTATGAGGAGCTGCTGAGGGAACTGGGGTTGTTTAGTCTGGAGAAAAGGAGGCTCAGAAGGGACCTTATCACTCTGTACAAATACCTGAAAGTGGTTGTAGACAGGTTGGGATTGGTCTTTTTCCCCCAAGTAACAAGTGATAGGTCAAGAGGAAACAGCTTCAAGATGTGCCAGGGGTGGGTGGGGGGTTATATTGAATAATACAGAAAATTTCTTCACCAGAAAGGTTGTCAAGCACTGGAACAGGTTTCCCAGGGAAGTGGTGGAGTAACCATCCGTGGAAGGATTTAAAAGATGTGTAGATGTGGCACCTGGGGACACGATTTAGTGGTGGATCCGGCAGTGTTGGGTTAATGGTTGGACTCAATGATCTTAGAGGTGTTTTCCAATCTTAATTATTTTGTGATCCCATGATTCTGTGCTTACAGCTGCCTACCCCAGAGCTGGCAGCTTAGGAGCAACCCCAACCCTCCACCCTTACCCCTCTGACTCCCCTGGAAAATGACATCCCTGCAGACAATTTACTGTTAATCAATAGGACTTAACAGAGCGAGATAGGACCGAAAGAAACCGCTGATGCAGCCGTATCTCGTCAGCAGCGAGGCCCTCCATGTGAACGGAAGCATGATCTGCCTTTGTTGGCATTGTCTGCTTTGTCTCTGACTAGCATTTGCATTTCCTAATTAAATAAGTATGGGCAACTGTATAAATATATATATAGCACTGCATTAAAGCCCTGGGATCTGTCTGACAGCCCAGCATGATGCAGCAGCATTAGCAATGTTTGTTGTACTGCTTCAAATGACCTCATTTGGAGGGGAATTGCAGCCAGCCTGTGCGTGTTCTAACCCAGACAGTTGCAGGCACATGGGTTTTAGTAGAAATACATCGACTGAATTGCATTTGGCTGTCCTTTTCTTTGTAAAGGCCATGAGTGCTCTTAGTAAAGTTAATCTGTGCCTGCACGACTGTGGATTACGTTCTGGTGTTTTCCATCAGATAAGTGAACTTTCAAGCTGTGATGATAAAGTGTTGGAAGCTGAGAGATGGTTGATGCTTGGGGAACTGCAATCTGGCCTCCTCACACTCCAGGACTAGGTCTTCAGCTTCTGCTCCCCCAAAATGTCTTTCTTCTCCATGCACAGGATGGGTCAATGCTTGGATGGGGCAGGAAGAAAGGAGAAAGATGAATTTAGCAAACGTGACAGGAGCCACTGCCTTTTTTTTTTTACTATTTCCCTGCTAGTTTTACCTTTAAAGAAGATGATTTCAATCAATTCCACAAGGTTTTCTATATTATTTCCCTATCACCTTTTTCTCAGCAATCAGTGCAATTCCAGGCCCATTTACACGTGGATTGCTTTGGTGCAGGGCACTGTCATGTAAAGCCCAGACTGGAAATGCTTTTCCACTGACATCAAGAGTTGAATTTGGTCCAGAGGTGACTTTACAATCTCAGGAGTCATCTCTCTTCTCCACTGAATGTGGCCTCCTCCCTTCACAGAACAGAGTGACCTGTGCCAACTATTGCTCAGCAGAAAACAAATGGAAGGAAGGATGGATTTGGTTTTCTTGGGTTACCTACAAACTGCATATCGATTTCATGGGTTACCTACAAGCTGGTTCTTAAAGCATCAGTGAGGGTGACAACTACCCTACCCTTCCAGCTGTCAGTGTTTAAGTATGTTTCTCAGTCCTCCAAGCAGGAAGCAAGATGCTAAGTTAGATTATCTGTAGTAAGGAGGGCAGCTGGGTCAGCACAATGCTGCTTAGCATGGCAACCAGTATATAAATAGGATCAGGACTTACAGATCAGGAGGCTGCTGGTGATCAAGGTTAAAAGGAAAACTGATGTATAAATACTGTGGTCATGCTTAGAGTCTTCTTGTGTTTCCTGTGCAGGGGGCTGAGCGTAAGCAGTGTTCATAAATGGCCTTGTTATGGCCACCAGGGTATGGCTGAAGCCACCACGGGCAGACAGGGGAGGGCTAGACTCCTGCCAGCTGGGCAAGGTGGAGCTGTGCTCCCCATCACCTCCCCGGGAATGGTGGAAATCAGTTTTCCCCTCCCCATGACCTGGAACAGATGCAGCACAGGACTGTCATGAGGACCAATTAGTTAATAAGATACCAATGTCCCACATGCAGGAAGAGACACAGAGAGATGCAGGGGTGCTCTTAGGCTGTGCTGTGGAGGCAGGGATGCTGCCATGGGTCTAAAGGGCTTTCCCTGGATTCCTGCTTCAATAAAAGCCAAACCAACATGTCTTCTGAAGTTCACAGCACCATTCACACAGCACAGGAACCTGATTTAATCACTGAGACTGCTGTGGATACCAAGAGGGATGGAAAGGAGAGGCTCAGTCTGCTCCCTGCCAAGGAGCAGACCTTGCTCCTATACACAGCTGGCAAAGGCAGCAAATAAGGGTCAAAAGGATCCCCAGTGACTTCAAGAGGCTTTTAGCCAGGTGAATGAGGAGCCAAAGTGAGAACTCAGCCTGGCCCACAGTCTGCACGAGGCACTGTGCCTTGGGAAACTGAGGATGAGGTTCTGTCTTCCAAAAGCCACTGGCACCAAGTGCAAGTTGCCACAGAGGGCTGGAGTTTGTGTATTTCCTGAGCAACCTCCCTGCCTTAGCAGTGACCCACAGCCGATGAGCACAGCTTTAGCTTTTGATGGTGATTTTCCATCCTTTACTTCCCTCCCCCTCAAAAAAAATTATATAACCCCATCCATTTTTAGAAACGCAGACCCAGGGCTGCTCAGCAGGTCAGGCTGATATTGACCATTTCAGCCTCCGTGAATTCAGAAAGCCAAATTCTGCACAGGGCAGGGCACAAGTTGGAGAGGAAGGGAGGGTGAGAACAGAGCACTTAAGGGGCGCAGGCAGCATGTTTGTGTTGCAGTATGTGCCCGGGTGGAACAGAGGACATGTTATCCTGCTTCCACAGCATTTTCTGACCTGCTTTTGACCCCAGAAGCATTTGCATTCATAAATACTGGAGCTGTACCCCTGGGAGGTGAGGGAAGAAGAGGAAAGGGAAAGAGTGGGTTTACCAAATCTGGGATCGCCGCAGGACTTGGAGAGAAAACTTTTCTTCCTCCCTCTTCCAGCCCAACTGTAAACCATACTGCATCCAAGAGGGCTTGTTTATTAGTCCTTGAATTGGACAGTTTTTGCCAAAATAGCTCCCCAGTCAGTGACCTTTGGCTGAGAGGACAGAGAAATGGATTCATGGGGTCATCTTGCTCCCCACTGTGCCTCCAGGAAGGTGTTGAATGGATGATTTAATTCTGGAAAACCTTAGCCAGTGCTGCAGTTCTTTCAGGGAGAAAAAAGCCTGAGAAGGTCCTATACCAGAAGATACCTCTCCATTTTGTCATGTGAGAGCCCAGAGAGATGAGGGATCAGTCTGGGAACACTCAGGTGGGTAGAGAAGGACACTTGAAGAATGGGAATGAAAGTTGTCATGTAACCAGAAAGGTTGGGGTACCACAGACATCCAGGGCCTTCTCCACAAATGGAATACAAAGCACAATTTATGTTCTCTTAAAAAAGACAAGCAAAACTGAGAGACACAGGGAAGCACAACAGAAGGGCTGAGATATGGATCATGCCCTGCATGTCAAGAGATGAAGCATTTCAGCTAGAAATGGGGTGTTGCAAGTGGAATGAAATGCCTAGAAGATCCTGAGTGGCCTGAAAAAGGTGACTGGGGAGTGACCGATCACTGGGTCCTTTGGCCCTCCATACCTTGACTACTCCTATACAATATAGTGATTTTGCAAGGCACGGAACAATCTCAGCACAGAAAATCACAGAATCATAAAATGGTTAGGGCTGGAAGGGACTTCAAGGATCATCTAGTTCCAACCCCCTGCCATGGGACAGGATACCACTGCCTAGATCAGGTTTTCCAGGATTCCATCCAGCCTGGCCTTGACCTTTGTGATTCCACCAACTTCTACACAGAGAAAGAAGAGGAGCTATTGGAGAAACTCCTGGAGAGCCCAACAGACTTCTTCAAACCAGCTGAAGGAATGTATCAGGAAGCTCAAAGCAGTGCTTTGGGAATACACAAATGATCACCAATCAAACCTTGCTTTGCCACAGCTTTTAGACCAAAATTTAGGGGCAAGATCAACCCCCCCTCCAGCTCCTGAGCCTTGGCTGTGCCACCTTCTTTGATGACAGAGCTGTCAGTTCCATACCCATGTGTCTTTGTTCACAAGGGATCACACCTGCCAACTCCAGCAGGCATAGCTAAAAGATAATGGTTTTTCTGTCACAAATCATTGTATGCCTGCAAGAGCAGCCAAGGCACACTATGCAAAAGCAACCAGAAAGCCCTAGGAATGTACCTGAAGGACATCTATTCACAATCTCAAGATCTTTAGGAGCTTACTCTTGCTGTAGAAGTGCTATAGCTTTTGTTTAGGATTTATTTAAGGCAGCTCAGTGAGAAGCAGAGATCTAAGTTCAGTTCCCTACTTTCTGTGTTGGTTATTTCCTCTGGGATCTTCAGTGTGTCTCTCAGTGCACTTCAGTTTTTCTTATTGAAGAGAAATAACTCTACCTGCCTGACGAGTTGGGAAGATACAATAAAGGTTGTAAAAAGTTGAGATAATGTTGTAATAGGAGCTGCAAAGCTACCTACAGAAAATAGAGAGCCTTTTATGCCACCATAGGAGCTGATACGTGACACAGCTTGTGTAAAAGGTAGATGACTGCTGGAGGGTCTCAGGCTCAATGGAAGATTCCAGTTACATACAGCACTAAAATCACATCATCCTGTTCCCCAGCCTTTGATGGAGCAGCCAAATGCTTGCACACAGCTTCTACTTTCACTTCAGACATTGTCTGAGAGCTCATCCCGTGCCTGGGGAAGCAGCTCACATCTGAACTCACTGCTCATTGTTGCTGTTGGTGGCTTTAGGGGACTTTAAGGGAGTTTATAAAAAAGAGGGAAAGGATCTTTTTACACGGGCAGAGACACGATAGAGGGAAACAATTTTAAACTAAAAAAGGATTTAGATCAGATATGAGGAAGAAATTCTTTACTGTGAAGGTGATCAGACAATGAAACGTTGCCCAGACAAACTGTGGCTGCCCCATTCCTGGAAGTGTTCAAGACCAGGTTGGATGGGGTTTGGAGCAACCTGGCTGTGGCAGTAGGGTTGTAACTAGATGGTCTTTAAGGTCCCTTACAACCCAAACAGTTCTATGATTCTATTACTTCTTTCTTTTTTTTTTCTTTTTCCCCAGGTAACCACATTGCAAAATGAATTTTGCTTGCACGAAAACAAGTCATAAGCATGAGGGTGAGGGAAAACCGGATCTGTCGTCACCAGAATATTCCTTCCCCTCCTTGCAGCTTTAGCTGAGGTGATAGACTCCATGCAAGCACACATTCCTCAGTGCCAGATCGTGTATTGGGAGCCTGGGAAGGAGTAAGAGACACAGTCCTATTGCACTTTCATGGCAGAACGATTTGATTCTTTGCTTCCCATGAATTTTGTGCACGAGTGACTTCCCACGAGGGAACCTGCTGCAAAGCCAAGTTGCAAATGGACACAGTCCCAAGCCAGGTAGAACCCCAAAAACATCAACAGCAGAGTCAAAGTGCTCCTCACGGAGCTGAATGGCACCTGAGGAAGAGGAGGGGACGTGCTGCAGCCTTGGGGGTAGCCACTAGATGGGGGCACGAGCACACATGTCCATAGGGCCCCAGGAGCATGAACACCAGGAGGTGACACATCACCGACCTTCTCTGCCCCTTGGCATGGACCAGGACTCTCCAGGAAAGTGGATCTACCAGCCATCCACCAACTTTATCAGAGTGAGCCATTCATGCTTCCGTGACTGAGACATCGAGGCACTCACAGTCTCTCCACGGGGGTAATGAGAGTTGACTGCAGCTTAGGCTAGACCATGAACACCACTTGGACACCCCATGTGACTCCCACCTGAGATCATTATGGAGCCGCAGAGCTTTGCTCTTGGGACCTGCTCCAAAAGATTTCTTTACTCAACACTTCCAGCCATCCGATTATCTCTCAGTCTATAAAAAGTCTGCCCTCTTCTCTTGAGAACTCAGCTCTTCCAAACCACCACTGGAAACAGCCTGTGGGTGCTCTCTGCTGTCTGCCTTTTGACAAGGTGTCCCACAAATTGGCTCTGACTGAATGTAGTGCTTTTTTCGTGGAGCCTGGAGGGATCGGAGCATGTGAAAGCTCCTCCTGATCCCAACACATCCGATGTGCCCTCTTGGTGAAGGAGCAAGTTCAAGAGGCTGCCAAACACATCAGCCCTGGAGCCTGAGAAAATGTGTCATAAACCACAGTTTACACACTCGCAGATTTATTCATTTCTCCAAAAAGAGCCGGGGAGGGAGGGGGAATTTGCCTCCTACCGGGAACACTAAGCCCTGTTTGTCTGACCAGCTTCGAAGAAACATCAAGAGGCCTAAACAGATTCCACTAATGATGTGTCATCAATTAAGCAGTTTTATGAGGGAAGATTTGGCTAATGCACAGTTCTGATGACATATCCATGGAGAGGTTCCCTGAGCAGGCGCCACTTCATACCCATCCTTTGGGTGAAGAATAACCCAGTGAAACTATGTTGGGATCACTTGGTTTCTTGATCCTATGGAGGGGCAAGACAGTGAAGAGCTGCTTGAGGATGCTCATATAAGTTTTTCCAGGAGTTTACACAGTCAACCTGTTTCCTGAAATAACTTTTCTCACCCCCAAATTAGAAAGATCCTCATAATTTCTTGTGTCCCTGCTGACTGACACTGGTCTGTAGGGTTTTCCCTCTGCCCTGAGATATGAGAATCCATGCCATTCCCTTCAAAAACCTCTGGGAATTTAGTAGTATATGGCAAGACCTTATGTCACACAGAGGTTATAATAAATCCACATCCCTTTTCGTTCTCCAACACCTTGTGGTCATCACGGTCTAGAAACACTTGATCTGGGGTTTTGGAGCTGCAAATAATTCTGTCCAGACATTTCCCAGTCAGCCTGACCTTTGATAGCCTCTGCCAGCCAAGGAAACAGAGAGTTTTTCAGATGATATTGTTTTCTCTCTTTGACTGAAGCTCCCTGTTCAGTGCAAGAAGAAAACAGCTCATTGTCAAGCCTGTCTTTGCCACCGACATGTGACCAAAATATCAGTTTCTCCCTTTTACTAAGGCCCAGCTGCTCCTTCGCTGGTAGAAGGGAAATCCCTGCAAGCAGAGAGTAAAGTCAACACCACTCAGCCTATACCCCGTGAGTCAGCATGGCAAAGTTCTCCTCATTGCCCCTCTGCCAGCCCAAAGCTGCTGAGAATATGTTGTTTCTGCAGTTGTTTTGGGGTGTGTTTTGGTTTCTGTCAGCTGAGGGTTTTCTGTTGAACGCCTGACCCTGACTTCCTCAGTTATGCTTGTGGTGTCCTCATGTAGGAGCACTGAAGGACAGGTCTGGGTCTACTTAGCATTTGAATTCAGAGAAAACAAGCTGTTTTCAACCCTCAGTGGCAAAGGACCAAGAGGTCTCAGTTCTGCAAGTTGGTATCTTTCACTTCAGAGTCAACTTAGAAGCAACTTCTCCTTTAAGACCTTCCCTTGCCTTGAAACACCCTTTTCCCTTTCTCTTGTTTTTTCCTCTTTTGTATTGAGATACAATCTTCACTGTGGCTGTGACAGCTGAGGGTGGCAGCTTCTGTTGAAATTTTGGCTTGACTCCCCTTCTTGATGGACTCAAAGGTCTCAGCTCTGCATGCTTGGAAAGCCTTTTCCCAATAGCTGGGCACTCCAGGAGGGCTGTCTGGGCTTTGTGCCCTAAGATCCACAAAGATTTTCTGCTTCATCCAAGGAGTTCCAGAAGAGCGGAATGGGCTTATTTGGCCAAGGTCACCAGCCTCTTTATTCTCTTGTTTATATGCTGACAGAAGAAAAATGCTGTTTCAGCAGGCACAGGAGAAAATACCAACAGGGGGAAATGCACAAGGCATATGTTGGCTGCACTTGTGCTGCTTATTTCTCTTTTTTTTTTTCTTGTTTCCTTTTTTCCTGCATCCAACAGATGCATTTGAGAAAGTCAGACTTTCAAAGCCAGGGATGTTCCACTTTGTCTGTTTGAAACGCTTCCTATCCCGAACCACAAAGGGGATTGGTAACTGTGCCCGGACACAAACTCAGAGCTAATATTGCTCAGGAAATTTGAGCCATGTTGTAATACAACCAAATAGAGACAAAAAAGGTGGCAGTGCCTTCCGTGAAGCTTTTTGTGCTCCGAGGCTCTTTTGGGGAGGGCTTTCTTTTGGTCCTCCCTGGCAGGACATGGAGAGTAGTGTTTAAAAAGAAAGGCTGTAGCCACACATCCTCCTGTAGGTCCTGAGATGTTATTCATAGACCCACTTTGTGCTCCAGCTCCAGCACTGGATGTCCCAGTGACCCACTGCTGGCCCTCCCTCTCGCAGACTGTCCGTCTTGGCTTGTTGCTTGTATTCATTTCCAAAAACAACTCTGTGTGAGCTGTCACATGCTCAGGGCAATTGTCCATCTCAAAGACTTCATTAAACATTTCTGGTAAAATGTGTGTGTCACTAAATGGCTTTAGAACGAGACTTTCAAATGAGTCTATGTCCTTCACTGGGTCTGTGCTCCTAGCCTAGGCATAAAATTTCTTCTCACATAAATAAACTCAGATATTTAGGTGGCAAGTGAGATTCAAGTAGTTTCGTCAGGTCAGGGGCATTTGTGTAACTCTCTCTTTTCTGGTGCTTTATCAAAATAGCTCTTGCTAGAAGCAGCACAGCCAGAGCAAGGCTGAGGTTTCACCAGCTGGAGGGGACCTGCAGAGTGAACTTCAGCAGGCGTTTTACTTCTATATGCCTCTGGTTCCTCATCTGCAAAATGAGGATCTGGTTCTTCACCATGGTCTCCCCTTGCTTTTTAAAGATCTTCCAGATCAAGGGCTGGAAACACTGGATAAAACCCTGAAAACATTATTATTATTTACCTACACAAACAAGGGAACTTGTTCTTGCAAAGACAACATTCGGCTTTAAGTCATTTCCCAGCTTGACAGGAAAACAGTCTCCAAACAGGCCCAGCATTAGTCACACAGGAAAACAAGCTGTGGGGCAAGTTTTGCTTTGCTTTTCTCTCCACCTGCTACCCAAGTTTCAGGTGTTTCTCTCAGGGAAACATTTTCAGCCACTATTGCTGCTGTTAGAGAATCATAAAATCATTAAGGCTGGAAAACACCTCTACACAATAATATATCAGTGTGTAAAGAGACTGCGAGTGCTGCCTTGTTCCACATTATTTCAAAACATAATGAAATGATGTTGCCAGTGCTCATTGTTTCAGGGGAAAGAAAAAAAGAAAACACTCCTGAAAATACTCAGAAATAATTGACATCCCTCTGGATATTCCTTGGGGCAGCAAAGATGCCTTGTGTGTGCATGAAATATTTGTGTTTGCATTATTTTATTTCTATTGCTGCATAACCACACATTTCCTTTACCTTCTCCTCTTCCCATCTCCTCAGATGTCTGTGCTCAGCATCCACCTTCTGCATGATTGCTGCGTGCACATCAGGCAATTAAACTGAGATTGTCTTCTGTCACCCTTGGCATTTGGAGCCACAGAACTGTGCTGGAGGTTTTTAATGGACCAAAGGGCAAAGATCTTGTATTACAGCAAGGCGGAACTTTATGGGCTCATTTAGAAAATGGCCTGTTATTAATCCTGCTGAGGGTAAAGCTGACCTGGTGTAAAACAGCCCAGCAACAATCCTTCCAATCCATCATGTTGATTTATTCCAGCGTGTAGCTCGGGCCAAACTCAATCACGGTCAGCGTTGCTGGACCTTTAGACAACAGGTGCCAGTCTGCCATGTATGAAACATCATCAGCTTGAAACCTGAGATTTAACTGAAGCAAGAAAAATCAGCCTGAAGCTGAAACCACTTGAATTACCAAATCTAATTTGAGAGGGAGCAGGCAGCGAGGAAGATAACAGGGGATGCAATGCTCCGTGGCACTTCTTCAGAAGCTTTTTCACACCCTTATGAATATTTGTCAACCCAGACCATAAATCAGACCCTGCTAAAAAATTTTGATCTGCTTTTGGCTTCTGGCATCTGCTGGAAAGGACCCCTTGAGTCTATGTTATGCACATCTTGTGAAATTCGCAGTGGTTTTATTCAGAATTAGACAACAATGCACAATGTGTGTGTGTGTCATCAGCCTGCAAGAAGGGGAATAAATTAACGAAACAGTGTGAGATCATTCATAGCACCCTCATTCACCAAAAAATGTATCACTGGAGCCTGACCCGGTCAGGGGACTTCAGCACAGCTGCGTGACAGCCACTCCAGGTCCCTCGCCAGAGTCCAGAGCTGGAGTGCAAAGGCAGGATGGGATTCATCCCGTGTAGCCCAGGGCAGGTATTGCAGAGCCTCTCCCTCCTCCTGCTGGAGCGCACTTGGGGTTGTTGACTTTGCTGCAGACAGTCGGGCTGGGGCAGACCCAGACAGCAACAAACCCTTTATGAAAGCCGCTGGGAAAGGGAATCAAAGACATCCAGGAACTGCCAGCTCCTGCTGGACAGATTTAACCCGTTCAGCATCCCCAGACAACCAGATTTCTTGATTTACACCCACCCAGCCTTTGCCTCAGCTCAGTTAAACCCCCAAATTTAATGTCTCCAGAAAAATGGGGCTACAAAGCACTTCCAGCATCCATTCCAGAGTCACCTCGTAATCCAAGTCCCAATTTAAGTTTCTACAGCATCCTTTTAAAAGCTGGTGTGTCCCAGGGGCAATTCCCCCCACTTCCTGAGCTTGCTGAGAAGCTGTCACAGAACTCCCTGACCTGGTGAGTAGGATGTGTTCTTGGTCCTAAGTTCATGTGGCTTACTCAGGACACACAGCACCTGGGAGAACATGGGGAATAAAGTCCCATGATTGCTCCAGAAACCGCAAACCAGGGTGGCCCCAGCTGTAGGTGGTGACATCAATGAGTCCGAAGGATTGGAGAAGACACTGGGAAATTAAACCAGAGCAGAGCTGAGGGAAGAGTCAGAGCTACCATCAGCCTTGAAGACCATCTGCTTGGACCTTTAACTTCTTCCACAGTGCTATGGGTGCAAATATTGGCTCTCAGGAGGACAAAATGCAGCACAGTTTATTCTGAGCTGGAGTAACTCTGTCAGTGCTGGACCAGCAGATGGGTGGACAGAAGGTGGCATCCCAGACAAAGCCTGGCACTCCCACAGAGCTCCCCTGGAAGGAAGAGGGGTCTGCATTAGGGGTGATGACATGTTTGTGCCCATCTGTTGCAGGTGGCACTGTGCCATTTCACAGCTTCATTTCGCTAAGAGATGCTGGATTGGGGCAGCAACCTGCTCAACCCTGCCAGGGTTTCTCTCCCAGGGGCAGGTGGTAACCTCTGAGCAGGCAGCAAATACAGCAAAACCAAGGGAGGAGTGTGGTGGGCTTGGCCACAGCAATCACAGCTCGAGGTGAGGTGTTGGAGGAGCTGGGCCACCACCACCAACACATCCTGGGTGACAACAGTGCCTGTTTTCCTCAGCCACTGCGGTAATCA
The DNA here is from genome assembly GCA_013396755.1 of Sclerurus mexicanus. Classification (NCBI taxonomy): domain Eukaryota; kingdom Metazoa; phylum Chordata; class Aves; order Passeriformes; family Furnariidae; genus Sclerurus; species Sclerurus mexicanus. Next base: position 2,088,958 of record VWZF01002690.1, read on the forward strand.
CAGTCCTTGTAAATGATCCCAAACCTGTGTTGCACATGGATTTTGTTGCCAGAGCAGTGCCAAAGGTCTGGGAGTGTTCTCCCACCTTATCTGTGTTGGTTATAGCTTATCACTCCCGTTTTATTATGTCTGGAAGAGCTCTTTGCTATTAAGGCTGCAAAGAGTGCACCCGAGAGTTCTGTACTCGCTGTCTATGCCCTGCTGAGCAAGTTGTCAATATTGCAGCATCTGCTGAAAGGTGTAGGACTGATAAGCATCAGTTCTCTGTGCCAGGTCGTCGTTTCTAGTCTCAGTACAGTGCCTCCTCTTCCTTCAAAAGGCCCTTGGTTAGATGAGATGAGATGAGATGTGCTGAATGGTGCTTTCTGGGGTCACAGCAGACATCAGTCTGCAGGAGGCACCTATAGAAAACACAAGTTTCATTAGAAATCCAGTGCATTGAAGCCAAATCTACTGCATCAGGACTTAAAATATTATTTTGACCTTATAGATTGATCGAAAAACTCAATCTATTGCATGCATTTAACCACTATCACATATATTGATATGTATACATACATATACATCAATGCAAAGTGTGTGTATGTGTCTATCTATCTATCTATCTATCTATCTATCTATCTATCTATCTATCTATCTATCTATCTATCTATCTATCTATCTATCTATCTATCTATCTGTCTTGATGTACCTCTCTGTGTTTTTCAGGAGATTTGACTTATTTATATCAAGCAGATTCTTGGGATTTGCTCTAGCACTTGCCTATAAGCCTTTAGGGCATTCCTACCATCATCTTCCCACTCCCTGTACAACATCAGTACAAAAAAAAATGCTTTTAGCACTTGTAAGGACCAAAGAGATGCCACATCCTTAAAAGCAATTTCCTGAAGAGTTCACATTGAGACCTCGTGTATTAACTCTGATAATTGCAAAGATAAGACAGCTTAGGTTATACCCAGCCCTGTTTGTCAGCAGGTTGCAAAGTGCTTTCAAGGAAAGTCATCCTCTTATCCCTTTCTAAGGATGAACCTGATGCTGCCTGTGCTGGGGTCACACTGTGGGGACGAGATGCCAAGCTGTTTGCCTTTCACACCCAGACACTGGGTCCCCCACTGTAAGACAGACCCTTGCCCCCTCAGCTGGCATGAAGCAGCTGGTATATTCGTTTTTATAAGGTCCTGCACCCCAAGAGATATTTAGGATTTCTGATAAAATGCCCTGGAAAAGCTTGGCCTGCTCTTCTCCAGAAGGAGCCACCTTTACATCAGGTGTAAATCTATTGCTCCTTCGGCTGTGCTAATTCAGTGCCGGCTAAATTAGTGCTTGGAAATGTTCAAAAGATATGTAGATATGGCACTTGGGGACATGGTTTAGTGGTGAACACGGTGGTGCTGGGTTAGCAGTTTGACTCAATGGTCTTGAAGGTTTTTTCAACCTTAGTGATTCTATGATTCTAGGAGAGAACCCCTGGGCAATATCACAGAAATCCAGGTGTGTCCTAGATCATTTTGGCACAGGCAAGGTCAGTGTGATGGAAACACGCTGCTGGGGTGTGTTCCTCAAGGGCAACAAGGTCCCCTCTGCTTGTGGGACTTCCACCTCCACACTGCAGAGGACTACCAGGACAGCTCACACGCTTGCAGAGGACTTTTGATTTTAATTATTTACCTTTCCCACTTTCTTTCCAGTAAACTGGAAGACTGGGCTGGCTGTGTGACAGCCGCAGGAGGGTTTCATTGAAATTCACTGGAATTAATTTGTCTGATCGGTGTGAGCGATGTTAATGGCCAGGGCATGAGCAGCCAGTTATTTGGATATTTTTTTGGCTCTGGGAGAGGTTAAGTGAGGACAGTGCTGGGAGCTGCATTGAGATTTGGCAACCCCAAAGGGGAAGTCTGTCTCAGAGAGCAGCCGCCTGTTTTTCAACTGAAAATATATTTCCTCAGCTGTCTCTGAAAGTAAAGGTTAAATTTCATTTTAAGTGGAGCTTTAGCAGCCTGGAAAATGAAAGCAGCAGGAAAAAAAAAAATCTTGTTTCTCTTTCCTGCAACTTTTAATGTCATTTTTTCCTATTATTGTCTTGCCTCCTGTCATTGTAACCACTACCCATCTTGCATTAACAGAGAGGTTTTTTTGAGTGTCCACAAACCAGTCATCCAGCACTTCCAGCTACTGGGAAGAGCTTCCAGGTTTCCTCACTAAAATCCAGGAAAACAACTCACCTTTCAAATTTTGTTACTCCTGACACTGGTTCACCTTATGCAGAGCAATAACCATCCCCACCTCATAAGGTTGTTGTGGAAAAAAACAATGGAAGTACAACAAAATATGTGGGAATCATAGCTTGTGGTAACTGGAAACAGGCCTGCAGTGGTGATAAAGAAGTTTTGACCTGGGATAATTTAAAATGTTGTGCGTTTACTGGGGCAATGAGAGGCAAGGCAGGTGATCTCTTTGCACAGTCACACTTGTGCCAAAGCATGGACCTGAACTCATCTGGAGTGGCCAGCGAAAGGGGGAAGAAAGGGATAAGTGAGGAAAGGAGATGACAGGGTTTTGTTTGACCTTACTCTAAAATATGTAACATCAGGTACTGTCAGATCCAGGATAAGATGCAAGAGGAAGACAAATCCAGCAGCCTCTGCTGGGGTCTGCATTGATGCTGCTTATGGACAGTCAGTACCATCACACACCCCACAGATGAGGCAAGAGGAGGCTTTTGGAAGGAAGTTCCTAACATAGGAAAACTGACAGCAGGAATAGAATAAGCACATATAAATGCACACACCCCCAAAAAGAGGTAAAAATCTTAGAATTTGAGTTTTCCCCCCTGCCTGTATAAATATGTACAGTAAATCTCTGACAGAACAGGGACAACTGAGGACAGATCTTGCCACTGTTGGTCTGTGTCACTCAGCTCTGCAACTACGGAGTGTAACTTCAGCTCAGGGTGGATGTGATGCAGGACGACAGCTGGCCTTTGAGGTCTGGGAAAGCAAACTGCTCTGAATCTCATTAAAACTGTGGGTTTGCCACCCAGCAGTGATTATTCACAGGCACAAAGGTTGGAGCCTGAGGGGGGTCATCGTGACCGTCTCATCAGCCTGGTAGTGACTCAGCTCTGCTGCCCTGATGGAGCTGGAGCACTTTGTAGGAAAACATCCAGCTTGATTTAAGGTGTCGGGGTGGCACTCAACAGCTCACAGACAGCTCTATCAACATCTGAACTAGTTGTTACTATTGCCAACGCAGAGAAACAACCGTGTTCAGATTGTTGGTTATTTAACCTAAACAGGGCAAATGAATCACACTTTCAAGTGCCTGATGTTTTCCAGGGATTAAGAAGGAAACTGTCAGTGGTTGGCTCAGAGGTGAGGTCTGATGAGTAAATACTGAGAGTACAATTTAACTGCCTAAACACCGTTGTCTAAGGAAGTCAACTCAACTTAGTGTTGTCCCCTCTGTTTCTCACCTCATTTCCTGGAAGTGTGTGGTTTCCTGGGATTACAGGAGAGTCAGCTGCTCACTGGGAGCACTGGGCAGCTGGAAGGAAACACAGGCTGGGAGCTGGACTGCTGGGTTTCATGCACTGCCCAGCTGGATTCCCACAGCTCCACAGATTTTGGAAGACAGGTCCAACTTCCCCTTGCCTCCAGCCAGCTCCCCGCCATCCCTTGGCCTCCTTCACCAAGGACAGCAGGTAAGGAAACAGCCTTCCCAATGTGAGTAAAACCAACACGTGTGATCAGCATTGGCTTTTCAGTGGAGATCCCTTGTCTAGGGATGAACCACCTGGATGCAGTGGGATTGTTAGAGAAGGAAAAGAAAACCTCTGTCCCTTTACTTCCTTTTTCAAAGCAGTTTTTATGGTCCAGAATGCCTTCTCTCCTCCTAGGAAGCGGAACATACCAGGTTAGAGGCCAGGAGCCACCTTCAAATACCTTCTCTGGTCCCTCCATGCCAGGGAAGACAGGAGAACTTTCATTTTCTAGGCCATAGGTTCAACTGCAGGGTCAAGGAATGCTGATCTGAAGACCTTGCTGCAGGACTGAAAACACGGGATGAAATCACTTGGCTTCTGATAGGCATGAAGGCCAGATTAGTTTATCATGATGCTTCTTTCTGGCTTGCAAAGCTGTGCCTATTTAAAACCCAGCCCTCCAAAAGGGTCAGAGAGCCCACACGGATGGGTTTGTCTTTCGTGCTGATGTACAAGAACATGTCCAAGCCTGCCCTATTCCATGTGTCATCCAATATATTGGTTATAACGACATAAAAATAAACCATCAATTTCATTGATCTAAGTGAGGTAACTGTGATCACAGCATCGTGCCCAGAACTTGCCCAATGGTTTTAGGCACTCAAAATGCTCAGATTGATAAGAGAGACAATAAATCCCAGCAGTCTCAAGTGTATTGGACATGGCTGATAAGCTGGCAGAGAGTGGGTTTGGATTGGGTATTAGAAGAAATTCTTGACTGTGAGGGTGGTGTGAGGGTGTGAGGGAATGTCCAAGGCCAGGTTGGATGGGACTCGGAGCAACCTGGGCTAGTGGAAGGTGTCCCTGCCAATGGCAGGGGGCTGAAACAAAATGATCTTTAAGGCCCTTTTCAACTCAAACCATTCAATGATTCCTTTTGCCTTGGCAACAAGATCAAGCCACTCCTGTGTCCTAACACTAGATGGAATTCATGTCTGAGAGTCCTGGGAGGAGACCAGTGGCCTCCATCCAGCCCAGGGCAGGGTTTGTGTGCTCATGTCACTGTGACCTACACCAGTCACAGCAGAGTGGGGCAGAAGAGATGAAAACGCCCCTAACATTGTCCACCCCTCTGCATCTGCCTGATAAATCCTACTAAACCAGCTTAGGGAGAGAAATTGGTTTGCCTTTGTGTTCACCCCCTCCCATTTCTTCTTTCAACCTCTTTGACTCTCCTCTTCCTCTTCCCTGCTGTCCTCAGCCCTCCACGTTCCCATCCATCTGGGATGTTGTTCATGATGTCATTTTATTTCTCTTCATTGCCTTCCAGGCTGAGTGAAGCTGAAAATCTGCTCTTCTTCCTGGATAAAGACCCTTTTTTAACTTCTTTCTTTCCCTTCATTTTCATTAATTTCTCTTGAATGCTTCTGAAATCAAGCATGTCTGAGCAATGCCATCATTCCGTTGGCTTGAGGATTGTCTACCCCTTTCTGTGCATTAGGTTAATGGAAAATATAGTTCCTGTATCACTGAAGGTTTATATAATTTGCCTGTGAATTTGAAGTCCCACATGTACACACAGTTTTACTCTTTCCCTTGGGGAAAATGAAAACAAACAACTTCATTTCTGCTTAAAATCACTTGAACCCATTTGTTTTGTTAAGCAGAAATGAAGCATTTTGCTTGGGTCATGTTGACCTCTTGCTCTGCCTATTTTCATTACACAGGGACTTCATCAAAGTGCTTTCCAGTGTCTCAGACCTTTTTCTTCAGCTGTGAGATAACATTCCAGTATGGACAACATTTTCCATGGTACACCCTAGATGTTGGTTTGCATCGTGTCCATGTTCCTCTAGTGAGAAAGGAAAGTGCAGTGCCTGGTTGGGGGTAGATGGGAACCTGATACCATTAAACCCAAACAGGGATGGTCTCTGACAGCTCAGAAAGATTCAGGTTAATTGTTATGGAAAAATACTCCACCAAAAACTCCTCAACCAAAAATAATAATTAAAAAAGAAAAACCCAAACAAACAGAAACATTATTAAATTCAGGAATTTGAAAATGTTTCCTTTGGACTAGAAATACCAAAATAAGGTCCTTGCAGAGACATGTTTTAGGGGAGGGACAGCTATTCTGGAAGTGCTAACATTTCAGACAGGTTTTGACGTTTTTTGGGAAGAAAATAATGACATTCCTCTGGGCCCACAGTTCTTGTTTTGACTCTCTGTAACAAAACCCCACATCCAGCATCTCCATAACCTCTGGGATCCAAACAATCCACATCTTTCACAAGAAACACAATTCACCCAGGCTTTTTGGAGGTTGGCTCCTGTCCTGGTGTGTGCGAGAGACAGAGCAAGTTTGAGGAAAGCACTGCAAGAAAAATGGAGAAAGAAGATCTTTGGAGAGCTTCTAGAGCCAGAAGAGGAAATCAAGAGTCACTTCTTTTTGTCTAAAAGGAGAACGTATAAGTTGAAATTAGTGTGCACAGCTGAAGTCTGCAGCAGTGACATGTTCTCTGCTCAGGATCATGTGAGAGGCATGAGTCACACGCTGTCCCCATCCCTACCTTGGAGGGATGAAGTGCAGCATCGCAGTTTGCAGTGCAGTCTGCTGGAAATAATCTCTCTGGGACAAAAGGCGGCGTTGGAAGCGGCTGCCATTTCCAAATGCCAGCATTTGGAAGCGTGCAAAGAATGACAGTCACAGGAACTGGTATTTGAACAGGAAAAATAGTGCCAAGTGCTATATTTGGGCATGATTATTGCCATGTTTATTATTATTATCACTGCTGGCATTAAAGTTCTGGTTGGAGACCGTGCCTGAGATCAGACCTCCTTTTAGCAAGGGCTGTCTGCAAGTATTGCATGAGACAGTCCCTTCTTCCAGATTAAAAATAAACTAAACTGTTAAAAAATGTTCCTTTTCAGTAACAGCAAGGTTGCCTTGTGTGTTGAAGGAGGGTGGACTTCAGTATAAGCAAGAGAGTTCTGTTAATGCAGCCCAAATTGAGTATCTAAGAGATAGCTCCTTTTATCAAGGAGTTTTATTTCCTAGTAGACAAGAGGTGGGAAGAGTGAAGTATTTTCACCTCTTCTGAGGCACAATGATATGAAGCAACTTGCCCCAAAACCTACCAGAAGACCTCCTTAGGCTCAGCCTTCCTAGTTCAGAGGAGCAGAAATCTATTTCTTCTAAACTGGAGCTCGGTGGGAGAAGAATTTGACTACAGAAGCCAGTTCCTGGGCTACCGGATCCAGGAGAACCCATCCCTGAGAGTCAAGCTTTCAAGGAGAGCCACCAAGGGAATCTGCTTGGGCTGGTCTCCTTAGGAGTCCCCATAGCAGAGTAGGGACTGGACCCCATGCCAATCACAGCCCAGTCTGTGCTTTTAGAGAATTTTTTTTAAAAATAGGAGTCTGTTTTCTGGGGCACCAGAGTAGGGGAGTGTATGGGAGACCCTGACAGCCCAAAATGACATAGGGACAGGACTCAATTGACTAAACATAAGCATTGTCTGTCACTTTTTCCACCCCACACTTTCCCAACAGGTTTCCAGCTGCTGCTCCTCAAAGTATGAATCTCAGACCTCTGTAATATCTTTGTCCCTGCGTAGGAACACCTCAAATAACAACAGACACCTCTGTTTAAGCAACAGGTCCTTCTCTGTGTGCAGGGGTCTCCTGGTGAGGTGAACACCCCACCTCCTGTTACAGTCAATGGAGACCACGGGCTCAACCAAACAGTGGAGTTGTCAAGGGCCAGCTGAGTGCTTCTGACCTACCTGGAACATCCAAGCAGCTTAAATAAGTAAGATTTAAGACCTTCAGAAAACTTATTCCATTTTGGAGTGGCAGCTGGAGACTGGGAGGTACTGTAGGTCCTCAGGTATTGCAGCAGTCACTTCTGTTGGGAAGCTGAATCATGTCCCTAACCTCTTCAGATAAGTCCCAACTAATCAGTGCATCCTTCTCTGTTGGGTCTTAAAAATCTCTCATGATCTTCCTTACAAGCTCATCTGATCTTGTGACTGTTTTTCAGCAGCTTCCCATTCTCCATTCAAAGGAGAATGAGCTGTTTCACAAAAGAGGAAAGTGTGGTACAGAGAGGTGAGTAAAGGTGAGATGCCTGTGGCCATCCAGAAGACATAGCTGAGAACAAAGCCCAGTTCTCTTGACCATAAATCCAGGCCTCTAACCACGAGACAAAACGGTGCATCCCAGCCTTTGATCCTCAGATCCAGCACAGGAGTTTGTGGACTCAAGCTGCTGGCTAAAGGCTGCCTTTTCCCCATAACCATAGGTAGAAAAGCAGGGAAGTTTCCAACATTCAGTTTATCTAAGCCCCGAAGCCCAGCCTCGCTCTTGAAGTGACTGGAGGACAAATGTCCACCTCATTAATATTTTGGGACCCTCAGGGAAAGGTTTGGAGCACACGACCATATCACACTGCTTTGATGCACAGGGAATTCCCACTCCTGTTTGCTGCTAGGCTCTGAAAATTTGAAAATTCCCTCTGCCCGTTCTCCCTCCTGGCTGTGTGCATTGATATTCTCCACCATCCCAGTGCACTGATGTGACTCTGTGCATTGAATTTCAATTAGTGGGTGGGGGTACGGTCCTCATACAGAAATCCATTAGAAGCTGCCTGCTATTGAAGGGCAGTGAGCAGATAAATGTGATTGTCTGTGAGTCTGAAAACAAAGGGAATGTGCTGTGATTTTACTGGAAGCAAGGTACTGTCAGTTCAATATAAAAACTCCTCTCAGCTGCTGCATTGAAATGTCTGGGAAAACTTCGATGAATAAGGAAAACAATTTAGCTAGGAGGAAAGAAGAAGGAGGGGGAAAGGAGCTTTATTTTATTAAATTACAGCTTTGGCTTTCCTTCTTTTTTTAAATTCATGGGATAGTTGAGAGAAAGGTCAGGAGCCTCATTCCTCAAAGCTGTTCAAGCCCCACACACAGCAGTTCAGAGCAGAGGTTGCCTTTTCACACTGTTTCTAATGTGCCAGACATCCCTGTGGCTTTCCCAACAGCTTCCTAAGAATTTTCTGCTGGAGTCTCTCAGCTTTAGCTGGAGCAGCCACTTTCCCTGGATGCAGGTGAGTCAGATAAAGTCCCCTATAAAGACCTGTGGGTGGCTGAGTGCTAATGGAGCACCCACACCTTGTTATATCTGTGGATCCAGCCCTTAGAATTCCATCCTTTTGGTATGGAAGTCCCTTGAAAGGGATACCCACTGTCAACCAAAACAACCCGTCTGCCTCCAATTGTCAATTGCAAAGGCAGCCTTGTGGTTCTGTAAATCCTGGGACATACCTGCCAGCTCCACATGGATGTCTCATACCTGGGGCAAGTTTGAGCACATTCATCAAGGTCCTGGAGTGGGGTGAGATGATTGCCATCTCCATCCCTAAACATCTTTGGGCAGTTCACCTCGAACAGGGGAGTGAAAAAGTAAGGCAGAAAGCCTTGCCAGCAGCAAGCCCCACAAGTTGTGCTGCCACCTTCACCTGCAGGTTCTCAAAAAGGTATGATATTTTTTTAATTTTCACTCTGCGTAATACCCCTCAGTGATGGAAAAGCCCATTTCCCAGTCAGGGCAGGATGTGTTGCAAGTTATAAATTTACCCAGTCTCATCTCTGCTTCACATTCTTGTGCCCTCGAAGCCTGAGATTTCCCCTTTTTTTCCCAGCAGTCCCTAATTCCCAGCCTTCAAATGACAACCATGGCACAACTTGTATAAGTATCGCAGCTATAACTTACACTTCGGTGCAACCCTCCAGAGTTTTACAGAGCCACTGAATAGCAAGGAAGACTCTTTGGGAAGCAGGGAAGATATCCATGCATTGATGGTGTTCTCTGCGCTGTGTCCTCCTATGACTTTTTCTTAGACTAGCGGGAAGAAAGCTTGTAATTACGAGAGAGACTGTACCCCCAAACCACACAGCTTTCTGCAGTCCACAGAGCTACCAGCACCAGTGTCTGAATCAGGAAACAAGTCAAATGAGGAAGGAACGACAGGACAAGTGCAGAGACCTTGTTTCACTGCCAAAGCACTTCCTTCCTGCCCTTCGTTTCTGCTGTCACTAATAGTTACATGCCCTTGTGGTCTTGAGGTTCCCTGACTTGACATTTCCAGATCCCACTAATCAGCTCTTCCAAGCAGACATAAGAATCCCACTTATGGTCCCTTCTATCTGGTGGAGTTGGCTGGAACCAAGTTCAGGAACTTGATCCAGTTGGTTGTTTCAATATCATAGAGGCATCCAGTGCTATTTGAGACACCCTTGGATATCTGAAACATCTGCAAAGGACTTTCAGATGTGACACATCATCTATGGTAGACCAGGAGCAGATAAAGAAGGTAGGAAGTATCTTCCAGGACACAATTCATCCCACTTTGGAGCAAATACCTATAAAAGTTCAGGATCCTGCCCTAAAATATATAGTATATATATATAGCTCTATAGTAGACTCAGCTGTGCTAGACATCAGCGTAAAAACAATGTGAATCCCTATTGCTCTTTGTTCCTCCATACAAAACACATCAGATGGCACCCAGTTTTTACTGACTCTTAGTCTTCCATTTGCCTTCAGCATCACATTGACACATCTCAGTCTTCCCCTCCAGTCATGACCGGATCGCACATCTACTCTCATTTCTAAGCCTTTCCCATCCACGCAGCCTTTCCATCAAGAATAAAGCTACTTCATACCTCCATCCTCATCCGAACTCCTTCAGGATAACTGTTCCTTGCCAGGCAGGACTTCACTGAAACACTCCTTATAACAGACACATCCCATAATTGAAACAAACAAGGGGGGAAAGCTCAACAGAAATTAAATCTGAGTCAGGGTATGATGTATCAGCACTTAAAGACCTGAAGACCTGATGGGGCTTCAGAGTCCAGCCTTCAGTGGTTTTTTTTCTCTGCTTTTGCAGAGAGCACAGTTTTATGGGTGCTGATTCTACCTTAAAATTCACATGCTGAGAAATATGTGTGTCCTGCAGGCTAGATAAAAGCACTGAGAGACCCCTTGTGAGTAACTGAACCTTTTGGAAGAGCAGATGACCAGTTGTGATCAGTCAGGTGCTGGTTCCACCTTTCCACCACGCAGCAGTGCATGGTGTGCCACATGTTTGGGCTCTCTCCTAGAGGCAGAACAACCAGAAATGCTGTTTCTGTCTCCCATGCTGCTTTTTTTTTTTTTTCAGCTGGGCTACAGGAATGAAAGACAAGGCTGGGAATGCAGGGTGGTCAAAATATTGGAGCAACATGAAGTCATGTGGCATTAATGCACCAGGGATCTTAATGCTAAACTTGTCCTTTAATCATTAATCATCTTGTAAATAGCATTAATCTGAACCTCGAAGGAATTACTCTGCAAAAGGCTTTGATCACAGCCTTTTGGGGAATAAAGCCCTTTGGGAGTGATTTTAAAATCACTTTCTTTCTATTAAATATGATGAATTGAGGAGAACCAGCACCTCCCCTTGTTTTCACTGTGCTTTAAAATAGGACAGAGATTTCTTCAGAGTCAGCCAGAAAAAAAGGAAATTGCAAACGCTTGTATTGTCCTTATTTTATTCCAAGTTTTTATTTCCAGATGTACTTACAAGAGATTATGCCAGCCTTCACTGCCTTATCCAGAGTCGGCTGTTACAGCTTCCCAGAGCATTTCACAAGTTGGCATGAGGCAGAGATAAGCCTTGGAGGGGGTCAGAAAGAGTTCAAAAGAGCAGAACGAGGACAAAAGGCAAGAAGGATCTACGATACAGAAATGCAAATGCATGAGACTGAGCAGAACGGCACATGAGGTGCAGCTGTATCCGCTCACTTTGAACCTTGGGGAAGGGCAGGTTGTCTAGACCACGCAGCTGGAGGAGCCAGAGGGATGGAGCCACGTGTGACAGGAGGAAGGGCAGCTGGAGAACTGGGGGCAGCAGGGTCTGACAGCAGGCACTGCAGTTCCCATCTGCCTAAACCCATTTACATCCAGGCTGCTGGGTCCCTCTACATCTCTGGGCATGTCTGTGCCTCCTACCCTTGGGACTGCGAATGCTCCGGGATGAGGGTTTGCTTTTAATCAGTCCAGTGGGATGGCAAACAGTGAAGTGGTGCCTGTGCCTACCAGTGGGCACAGAATGTAGATAGAAGCATGGAATTATAGACTTGTTTAGGTTGGAAAAGCCCCCTAAGATCACCAAGTCCAACTGTTTCGCCCAGCACTGCCAAAGCCAACACTAACCCATGTCCCCAAGTGCCACATCTACACGGCTTTTAAAGCCCCTCAGGGATGCTGGCACCATCAGTGCTCTGGGTAGCCTGTTCCAGTGCTTAACTTCTCTTTCAGTGAATAATTTTCCCCTAATATCTGATTGAAACCCCCCCTGGCACGACTTGAGGCCATTTCCTCCTGTCCTATCACTTGTTATTCGGGAGCAGATCCCGACCCCCCTGCTCTCCCCTCCTGTCAGGGAGTTGTAGGAAGGCAGAAGGTCCTCCCTGAGCCTCCTTTACTGCAGGCTGAGCTCCCCCAGCTCCCTCAGTCCTTCCTGGTGCTCCAGACTCTTCTCCATCTCCATTCTGTTATCTGGACTTGCCCCAGCACCTCAATGTCCTTCTTGTCATGAAGGACCCAAAACTGAACCCAAGATTTCAGGTGGGGCCTCCCCAGTGCCCAGCACAGGAGGGAAATCACTGCCCTGGTCCTGTGGCCACACAATTTCTGTTACAAGCCAGGATGCCACTGGTCTTCTTGGCTACCTGGCTCATGCTGTGGATGCACCAAAATCTAAATTCACTGTTCTCCTTGGCATGACCCCTTTGCTGGCCTCCTTCCCCTTGCAGAGAGGATCACATGCCCACAGCACCACCACTATCTCCAGGTCTTTAGTGGGGGCACCAGAACTGACTTAACACCATTCCAGGTTTTAGAAGTCGCTGCTTACCTAAGGGCCCTGTAAAGTAATGCAAAAATAATTACAATAGGAAAGATTCCATCACTGAGCATCCCAATAAAAGACCTTCTCTACCCACCAGAAAGTTCAGTCTAAAAGAAATGCAGCCAAGATTTTCCCCAAACCACAGCATCAACTTTGGGATTTCCAAGAGGCTGAAGATTGTGAAAAGCTTCTCTCAATGACTTTGGGAAACTGGAGGAAAGGTTCATGATTTCTGTGCAGGCCCATCTCATTGAGACACTCCTCTTAAATTTGTTCACACACTACTCCACCATCTCGATATTGCACACACACATCCCTCAGAGGCAAGAGATATTCTCCAAGCCTAAAGAATTTTTTTCTTTCAGACAAAAGAGATGTTAAAAAAAAAAATAACGTGGCAAAGATGGACACAAAGTGGGTCATGATGTAAAAGGATGCACCTGAAAGGAAACCTAAACCAGCAGCTTCCTCCTTGTTGCAGTCTGAAATGTGCTGCCACATACAAGGAGTTGAGAGGACAGTGAGAATGTGTTCTTTCTGCTCCATCCACTGTTGCAACCAAAGTCCTGGGCTCTCTCAGTGCTCACACCCTCCATTTCCCCAGTCAGGGCTACAGCTGAAGAAGTAAAATCAAATTAAACTCTGTTGTGCTTCAGCACAGCCGAGCAAAGCTTTGCATCAAAAAACACGTGACGTTCCAAGTGATGGCAAACTCAGACCACAGCAAAGTTTCCACAGCGAAGTGAAACTTGACTGTCTTCAGCAGATCAGGCAGAAACACGCCAGCTCCACTTGAAGTCATCAGGCAGACGTTTTCTCTAACCCAGGAGAGAAAAAATCTTCTTCTCTGCTTACCTGGTCCGATGCTTGTCTATACAAAGCCCTGCACCACTGTAACTAAGATGATCTCATAAGGCAAAACTGGAATTTAAAGTAAAAGTTTGAACAAACAGCCCTCGGGTTTTGTTTGTAGTTTGGTTTTGTGGGTTTTTTCTACTTTTTCAGAAGCCAAGGTCTGCCTTAGCCCCGTGTGGTTTCAGACACCCCACTAAGCCACCTGGAACTGAAGCAGCTTGGTCTGAGTTTATACTCAGTGCAGAGCGTCAGGATCTCATGGGTCCTTGGTTTCTCTTCTCCCCACTAGATTTTCCCCTTTCTTCTCCCTCTCTAGTGATGAAAAACCTCCCACCAATTAAGTGGGTAAAAATGAGGAAGAAAAATTTAAAGCTGCATGAATTTTAGCAGTCAGTGGCTACTAAAAGATGTCTGAACCATAACATTTAAAGGAAATGATGTTTCCAATTTTTTTTCATCTGCAGTCATTTGCTGAATTCAGGCAGGACCCACAGCGAGTTTCTGCCCATCCAAAGCTGTTCTTCATGCCAAGACCACCCTCTCAGCCCAAGTCCTGAGCCTTTAAAGTCACTGGGAAACCAAAGCCTTCAGCATCATCCAGACCTAACCCACATATTGCAAGGCTGGGTCCAGTAGGATAAGGAACAGAGATGGAAATGGGCTGCACTTTCCCTGTTCCCCCACAGAGGCACTGATTACTTTTTCAAGCGTGTGAAGCTGTAGAGAAAAAGGACAGTTTACAATCCAGGACTTTGGGTCACATTAGAGCATGTCCTCTCCCTTCTCCTCTACATCCTTAGGCAACGTGACAGGGAGATATTCTGCTTGAATATGTCAACCAAGCTGAATATTGACATTTAATCCGAGGCCACGATTTGCTCTGAGCGCTGACCAGCTTCCCACAGCCTCTTACAGGAAGCTGCCACCAGCTTCTAACGTGTTTCACCTCAATATTTACTTCTTTTTCTTCTGCTGACATTTCCTGGCTCTGCATCTTCCACATGACTCAGAGATTTCCCGGACCCCGACTCGGCTGTGACATCAACTCCAAGAGCTGAAGTTAATAAACACCACTCATTATGTCGAGCTGTAATTACAAGGGAGGCAGGGGGGAAGTTGTTTAATGCTTTTTTTTTTTTCTCTTTTTTCAGGGAGAGGATGTTGAGTTTCCTCTAAAACCATATTTGGACCTGAGCTGCAGCATGCCTGCTCTAAGGAATCGGGGCGATTTCAAAGAGAGAGAGAAAGTGGATCGCAGTGCTTTGTTTTGCTTCCTGATATCTCAAGAGGCAGAAGTTTCTATAAAGCAGACCGTGCTGCAGAACACCTGGTATAGACATAAGGCAAAAGTCCAGTGGAGTTCCGAGGTGATTTCCGTGTCCTGAAGTCACCTCTGGGAGTGATTTCATCTCCATGAGACTTGGCGACTTGTAAGAAACAAAAAAGAAAAAAAAAAAAAAAAAGCGGTGAAGGTATTTGAGACATGCCCAGCATCTGCCGGCTCAAACAAACATCAGTGACTCTATAAACACGTCCGCTTTCCCTGCTTGATGCCGTACATTCACCTTTCCCTTAAAAAGAAGCATTTTAGCCCATCCTACAAAGCAAGGTGAAGCGAGCATCGACGCAGTGCGTTAGTGCCAAAGAGTCATTGGGTTGGAGGGAATCTTAAAGACCACCTAGTTCCAACCCCTGCTCCCTCCTGTGGGCAGGGTTGCCACCCACTAGATCAGCTTGCTCAGGGCACCATCCAACCTGGCCTTGAACTCCTCCAGGGAAAGTCCCTGTACATCCAGTATTGGTGCTGTTTATAGCGTGTTTCAGCACAGCAAATTTTACACCAGTCTAAACACAAGTCACCTTCTGTAAAACCTCCATTGTTTTGCAGATTCTCAGTTTCCACTGAGATTTGCTTGAAACCACAACATTCCTGTGGGTTTTTTAAGATTATTTTTAGATAGATAGATAGATAGATAGATAGATAGATAGATAGATAGATAGATAGATAGATAGATAGATAGATAGATAGATAGATAGATAGATAGATAGATATTTTAATTTATTCCTTCTGTGATTTTCAGCTTCGCTCCCCCGAAATCTCAATTCTTTGGCCAGATTTTAATGGAGCCACTTGTACACTGCATCACCTTTTCTTTCCAGGACAAGGTGGTCACCTGCCCATTGCAAGCACTACCTGGGGCTGTGACTCAACTCCACAGGGAGTCACAAGCCCCAGGGACCTGCTGTGCCCCAGGTGACACGTGCTCACACAGAGGGTGAATTATGGGCTGTCACGAGAACAAGGCATGAGCCTGCTGAAAATGCAAGCAAGGCATCTCCTGTTAGTACAGGAACCAGCAAGATTACAGGGCTGGGGAGGATTCTTGCAGAGCTACACAAGGCGACTCTTTTAATCTGGTTTATCAGCAGGTTGTATGAATTTCAGCAAAGTAATTGAGTCTACTTCATCCCTTCAAAAAATAAAAACCAACTCAAAAAAAAAGGAAAAAACCCCAGACTTCATAACATAAGCAAGACATTATGAGAAACGCCCTGGAGTTCTGGTAGGGATATTTGTTTTTTCAGCCTGGATTTCTTCTTCTTCCTTCTTTTTTTTTTCTTTTTTTTTCTTTTGGGTGTGTTTTTAATCTTTTAATAACTGTGTCTGGAATTATTTCTCTGTGAAAACCAGCACCCTGTTCATAAAAGGTAGAAATAATGTTCTAAGCAAACACAGAGGGGCACTTTTTCAGTATCTATAAAATATATGGTGAATTTTGTGCTCAGGGATCAGAGAAGACATGCCCAGGTCTGGTATGGCTGATATCAAACTTCTGATTTTGACTGATACCAACCTTTCAAGGCAGGCATTCTGGGCTGGCTTTTCCTCCAGGGCTGGTGGTCTACTGATCAGGTGTGGCCATGGGTCAGCAGACCTTCTGCCCCTGTGTCATGGATGCAGGCTGAAGCACCTCTCCCCCAGCTTCTCACATCCCTGGGCCTGGGATTGAAGGTGCTAAAACACCTCTTCAGTGCATGCAGCAGTGAACCTGTCCTCTGTCCTGAGTCCTCTCAGCTCTCCCAATTTATCCTTTCCAGTGCCTAATGTGGATACAACCCCTTTGACACCCTCTGATCATCTTCCCGCAGATCCCCATGAATTTCTGGACAGTTTCCCTGCTGATATTTAAGATCAGTGCTTTACATTGAACAGCTGAGACCCAAGGTAGAAGAAATAGGATTCAAAACATCCAACAGCTATGTCCAGAGCTGATCAACCTTGCTTTCCAAGACTTTCCCTCCAACCTCAGCCCTTCCCGTGAGTAATTCTTTGTACGCCTTGGTTTCACCACCTCCATCTCCATTGCAAAGAAAGGACTGACACGTTTGAGCCTCTGGATACACCAGTTTGGGTGACAACACAACCAGGATGCTGCAGCAGGGTTCAACATGAGTTAGCAAACGCCGGGATCCAGGATGGGCTCCCCCTGTGCATGTCATAGGCAATGCTTGCCCATGACTGCCAAACTCACAGCCACAGGTCACTGGAAGGCTTTTCTAGGAGAAGACTCCCATATTCTGCTCAGTCACTTCTGGCCATGGTCCATGTGGACCATCAGTCTGATCCTGTGCATCTGCTTTCCTTCTAATCATGTTTTTATATGTTTGTTTCCCCTAATTTCAGGGATGACATTGGCCTGATCCTCTCTCATCCCACTCTTGGCCTCATTCTGTGGGCTGGGACAGAGAGTACAAACACAAGTGTTGCATTTATTTGTAGAAAATAACATAAAAATTACTACATGAGGACCAGCTAGCCCAGTATTTCGGCTGACAGTGGTGACTTAAGGGAAAATATGACAAGATAAACACACAGTCACATTTTTCCTGAATTCTCTCCCAGTAAATTCATACAAATAACTTTCAAAACCCTGAAAGCAGCAGAACTCTGTCCATGGCATGTTTGGTGATGGAAAATATGTCCCTGGCAATGGAGAACATCTGTGGATACACACAGATTTGCTTTTCATCCCCTGTGCTTTAAAAAGACTGAGATAAAGATGCCACAGCTCCGAGAGCAGCACCAGGGTAGGGAGTGAAGGTCCCAGGGAAACAGCACAGCACAGGAAAGCCTCAGATGTCCCTTTTCTGTGGTCACATTTGGGTTCTTTGGGAATGACTAATGGGAGCACTGCTATCAAAGAAACAGGATTTTGCTTGAGCTGGGCTATCTGGAGTAACTCTGTGAAAGTCAGTCCTGCTGCCTGAACCACAAAAAGTGAATCCAGCTCTTCGATGTGTTGGGTAAGAAACACCCTTTGTGTCCCCAAAAGTAGCCACATCTGTGTTTTATGTCCTCATAGGCAGACAGATTTGGCTGCTGGGTGTGTTGGTTGCTCTAGTGTTTGGCTGCAAATATATTGAAAAAAAAAAAAGAAAAAAAAAGAAGAAGCCTGAGACTTTAAAGACAACTAAACCATTTTGGAATTTCAACGGTGTAGGAAAAAATCCTGAGGAAGTGTGAAAAGAACTTTGGAACAGGCTCCCCAGGGCAGTGGGGGAGGCACCATCCCTGTAAATTTTCAAAAAACTTGTAGACGTGGCACTTCACGATATGGTTTAGTTGGTATGGTGGTATTTAGTCAAAGATTGGACTTAATCATCTTGAAGGTCTTTTCCAGCCTTAATGATCTTATGATTCTATAATATGACAGGCTCAAATAACTCTTCTTTAAACCTTAAAAACAACAGGAAAAATCACTTAAAATGATGGAAACTGTCAGGGCACTGCCTGAACAGCAATGTCAAGGTTTGGTTCAGATCCTGTTGCAAGGGAAATACGAAAACTGCACATCTGTGTGATGGATATCTGGTTCTCAGCCAAGGTGCTATTGAAACAGAGCCTGTTGTAGCGAAATAGGTCCCCTCACGCCACCTCACTGGAATAATCCTGCAGAGGAACCATTTTTGCCCGCCAAGTAGCAGAGAAGCAAAGGATTCAATGGACCTAAGCAAAGCATCTCTTGGAAAACCTTAATATGTCCAAAGTTTGGGCCACAGCACAGTTATGGAAGCAAAACTGCCTTGTCATTGACTTGGTCTCTGGACACTCCTCAGTGTTCCCAGTAGGGGCTTCCCTCTGTCTGGATTTATCAAAAGAGCCTGTAAATACCAAAAATAATCTGCTTTTTCTCCCAGCTCTATCCTTGGAGCTCTCTGTCTTGAGCTTAAAGTTGGTTTGAAAACTTCATGGCTCACTTGGTTGCCCATACCAGATGCTTAAGTTGCCCACATCTTGTTATACATAGTTGAGGTGTCTCAAGGACTCTTCCAGGGGGAATGATTCTCCCTGTGGAATATCAGCCAGCCCTATGTGGATGGATGTCCAGGGCAATCATTGCACTTGGCAGCTGTGTTCAGGCGAATGAATCCCACCCCAGCTGTCCCCTTCGGGGCAGGATGAATGTCTCTGTCACTCCACTGGTTACATCCCTGCTGATGGGAACCTGGACCCTCATCTCACATCTACAAACCTTGGTGTAGGACTCTCCCTACAAACCTTGGTGTAGGACTCTCTCTGTGCCACAAAAAAAAAAAGGGAAATTCAACTCATTTCTGCCCTTTGTTCTCTCCTAGCCAGCACCCTGGAAAGGTAAAGCTAATCTGACATACAATAGGAAGCTTTCAGTGAGTCTGACCCATTAACCCTAATCTCATAATTACCCCGCTATTGATCAGGAAGTGTGCGCTAATTAGCAGAGCATTAGAGCAGAAATTCGCACCCAATCCATGAATCACGAGCCTAATTAGCAACATGTCCTCCCAGGATTCACAAAGGCTGGAACTGCAGCAGGTAATGTTATTGTGTCCCTCTCCTTTTGGACGGAAATAGCTCACAATTACATGAGAAAATGGATCCTGTTCCTTGTCTTGCACCATGTTGTCCTTGTCAGCTGCTTTAGTGGCAACACGGTCCCAAAAGAATTTACATGACAGAAATGTCATCATAGAACCCTAAAATGGTTTGGGTTGGAAGGAATCTTAAAGACCACCTCTTTCCAAATCCCCTGACATGGGCAGGAACACCTTCCACTAGACCAGGTCGCTTCAAGCTCCGTCCAACCTGGCCTTGAACACTTCCAGGGATGGAGCATCCACAACTTCTCTGGGCAACCAGGGCCTCACCACCCTCACGGTAAAGAATTTCTTCGTAAAATCTAATCTAAATCTACCCTCTTCCGGTTTCAAGCCATTCCTCCTTGTCCTGTCACTGCATGCCTTTGCAAAAAGTCCCTCTCCAGCCTTCAGAGTCAGCCAAGGAGTGTCCAGCCTTGTTTTTTGGATGACACTAACCCAAAACAGAAGGCTGAGGGACTGATTCTCCTTTATGTTGTCTCATTTTCTTATGCAAAATCCTAATAACCCAACGTGATTGATCCTTGATGAGGTCTCCCACAGGAACAGAACTTCTCTAGAGGACAGGAGAAACGTGGGCTACGTCCAACAAGGTGGACCCCACCTGGTGGGGCTCTTGTGGGGGTTTCAGGGAAGGGGCGATGAAAGGTTTTATCAAGGCAGGACCAGCTCTGTTCCCAAGGCTGTTCTCACCAAGACGAAGGGAGCTTTTGCGAAGGAAAGTCCTCCCTCCTGAGCTCTGCTGGGCCCAAGGGAACAGCAGGTCCATGGGAGGAGCATCCTGCTGTTGCTGTACAGTCAGATCTGGGATTTACCTCAGGGGTTCTCAGAAGACTTCTAGTAGTAGGCACAAGGTCCACCAGGTCCAGGTAGAGGCATCACCCTTCCACCTGTTGGTTATCTCCAGACTCCTCCTGGTATCTTGAACTTCAGCCCCAGGATGTTTCACAGAGCATGGGGAGCTGGGCCAGCTCCAGAGCTCTGATGGGGCACAACACAGAGGAGAAAAGAGCTTTGGACTTTGCAAACCATCCCTTTTTTACTCAAGGTGTCAGTGCATTCACCACAGAGGTGCTTGGGACCAAACAACCTGATTTTCACCTGTAGAGTCTTGTGCAATGCTCAAGGGGAGAGCCAGAGCCAAACAGCCTTTCAGCACCACCATTCCTACTGAAGATAAAGCATTTCTGGTCAATCAGTCTGATAGGTCCTGTGATCAAGGGTTCAAGAAAGACCAACTTTTTGGCAGGGCTGCCTTTCCCTTTCTGTTTCTCCCAGGGATGTCACACTGACCATTTTACCACAGCACACAGCATTTTACAGTAATTGCTCACACCAGTCCTCCCAGTGCTTTTCACAGTGTGCAGAACTGGTTTGGTGCAGTGACCAGCACCTGGGTGCCCTGCGCCATGCTTCTCAGGTGAAACAATACATGGAGATGCTGCGCTGGTGAATTTGCAGCACCTCTGCCCCTGCTGGGAGGGACCCTGGGATGCTCCACGTCAACATAAGGCAGGGTTTTTTCTCTTTTGTTAGTTAATTTTACAGCCAGAGGCAACTGCAGTGTGGGATTGGAGCACTTCCCAGCTAAGGACATCCCTAAATCAGTGCTCCAGTATTTCTCAAATCCAAGCAGTAAGTTCCCACATGCATCCCAGATCAAACCCTTCCTTGCTCCATGATCACAAGTCAGGAATGAGTACATGTAGCTCCTCGTTTGCCAAATGCAGTTTTACTTCTGATTTTATTTCTTCAAATGTCTGATGTGGAAGGAAACGAAAGCGAAAACAACAAACAAGCAAACAAAACCACACACACAAAAATACATTATTTTGCTATTAATATCTGAAAGATGAGAATAAAACCTTCCAATATTCCAGGAGCTAAGTCCAGGTCAGCTCCCCGGCCAAGAGATTAATTTGCTAAGAACAGTGTTATTCCATCTTGTGTCTTTGGAAACTCTCAGAATTAAATCTCAGGTTTTTCATTCCAGGCTGACAAGTTATCTGCTTGTTTTGAAACTCCCTTTTCAACTCTTGTAAACAAGACTGAAAATGTTGTCTGAGGTGGCACAAAGTCCAATTAGCAGCTCACCCTGCAGCAAGGACCAAGTTCCACTGCTGCTTGTGGCCTGCAGCTCTCTTTTGCCCTGACCTTGGGATCTTGTTACTTCACATGCCTGGAAGGCAGAACTTAAACTGGTAATAATGATATTCTTGCCCTTCCAATCTGTCTTTCATCCAAGGATCTTCAAGTGCTTCAGAACTCCTGGGAGGCTCTGGCCAAGTTCAGCATCACACCTCTCTCTGAGTTGTTTTTGTTCACTATTGTTTCAAGCATCACCATGTTAGCAGGGTCTAAACACCAGGGAGTGGTGAGAAAAATGGAAACTCTCCGTGTTGGAAGATTTTGTACCACAGGTGTGACTCATCTTTACTCCCTGTGATTTTGGTGTGATTCCTCTCAGCACTGCAAATGACCACGATTTCGTACGATCCATGTGTGAATCGGGACTGAAAAGGCAATTCTGCCTCAAGTCATCACTGAAGATGGTGAAAGACACGTGGCAAACCGTGTCCTTCAGGGTCTTTGGTTACTCTTACAGCTCTTCCACAGAAAACAGAATAGATAAGAACCTGAGGAAAAAATGAAAAGGAAATAAAATGCTAAAGCATTACTGACAGCAAAGGATGAAGGGCAGATGTAAGAGATTAACCTGTGGTGGATTAGAACAGATTAAACATGTCCCTTTTCTTCCACAGAGGAAATTTTATCTCTTTTTAACTCCTTGCTTGGAAAGGCTTATCTCCATAAGTCTGAAAATAGCCACATCTCTGGGAAGGTGGTCAGAGCTGCCATCTGACTAATTCAAGCTGTGTGAGAGTAAAAGAAAAGCAGCTTCTCAGGGGAGAAATCACTCATGGGTAGAGTCAATATGAGAGGCAGTCTTAGCTCGGACCAGGAGACCACATCAGCAGAATTTGATTGCAGTGGCTCATGAGAGTCAGTTGTCCAGGAATTAGACCCTAGTAAAACACAGAGCTTTAAAGATCTCTGTTAGTGTGTTTAGAATAGAATCACAGAATAGTTTGGGTTGGAAGGGATCTTTGAAAGACCATCTAGTCCACCTCCCCTGCCATGGGCAGGGACACCTTTCACTAGACCAGGTTGCTCAAAGCCCCATCCAGCCTGGCCCTGAATAGGGCAGAGCACTCCAAGCTTTTTCTTTTCCTCCTAATTTTGGAGCATTTTCTACCAGCATTGTGGATCCCTTTATCCTCTTGGTTGTCATAAGCTGGAACTAAATTTGCTATCACAGAGAACAGCATGGATGCTGAGGTCACAAATTGAAGCCACAGACTGGAAAATCATAAGGATCTTTGCATTCCCTGGCACTCAAGGCTTCTCCACTCATCTTGCAGACAGTGAGGAATTCACCTCTCCTGCAGAGTGCTCAGTGTTCCCCTAGTTTTACAGAGGGGTAAAGTGACCCACAGAGATGTTTAAATATCCTGGCCAAGGTCGGGGAGGAGTCTCAGTCACAGATTCAGAAACAGCTCAGATGCCTCCTCTCCAAATCCTGCTGACTGAGCGGTGTAAAAATCTCCTTGTCCCATCGCCTCAGGTAGATTCCTCTGTGCTGAATCACTGGTAGTAAAAAGGATTTAATAATTAGAATAATTAACTCCTACATAAGCAAGACATGATGCAGTTTGCAGAAATCTCCAAGAACAACTTATCAGTAATTTGCATCTACGTAAATCGAAGCACTGGCAGGTCAAATCATTCAAGCCCAGGTCTGTAGTTTTCAGTCACAGGTATGTCTGGGATCAGAGAAGTCGCCATGAAGTCCAGAAACCCAGCTCCCCTCATACCAAGGTGCTGGACTGCCAAAGAGGGACACCAAAGGTGGGTGAGAACACATGTTAATCTTATCACATGCCTACCAGCCGTCCCGGAAAGGCTGATTACAAAACCTCATCCCTTGAGCATTCAGCATGTGATCAGGGTCACATTTTGCATGTCAAATTTCCCAGCTGGAGACCTGGGCGATGCCCACTAGGAATTTGGGTGTGTTTCATCCAGACATTCAGCACACCAGGTGCAGCAGCACAAGCATGTTTGCTAGAAGAGATGCTGCTAAGAATTTGGGGGAAACCATAGTTTTTCAGGAGGTTACCTGTGGTCTAGAGGAGGCTGCATTACTCGTGCCCTTTTAGACATGGTCCACAGGACTGCATTTCAGAAGAGGGACAAAGCCAGTGTTTCAGCTGGAGTTTCATTCCTGCAGAAACCACACTGAGGTTTTTTGTTTGTTTTCCTTGGAAAAAGCCTACAGGTTGCTATACACAGCACTCCTAATTTACCCAACCATCTGCAGCAGGAGGCTGGTGATGAATCAACACCAGCTGGAGCTCAGCAGAAGCATTTAGGCTGCAATTATACTGGGCTATGTTCTGAACCTCCATTAATGGAAACCTCCCAATTGTTTCTAATATCTACTGCTGTCCTGATGAATCAGGCTGATCAAATCCGCACCAGAAGATCATGCAAGAGGTCCTGACATATTTAAATCCCAGTCCGCAAGCATTCCTAGATGACTGTTGGTGTCACTAAGCAAACTGTTTCTAACAAGCTCAACCTCCAATTTTCAGTTTCTTCTCCAAAATCTATACTGCCTTTGGGCTACAAGTTCCTCAGAAGCTGCTTCCTTCTATTTTCCAGGATGCAGAGAATCTGACAGTGTATCAGACCTCGGGGAAAGCAAAGTGTTCGGTGTGAGGGAATGCTGAGATCAGCTCCCAGATCTCTCAACCAAGATGTTAGATGAAGTCCAGGCCACTTGTAGGATTGCTTGCCCCGTTCGTGGATCACAGGAGCAGTATTTAAAGTTGAATGTGCACATTTTGTCAAAACTGTGGCCTGGAGCCATCCCACAGCCCCTCTCTTTAGCTCAAAGTGATCCCAGTTCCTAGCAATGGTTTCACTAACCAGAAGAGTTAAGTGCAAACAAATTCGTGGGGCTTGGGGCAACCTGGTCTAGTGGAAGGTGTCTGTTCCCACGGGAAGGGGTTGGAATTAGATGATATTTAAGGTCCCTTCCAACCCAAACCATTCTTTGATTCTGTGATCCTTGGCTACTGGCAAACACAGGAGCAAAAAATGTTGCTGAGCTGGGATCAGTAATTTATGCATCTGTAAGGCTTTGTACTCCCTAAACAAAGGCAAGTTCCACTAAAAATTATTGAGATTTTTTTCCTAGACTCCCAGACCAGACTTTTGCTCCCACCAGAAGATATCCAAGAGCTGCTCATTTCCATTATGCTGAAACACTTTTAATGCTCTCTGATGGCTTTACAAATGAGGTGAAACCCTGAAACTTTGTGGTTAGTCTTCCCCCTTGTCTTAAGGATGGACTGCCGAGAACTGGGAGATGCCAAAACTTCTGCATGGCTTTTGGCTTCATCTACAGAAGAAGGAGACTTGAACAGATTTAATTTTGGGTCTTCATTTTATAAAATAAATAGCCACGTTCTTGGGCAGGTAGAGAGGAGCATGTGTATTTCAAATCACTGCTGAGAGTGCAGGGGAGGAATATACCCATAAAATACCTTAGAATGACATCAGCCCCTAAATGGCTGAAGAGATGGGTTTTGTGGCTGGTTGTCAAGGTTTTTCTCACATGGATGAAATCCAGATTCATATCAGAGATGACTTGCTGCCCTGCTCCATCAGTCAGATCTTTCCTAGGCCTGGCTGTTGAACCTCTAGGTTTTTTTCTCCTGGGAAAAGAGAGAGCCAAGTTCTGTACTTAAAACAGGGCATGAAAATTCAATATATCTTCACTGATTTCAGCTAATTTGTTTCCAGTTGGTCGAGATTGGACCATGACAGACATCCGTTCCTTCAGCCACACCTCTCCTATCACATGTTCATCTAACATTTTTGTTGCTGCTTAATGTGAGAGATGTTTTGTACCTGAGCACAGGTGAGTCAATGACCCTGCAGTGATAACCTCTCTGTTATAGAATCACAGGATGGTTTGGAGTGGAAGAGACATGAAAGATCACCTTGTTCCAACCCCCAGCCATGGGCAGGGACACCTTCCACTAGACCAGGTTGCTCCAAGCCCCATCCAACCTGGCATGGGTCAGCCACAGCTTCTCTGGACGACATATGTCTGTTTCCCCCTGATCTTCACTTAATGATCTGCTCAATCTTCATAACTTTATGCTGACATTGGAGAACATTCTACAGGCAGCCACAGGTCAGAAAGAAGAGCACTGTAGCTCCCAGTTATTCTCTTTTTCCTGAGTTTTGCTCATTGCCAGATAACAGTCCTCAAGCATTTGCTTTTCCCTCCTTTCTCCATGAATTTGTAAGGGAAATGGCACCAGACTTTTGTCTCCAGACACTGACATGTTTTTTTAATTTGCACTCAGACTATAGAAACAGGATGTAGCTACCAATTATTCACATCTTATGATCCTGCAAGTATTCTCTAAACCCATTCCTGGAAGGAACACAAGACAAGATTTAGCGTGGCAGTAGATGGCGCTGAAGACCTTGGAGCCCATCAAGGAGCCCCGGTCAACCCACTCCCACCTTCCCAAAAAGCCTTCTCCCACTCTGTTACCCTCTTACAACAGACCACAGGGAGACCTTGTCCTGAAACCTGGGGCGCTTTCGGTTCAGTGCAAAGCAGGATTTGAAAGTTCTGAAAAGTGGGATTACGTGCTTTGCATGATGGTTAGAGGGTCTAACTTATGGTTAGAGAGTCTAACTGGGAGCATGAAAAAGGCAGCAGGCCATGGACCACAGAAGATCCCTGTTCCTGGACAGCAGCCCTGTATAATGCCTTCCCCACTCCCAGTCTATTTGGAGGGTTCTGCATGACCACAAAGCAGCTGGTGGCCTTCTTCCTCTGATCTCGGTAATCTCTGGAGATGCAATTTGCATTTATAGCCTCTGAAGTGTGTCTCCAATTACAGAAGTGCTGCAAATCCAAGCCACTGTCTGCCACTGTTACCATGAGACTGCTGGGAACTTGTGACAGGCTGTGCCGTGGGATTTCAGGTCAGGAGCCAACATAGTTCCTCTTATCTGATAGAACATGCTGTATCCTAAGTGGAACTTGACACATCTGATTGAAAAAGGGTGCCTTGACCTCCCAGACTTCCCTGGCCTATTCTTCTGATGGTTTCATGAAAAAAAAGTAGAGGAAGGTGCTCCTTCGACCTGGTATGTAGGTGATGTACATGCAGAGATATGGCTGGAGGAAATCACGCTTATGGTGGCTTTGGTGTGGGACCACAAAGGTTTCTTAGCTGAAAAATGCAACTTTGTGTTTTTCCCATATGAGTAGATACCTACCTGTGGAAGAAATGCACATTCACAGGCACTCACAGCAATGAGCAGCGGAAGGATGACTTAAGGTGCAGCCTGTGTCATATTGAACCACATTCTGGGGTAACTAAAACGGGTTGTGCCTTTTATCCATCTTTAAAACACAGTCTCCTGATCTTCCTGACCCTGGCTCACTGTCAAATCAACTGAGTCAGTGGCACATGGACATTTGGTCACCTAAGTCTAAACTGGGCATCACACCCTCTGCTTTCACTGGGAGCTGGGCATCACCCACCTTCCTCTTGAAGTCAAACTGCAACCTGGGCACTGCAGGTGCCGCAACATCTCATCCTAGTAAATTGATGTCATAAAGACTATGCAAGTAGATTGTCACTTCGAAGGGTAAAACACGTCCTTAATTACCTGTGAGTATCGGGGCAGCCAGACTTGGGCCATAACAAGAATCTCCATGTCCTTAATGCTTCTTTGAGTTATCAGTTCAAATTCACGAGTCACATCCAAATACAATCCCAGCTCCATAAACTACTCAGAGCAGCTGAGAAATCCCCTCCCTTTCACTTCCTTGAAGACGCTGGAAAAAACCTTCCCCTGGGGCCAGCTCCCCGACCTCTGGCAGCCCATCCTTACTCATCACATCGCAGGTCATCATGACCATTTTAGGCAGGAAATTAAGCTTCTCACTGAACACTCTTATCTAATCGCCAAGGTCAACATTTCCACCTTGCTTGCCCTAAAGACATTTCCCCCAGCATCCATAAAGCTGGGACAGATCAAAGGGTTGTTATCACTGTTGTGCGTGCTCACATTTAAAGCTTTTCTCTCACCTGCCACACCTCCACCTTTTACCTGCAGCCTAATGAAGTCAGTCCGTGGATAAAGTGCTTTAGTGCTCATGGGGTCAACCAGGAATTTATCCTCTTTAGTCACATGAGGACATTTCATCCTTCTCTTGGTAGTTACATCGAGATGATCAGGACACTGATGTCTGCACTGGGTTAATATTGATTTTGCCAAATACAACAGGCAAATGTGTGTATATATATATATATATATGTATGTATGTATGTATATATATATAACTGGAACTGTTTGCAAGGGCATTAGAAATTGGGAAAACATTCTTTCCAGTGGGGGTAGTGAGGCCCTGGCACAGGTTGCCCAGAGAAGCTGTGGATGCCCCATCCCTGGAAGTGTTAAAGGCCATGTTGGATGCAGATCGGAGCAAGCTGGTCTGGTGGAAGGTGTCCCTGCCCGTGGCAGCGGGGGTGGAATGAGGTGATCTTTAATGTATCTTCCAACCCAAACTATTCTATCATTTTTAATTAATTTTTTTATGCTTGAGTTTACTCTGGTTGGGATAACCAGTGCTGCATGCTAACTGAATTCATCCCATAAACATTCCCATAAAAGTACTTACTGGTGTTAAGCACACCTATATGTTCATCACTAGACAGATGGAGAAAAGATGTATATGTGTGTGTATGCCAAGACTGAAATGGCATCATCTGCTCTGTATTCACTTCTGCAAACATCAGATTTATGCATTATTAATGCCAAGGCATCCAGATTATCATTTCCAGTACTGTGTAGGTAGGTGAATGTGGGTGGACAGATATACATGTATGCTAAATACTTCTGCATACATACATATGCATGCAAACATTTGTGAGTGCAAGATTATAAATGGGTAGACAAATATGTGGTGCAGAAGTTCAGATATCCAAAAAGAAATATCCTTGTGCATCTAGACGTCAAATTGCTAGAAATCCCAGCATATTTGTGAGAAATCTTGGAGGCTCTTTTCCTCCCCTGCCTTAGCAGACAGAAGTGCTCCCAGGGTTGCCGGGAATGAAGGCATCCCTCCCGCATGGATGTGAGCGTGTGCCCCTGTGACACAGAGGAACAAATATTTGGATGCTGAGTGGCGATGAATAAATA